>VZRS01012046.1:286843-382791 GCA_013398055.1 Ifrita kowaldi | reverse complement strand
CCCCCCCCCCCCCCAGCATATCAAATAAAGAGATCCTGATAAATGTCATGGATCATATCATTCTGCCTGTGATCTGACTGAATGAGTATTTTTCCTCAAGGCACTTCTGAAATTTCTTCTCCTTCAAGCAGGTGCTCACCACCCCAAACAACCAGAGCAGAAACAACATAGCTCCAAGAATCTTGGGAGTTATTTATGCTTTTTGCAGGATTTTTTGTTTGCTTATTTGGTTATTCGTTTTTTAATGAATATTTAGAGGCTTGTGGCATAAAGGTATCTGTACAGAATCTCAAGAAGGACATAAATACATTTAGTAATGTGTCACTTACTAGATCTTGCCTGCACAGAATGTCTGTACAGAAATATTCTCTTTTGGTCCAGTTGATGTCTGCCTGTCTGTTCACTCCTGATGACACTATCCATCTCCTTTCCACAAAATCAAGTAAAACTATGGGGCTTGTGTCCTCCTCATGCCCTCAAAACTGGCAGGTTGTCAATATGTGCTATCCTGCACTGCATCTCCTGGCATCCTTCTTAGACTGATGACTTTCAAGCCCTTAGACCTGGCTATGCAATACTTTGTGCATAATGTTATCTGCTGACAGAATCAAATAGCATGTTATTAAAGTTTGAAAGGCTTTATCTATTTTTCATAAGCATTTTAATAGGCACTGCATTCCCTTTTGCCTCCCATATGCTCATCAGCCAAACAGATCTCAAAATGGACATTGTATACTAGGATTGTATTACAATAGGTCTTCTCAGAGCCAGTAGAAAGAAGAAACAAATGCTTAGCTCTACCTTACCTAGGCTTCAAGGATAACTAAAGGATTGCAGCACGAAGGGTTTGGTTTGGATTTTTCTCTTCTTTTTCACTTTTATTGCTGATACTCTAATACCAGGTTTTGAATCATAACTGCACTTGCCCCTCCTGGCTATTCTTACAGCCATTTTGCCATTTCCCTGTTTTCTGCTTGGGAACACCAGTATTTTAAATAATGTGAAAGAACAAGCTCCAACTCCAGTCCTGATGGAGCATGGAAACTTTGTGTTGGTGTCCAGACTCCTCTCTCACAATTTCGCGTAGTATAATTCACAATGCATCATATTGTAATATGAACTAAAAGCAATTCTTCATAAACTGCAGTAGTCCTTTACCACCTGAGACATTCCTTAGATTTTCACCTCGCAAAACCAAAAATAATTTACACCTGGCAGTTCAGTTAGTCCTAATTATATAAATTATTTTACATATATACACATTTTCAGAATACAAAAACGATTTTTTTCATTCAAATGAAAGTTTTCAACAAGCTTTCCTCAGTAATAGAATATGAAGCTAGTAAAACAAAGGGCATCTTAGGAGAAGATCTATTGCACACTTTTAGAAAATATTGGATTTTTTATCCTTCTAAATGAAATGGGTTCAGGGATAAATCTAATCCAAGGATGAGTAATCCATAGCAAGTGTACCAGATATTCACAAAGACCATAGATTGTATCTTTCAGGGCGTTATTGGCCACATCTACACTGTGCAGCATTTGGCCTTGGTCCCACATGGGTGATGTGCCAACAACATACCAATCAGTTTGGTTTCCATTCTTGTAGGAAATAGCACAAGCCCTGCTGGACCCACTAAGAGAGTGTTTTTAAAACAGGAAGTTATGTGACCATCATTGAGGGCCAGGACCCCTGGGTCAGCACTGGAGGACTATGTGGAAGGAAGGCGGACAAACCTGGCACAGATTTGCTCCCCCGTTTAGGGGAGCAGTCGAGTCCTCATCAGAAGCTGTACACTTGAGTTTTGTTTCAGGAAAGGCTAGTGGAGGCACTTGGCCACAGAGCCAGGGAGCTGGCTGACAGGTTAGTGGTGTTTTATTTAGCAGCATGGCTGCACCCGCAGAGACATCGGCCCTGTTGTGTATGTGACATGTACATTCCACATATGCTACAACGCAGTAATCTCACATATTGCCAGGGGGAAGCAATACTGAAAGGAAACAAGGAAAGAAACAGAAAGGAGGAAGGAAAAAGGCAGTGATCAAAATGATGATGCAGCAAAGCAGAGTTTTCTCTCAGAGACAGAGCAATCATTGCTTTCCTTAAGGCATGTAAATGCCTTCACCTTACACTGAGGATTTAGGAATAATATAACAATTTCAGTGTCTCAGTGCAGTACGTTTCTGCAGTGACTTGTGTGCCCTCTACCAGTATTTCTTTGTCTTCCAATGGGTCACAATTTTGGTTTTTCCCCACATCTTAATTTAAAGATCTTTCTCTTATGGAAATGACAGGGAACACTGTAATGTCTTTTGCTTTGCATGCTGCATTTCATGCTGTAGTATTTACAGGAAACCATGATTTAAAAAAAACCCCAAAACAACAAAACCCAAACATTTTACACAAAGAACAAACCATTCAGAACAGTAATGTTTCCATGTCAGATTACTAACTCAACCTTAAGCTATATTAACTGAATTCTTAAATAGATGCAAAGACTGTTTAACTATACGATGAATCACATCATATTTCTTTCTGATCATCAGATGGATGTTTTTTCATTCATTATCCTAGACTGTCTGGATTTGGTAGAACTTTCTCTGCTTATGCCCGAGCCATTCTGCTACTGATTAAGGAGAGGCAGGAAAACACTGGGTTGGTTTCCCTCCATATGTTTGAGGCTAAACTATGATTTCCTCAAAATTCGTTCCTAATTACATGCCTATAAAATGTCTTCACACATCTGTATTATGTGAACAGGATAAAATTTTTATTTAGGAAAAAAATCAAAGCTGACTTTGGTGGAAACTGTGCAATATCAAAATTAGCACAGCTGCATGCTACTGCCAAACAGAAGATAACACGAAATGGGCCCAAAAGGTCAAAAGATTCCAGAGTCCTCTTCCACCTGGAACTGAAGCATGTGCATAAATTTTCTGCTGGATAAGAACATTAAGTAACACCAAATTTCTTTACTTTTTGTTTGTTTGTAATTATGATTATCTTGTGTTCCTGGGATGCAAAAAAAAGTATTCAAACTTCATACTGAGAATAGTTTTCTCTTTTCATTAAGTGTCTAAAATGAAAGATTAATTCAGTACCTATAGGAACACACAGGAACACTTTTATATGGGGAACAAGGAAAACTTGCCAATGCTGACACAGACCATCTATATGAGTTAATCAGACAAAGATTTGGTGCCAGTTATATTCTGAGATGCAGCGACTCAGCAGATAATATGCTCCTCAGCTCCCCAATTAACCTTGAGCAGATCAAGATAGGCAAGAAAACTGGTACTTTCATGTCAAAAGTTCTTAAATTGGTAATACATCATGAAAGAAAAAACACCCTAAACAAGAAAATCATAAGCTGCTTGGTCCTTATTTCACCTTTCTAAAAAATAACCTTACGCAATTGCTTAACTCATCTGGAGGCAAAAGTCTGTGTGAAGATTTCAAGATATTACATGTCAGAAAAACAATAAAAATATTAATACGAATATTTTAAAATACCAAAACGAATGATAGAAAAATAAGCACTTTCATCTCTTAAAGACTGCGTCATCCAATAGAAACTTACACAGGATGAAAGCAGTAAGGTAATAATTGCCTGATAATGCCAGTTTGTAACGCGCAGCAAATGCAGGACACAAAGGAGCTTCATTAGAAGATGGGTCTTCATTTCTTTGCCCCTGTTCATCTGTTGGAAATCAAAAATTCAAAAGGCAACATGCAGGAGGTCAGCATGTGGTACCTCTGGAGAGGACTGTGCCAGTAACTAGGGATGGGCTCCAATTAATCAGGAGGCACTGGTGAAATGGAGTCTGAGCCCTTATAAAATCTGTCCTTGTTGCTATGTTATAAGGAGAGAAGAAAGAAGACTTAATTATTTTTTTTAAACCTAGCAGTCAGAAATCCCAGTTTGCTATCTACGGTTAACACTAACAGCTGGAAATATCTTGGGAAAAATTCTATCTATAATAAAACAAAAAAGGAAAGGATATGTATCCAGAAATATACCCACTAAATATAAAATTGGTCTAAAGGGATAATTTTACATGTTATCTAATTAATGTAATTCCATCCTAATACAATTGAAAAGCAAGCCTGTTTACCTACATGGCTTTATTTACCAGATACACACATACATCTACACAAAACATGCAATCAAATTGCACACGACGTGGAGTAAGAACTTACACGTGAAGATCAGAGCTGGCTTTGTTGCCTGCTCAGCACTTCAGTGCAGATCTATGTAGGACAAATTCCACTGGAGAGTGTCTTTTATCATTAGCTGATCCCTGGGCCTCATGGAGATGGCACTTCATTGACTGGCAGTGTCTTTCCTTGTTCCACTGAGAAGCACAGTCTGGTGGGATTATTTTACCTTTTTTTTCCCCCTTCTTTTATTTTTTCCCCTGCCTCAAAACAGACATTAACTGTGTGAGTTAACCACTGATTTTAAAGGCCTCAGAGGACGTGCGTATGAAAGGTTGGTCATGGAGGAACAGCAAGAAAAGAAGGAATCAGATCTGCAAAGAACAGCTTTCTGAAGCTGTGCCCAAGAGGACTGAACACTCGGAATATAATTTTTGTCCCACTGGTGTCAATTAGAATTTTGCCTCTCATTTAAATCCTGTTGTATTTTAAGAATTTTTAGTGGGGGGGGGAGAATAAGAATTGAAATTTAAAAAAATTACCAAGAAGTACTTTAAATAGCAAGAAAAACAGGTGGGAAGAAAAGGGAAGGAAAAGAGGGGAAGTCAAATGGCTAGCATCACACAAGCTGAGGAAGGGCACATCATAGGATTAACATCAAACTGTTCAGCAGTTCAGAAAAACACATGTAGATTCCTATTACATAATCCAGTCTGAGTATCATCACCTTTTCAGGCTAGAGAGTTCTTTTTCCAAAGGAAAAAATGCCAGTTACAGACCAAAATGTCTGGCCTCTTCTTGCTCATACACTGTATTCGATTTTCACTACTTATTTATAGAGGAGAATTAGGGTTAACATCATGTAGGACAGGAACAATCTTTAGATTTTTCACTGTGCTATTTCAGCTTCCTTACTGCAGTTCTCCATAAGACGTTATTTGTTTTGTTTGTTTAAGATTTACTAAGAGCTAGTTTGCAACTTGAATTATTCAAGAGGCTTACTGAAGACAAGACCACAATTTCCTCTCTCCCTGGACACGTTTGAACCGCATTGTGAAGGAATGAATCTCACCCTGAATCTTTCCTGGTTCCCAGGCTGTACAAGGAAGAAGGTTAAGGAACAGCAGAGGTTGTCTCCCTCTTGAACACTCCAGTTTGCACAATGATCTGGTTTGTGAAATGCTAGAACATGAAATATCTGAAACACCTTGCCAGGGAAAAATACAAAACCAAGTGTGCTCTGGGGAGGATGTGTCCAACATCATCATTAAAACACGTGTCTGCTGGAAAGCTGCATTTTAAGCTCAGGCTTGGTACCACATCTGGGGCAGGACTGAGAGGCAGAAGGGTCCATTTTCTTTCAGTCCTTCAGGGAAGAATGCTTTTCCACTTTGTGCTGCCTCTACACACCTTGTGGATTAGGAGCAACCGAACGTGCTTTTGCCCTATCTCAACAGAGTGCCATGGATTAGGCAGCTTGTGTGTGAATGAGAGCTGCATTCAGCATTAGAGTTTTGCAGTGCTAGCTTTCCTGCTATAGAGAAACCTCTTTAGCACAATTTTTATCTGTTTATTTTAGTCTCAGATAGTAAAATTAATTAGCTTTATTAAAGAGCAAGCAATCTGATATTCAAGAAAACAAGTAGAGTAGCAGGATTCCAAAAATACGCCTGCCACCTGGCATTGCCTGATATATGGGTTTCCTTACAAAATATAGCTGCAGCTGTAAATTTTGCTTGTTTCTATAGGCAAAATTGATGCAACACTTTTCTCTGTTTATCTTAAGTATTTGCAGTTCTTGACTCATTAACACATTGACTGGAATATCCATAAACCAGGCTAAGGCTCAATTTACTTAAAACTTTTTGATTTCAGTTAGTTTTCTGTATTTCCTACCCATCCAAACACCTACTGTGCTTCCATGGGAAACTATTTTATCATCTACTTCCTAAAAAACACCCTAAAAAAACAACAACAAAAAAAACCCCCAACCAACCCAAACAGCTCGTGTATGTTTTCATATTGGCAGAAACCATAGTCAGACTAGGTTTAGGATGGATAAAATCTCAGCATTAAGTGACTGGTTACAAAAAAGAGCTTCACAAATGTGGTTTTCTTGCCCAGACAGACAGTAGACCAACGGAGCAGTTAACAAGGCTCACTTCTGGACCAATAAGCTCATATTAAATGTGTCACTGATGAAAAATGTATAGCATACTCTATACAACTGCTCCTTTCAAACCATTTATTCAAAGAGCCACAAAGAAACAGTTCCAACTGTTAGCTGTGCAGTCCAGTTAACTTGGCTTAGCAATGTGCCTGCTGAATATTTCAACTCATTAATAATTCCATTAACTGGATCATCAATACTCCACAAACAAGTATCTTGAGATATTTGCATTTCCTGGTTTATACACAACATTAAAATGTTGTGTATAAACCAGGAACTATTTATACCATAAAAATATTTATATCCCATCCACATTAAAATGTGGATACCTGTTATCCACTGCTGTAGAACATGTCTCAACATGCAGGCATAGCTATAACTTTCAATAACTTTTTCCCTAGGAAATACCAGGAACGAAGGACTTAAAGTTGAATTAAAGCCTTCACGCTCATTTGGGCAAATGTATTTCTGCCCAGTCATGATTATTTTTTTTTAATGCATTTCTTTGTCCATTATTATCCCAACAATGAGGAAAACATGAAGCCTAGACAGTTCAATAACTGCTGCACAGCATATCCATATTGCAAAGCTAGGCTTGAGAAAACAGGAGTCCAAGTCCTTCCTAAAAAGCGAACCTTTAGTTCTTTGTCAGAAAGGCAAGGAATTCTGCTACTACCACCAAATCATAAGCTCACCCTAATTCTGTCCTTCACCCCTTCCATGATGCTTCCCTCTGATGTGCCCTTTGTTCAGCAAACTAATTGCTGTATGCAGCCAAGAGACAGAAACCTGCTTAGGACTTTCGGCTCAAAATAAGACAACAAAAAGATTAGGCCAGTACTCACATTTTACTGGTAAAATATTTGTTGCACACTCATACAAAGTTATCTTATTTTAATGTTGAATTATGCTGCAAAAAATATCCCTTTTCTTGAAATTATTTAGTCACAAACATATCATACACAGGTAAGAGTAACAAAACCTTGGTTCCTTGTAGATAAAACTGAGCATGATGTGAAACAAACTAAACTATGATCATGAAATAATAATAGTAATTTTGAGCTTCAAATTAGTCTATATTTGACTGAAACAAGAACTCTCTTGTTGGATAATAAAACTGAAATATACTGTTATAAACCTTCTAGCACTCCACCATTCTTCTACCTCTCTTCTCCAACTGTCTTAGCATTCTCTTTTATAAAATTACCTATAAACTGGGGATGTGTTCTGCTTTGTAACCTTGGCAACAAGGTATTCCCTTTCAGAACATACTGTACATCCATATTTTTTACATAATAATAATGCACAGCTATTATCATCTGAAAGCAGCAAGTGAAGTGGTGTATTTGACCCTGAAGTTTTCAGGTCATTATCAGGACTGGGTGATGGATCTCAAAGAGTGCTACCGCTTTCTTTTACTATTATTATTATTATTTATTGCTTTATTTAGAAAGTTCCTAAAGATATTTAAACATAAACTTGGATTCCAAACAGGAAATAAAAGCCTAACACCAGATTTATGTGGTGTTTAAGTGCTTAAACCCCGAACTGTAATCTCACAGCAGTTCAGTGCTAAGTGAAAAAGATCGCTTTAAACTATTTTTGATGTCATGCTTTCCCAAACCCCTGTTTTTAAAGGCTTTCCTGTTGAGCAGGTTGCCTTTTGGCTCCATATGTAGCACCCTGGCTACACTGGATCCTCTTCCAAGATTCCTGCCAGGATGAATGCAATATGTTTACGACAGGATTCGGAAACTCTAGAAATGAGCTGCCTGAAGTTAGATACCACAAGGCTCAGTATCACCATGTTTAAAGTCACTCAGCCCTTATGTTCCCAACAGACTGCACTGCATGCACACATGAGTTCTTAAAAGAAAGCATTACCCACCCCATACAATACTTTTTTTCTATCCCAAAGCTGGTGTATCTTGAGTGCCCAGAAATGTGTCACCAGTGACAACACCAGAGTGTTTTTCTCTACTTAAAAGATGGGGACTTTAGTTTGGATAGAAAAAAAAAATATTATCTACACAGGTCACAGTAACAAGGACCTTCACTTCTTAGGGACAAAAAACCCTCACAAGATTCCTACATTGCAACACCCTTCTAGACCCTCAAACTCTCAGGGCTTTGCTTCACTGAAAAGATTTTACTATTAGCACAGGAATGAAGTTCCTGTCTTCTCTTACAAAAACTACAGCTCGCTCTCGATCCAGTCATGCTGGGTCATCTGCTCCTGTTTTTCAGATAGGACTGACCTTGAGGGAGGTCTTAGAGTCCCACCTCTTGCTCGAAATCCAGAAAATGCTACTCCTAATAAGACTGTAATGGGGATGCAAGAGTGGAAAAGATGGAAAAAATGCCACATTAAAAAAAAAAAAAAAGGAAGAAAAGGGAAAAGGGGGAAACCAGTAAAAATAAAATTTTCCCCTTCATTTTATGCTGATCCTCTATTTCCTGCCTTTTATCAAATTGTTTTGTTGCATCACAAATAAATTGTTAAATAAAAAAATACTGCTAACAAAAAATTAGCTCCTAACTAATGTAAAATGCACTTTAAAAAGAGTTAACACTCTATGTAGGAAGATCATAGATATTATAAAGTTGCCTCATTTTATTCATATTACAAAACTGCCACATGTAATTTGGTAATTTTAGCTGTCTTTGATCATCAGACGATGAAGATTTATCTATCACAAAGGCTAATTACTGCTATCATCTTCCATAGACAGTGGTCTCTATAGGCCCTGCTTGTACTTTTTGATGGAAAGAAGAGGGCCAGACTTTGATGATTTCAGACCTGTCTCATCAAAGAGCCAGTGGGGCACTACCCTTAATGTATTCACTTCTGAAGAGACAGTAGGAGCACTGCCATCTGCTTTACACCACAAAAATCCACCAAGAAAGGTCCGTTCAAATGAAGACGTCTTGCCCTTCATCGGGGATACAGACACAGACTTGTGAGCATTTCAGAGGAAAAAAGTTACAGAGGAACAAAAAAAGGAAGTAATGAATATTGCAATTGCCCCACCTTATCAGAATCTGTCTCTCACCAACCTTTGTGACCTCCCTGCAAGTAATTAGCATGCTCTGTGATTCTGCTATTAGCAACATCCTCAGCTTAGCAGTCTAATACTATTAATGTGCTGCTTAAAAATAGGGTGGAATGGAGAGAGATTTCAAAAGTATGGAGCATTTAACTGGAAAAAACCCCAAACATTTTCTCTCATTAAATATAGCCAGAATTCAGGGCATCATTGATTGGTTTTAAATTTTGCCGATGAAAAGAAATGAGTGAACAAACAGGCTGAACTAAGCTGTTATAAACAAAACATTCAAACACTCCAAAAAACAGTTCCTTAAATCTAAATTACCTCTAATTCCTAAAGAAATTAAGTAACTAATTTCATCTTGTTTGGGTTATTTAATTATCTGATAGAAATAAAAAAGCAGGGAGCAAGGCTGAATCAAAGAAAAGAAAGATTGGCTTTTTGTCTCACAGTGAGGCACACAGCTTAGTTGTTAATAATAAAATGCTATAAGCCATATGTTTCTTGTGGCTTTCTTTTAAGCTTGTAATTAGAATGTGCTAATTAGAGTGTGGGCCACATATAAAAATACAGCACTCCATTGCAATTGTGCCTGTATGAGGACTACATTGTTGATGAGTAGAAAACTGGTGCTATAATTATCTTACAATCCAAGAAGTAATTCACCTTAGCAATTTTTGAATATATCTAGAGTCTGGTTCACAAATCACTTAATTACTTTTATGCACCCTTGTGCTGCAATTTACTGTATATGAGAAAAGTGACTTGTATACCAATATCATATAATTTGCCTCGCATTTACCAACCTTCCACATTACAGTGTGGCAACTAACAATACTCTGTTTCAGCTTCATTTCCCAGGACTTTAAAGACCTCGGGAGATGTGAGGCTGACAGTGTTTCCAGCTGGGAGCAAATAGCATATATTCAAAAAAAGAACCATGAAAAGCTTCCCATAAAGCCAGGAGGTAAACTGGTCTTGTCAGTTTGAGCAGCATTCCCACAAACTGCATTTTACTTTGTTCATTATTGGAGCATAACGCATGTTTACCCTTCGGGAAAAGAAAATTTTAAAAAATCAGGGAAGCTGAGATGTGAATTGGACAAGAAAGAGAAAACTCAGTCAAGTACAAAACACTTTCTAATATGCTTTTTTTGTCTGTTCCCTGAGACAACGACATTATCCTCATTACAGAATATGTATCAGACTATTACTTCCAGACAGACAGATGCCACTGTGTGAAACATACTGGTCAACAGATTCATCTGGGAACTTTTCACCAGAATGTTGATGAAAAACTGAGGTTTCTGTGATAGAAGGCAATTTTTAAAGGGGGGGAGGGGGAAGTCAATTTTTAGGCATTGATATTGCTGCAAATTGAGCAGATTTCAATATTTATTTTCCAATCCAGTGAGAAATCTTTTCTAGTTCTGTTTGACTGTACCGTGTATGATAGCAAAGGTGCTGTGGTGTTTTGTGGCAATTGATATAAGAAGTACATAATGGTTACCGAACACCACATTAATGGCAACAGTTTGTGTTCCATTTGGGTTGGTACAACTAAAACCTGATGGTTAACATAAAATCCCACCTTTGTCCTGCATAATTTTTTTCTGTTTTGCCTCATTTCTTTTTTCATGGCATTGAACACAATGCCAGCTCCTCACTAACCAGCTCCCACAGTCTCTACTCGTAAGAGAGATGTTCCTGTACCGTAACCAACTTTTTGGCCTCTGCTCGACCCTCTCCAGTAGCTCCATGTCTTTCTTGTCCCAAGGAACCCAGAACTGGACACAACACTCCAGATGTGGCCTCACCAGGGCTGACTAAAGGGGCAGGATCATTTCCCTTGACCTTCTGGCCATCCTGATGCATGCCAGGATCACACTGGCTCTCGGGTCCATAAGGGGGGCAGTGTCAGCTTGATTTCTAATCCAGCATTTAGAAGTTTACTTTAGACTACATTTGGTTTTATAATCAGACTGTTCCTTCCTCCTAGCTGTTTCCCAGATTAAAAGAAGTCCTAAAGGTATCTCTTTCTTTACTGTCAAATTCCTTATCTGCTCTGGTGCCTTCAGTTGGCTCAAAGAAATGAAAAATAAAACCAGAATCTTGCCCGATATCTATTTTGTCACCAGTCTAGATGCATTTCCCATAGACTAACAAAATACATTCAGTAATTGTCCTCTGTTAATACTTTACTAATTTATTACTTTCAATGATAGAGCGGTTTACCGAAATCTAAATAGAACATAAAACTATATTTGATCTAAAATCTGCTGAAGATCACAAATTTCCAATCACTTAAATTTTTGAGAAAGCCATAGTTTGCAAAAACATTCCCTTTGCAGTCACTATCTACTTGGACTTGGCTTGTACACATAGCAATTTCAAAAGGATTTTTCAGTATTTTAGTCAAAAATATCGATTGATGAAGATGATGATAATAAACTTCACATTTGCTTTAAACAGAGATTTACAGCAAATAAATGTAAAAGCTGCCTATGATAGTAAGTGCCCTAAGCAATTAGCATAAGTTGTCATATGAAACTAAAATGGAAATGCAATATTGCAAAAGATGATTAATAATTAATAGCTTTACACTGAAAGGTGAGGGAAATTCACATTTTTATCTATATGTTTTACTCAAACTGCTGTTGCATTAGTAACAACTTGAGTAGAATGAGACATCTTTTTGCAAAGTTCAACCATTTCTGATGGCAATGAGACTAATTTGTGTCATATTTGTGGTGAATCAACCTTATATCACTTTTGGGCTAAACCACTTTTCTGGTTATATGCTGTACCATTAAGTAGTCGTGTTTGTGAATGATAAAGACATTTAACTATCTCCAACCTGGCAAATTGTGCAATGCTAACAAATATACAAAGCTTCAACACAGGCCTTGTCCTCTTGCTGCAAACCACCAGTAATCCAATTTTACTATGCTTTCAACTGCTTTTTGTGTTGTGAAGCCTTCACTACATGGGAACATCTTCTATAGGATGAGTTTTTTCACTGCCATGAAATTGACGTTTAATATTGATAATTACACCAGTAGTTCGCTATTCAAACTTTGGCTGGTCAACAGCAGCCTGTTAGCTGTAATTTCTGAGTCAGCTCCAAGCACATTAATTTTCCCCGTACAGAGTGGAAAATCCATCATTTTAACAGATTCTGGGATAACTTCTTGGGTTTTGTGCTTGTTTCCTGGTACCCACTCTCATCCTTGCCAACGTGTCTATTTTTTTCACGACTTATCGATACCTAGAGCTGAATTAGAACAAACAACAGGTTTGGCCACTTTCAAATGCCTGTGAATGTGAGACTCTTGTCAACTTTTAATTATTTATCTTTAATTCTCCTGTCTTGCAGATAAAGATTTAATTACTATGCAGACTTAGAGACTAAAGAGTGGTAAGGAGATCTGGGGTATTTTTGGTGTCTTTCTTGTGTCTGATATAGCTGGTTTTGATTGCCAGAAAACTTTCCCAGGCTGGCTTAATCCTATCCCTCCCTCTATCTTACATATCATACTTACATATTTACAAAAATATAAATATCATTAGCCATATAAACATCCTGCTAACATTTTTGGAGAACACCCACATATGATTACAATGAGATCTGATTATAGTATTCAAGATTACATCATAGAATAACTTGTGTACAGGCCTGGTAGTAGCTTTACATTTCTCCCAACACTACTTTTATTCTTTCCTTGTTAAACGACCTGTCATATCTACACTTTATTTTTATAATCCTGTTTTTCTTAGTGGGCATATTTTTATTCTTTCTGGCCCTTGTTTTCCCTCAGTAAGACAGGTTTGAAATAGCTCTTGTCCATCTGTGGGTTTTAAAGAAATTATTTATACATATTGTAGTAATGGTGTCCATATGTGTCAAATAGCGATAGGCAAAAGCGAGAAAAAAAGCCCTTAGGAAAAATAATGCAACTGAAAATGAAACAACTGAATATATGGTCCCCTTTTGTTTAACAGGGCAAGGAGACCTCTGCTAGACAGCTGAGAAGGGAACCTGTCTAAAAGGACAATAATCCCTGTATTACTTAATGCTGCAGAAATAGTGTTTTGCAGAATATCACAAGGACAATAGGCTTCAACTGCAGTTTTGAGTGGCAGCACTTGGCACAATTAACAGCCATGATTATGCTCTGTATCTTTACTACAAGCCCATGAAATCCTCTGATGGTACTTAAATACTTCCTCTTCTCCCTTAATAGCCTATAGGCAGTGTCCCTATAGTGGCATTGCCTTCACGTACTCTTTTCATCCACACAGAAGAATGAGAGTTCATTCTTTATTAGTGTTATCTAAAAACTTCCTTGACTATCGGGTTAGAACAAATGCATGTTTTGCATTTTGCTAATTCATATTAGATACCAGTTATCATTACCCTTCTTGAGTAGAACAGTAAAATGATACAACTTGCATCCTCAGAAGGAAACAGTTGACAGAATTAGGGTTTTCTTCAATTTAGTGTTGCTCACGTACAAAACATACACATGCATTTAAAGGCCTGATTCTGGTAAGGTATACGACAAACTGTAAGAAATATTTTATCTGCTCACAGCTCTGAATCTCTCTTCCCTCATTTTCTTTGGGATTTTTCAGGCCTGCAGTCCTACAGTCTGCTTTGCTTTAGCTGTTGCGTTGGTTTTCTGGTTTTGCTTGATCAAAAGCAGGAAAAAAAGCATTAAGAAAGTACCCCTCTGTTCCGCACCCACACAGACGCTGCTCTCAATCAAATAAAATCCAAATTATGCACACGTTGCTGAAACATGATCCCGTGAAACAGGTTGGGCTGTATCCCTCAGACAGTACTTAGGCTGTCATGTCCCCTATTCCTGGAAGCTACTACAACTTAGCCTCAACAGAGCAGTTGCCAGCCCTTTGCTTTTTCCTCACTCTGAATCAGAAGCTGGACATTAAATGGAACAACTTCAGTGAGACGCCACAAAGTTCCCACTTTATCTCTGACTAACGTATCATGAGTAACAGTTTTGGGCCTCAGCACACGAGCAGAGCTTTGGAAGCAGGGCAGAGCAGTATTAATCATCACTCTGAAATGCTGTCACCAGACACAGACCAAAACAAACACAGTTCTACAGACTGCAGTGTGAAGTGCAAGCCCTTTTGTACACACAGAGAGATATTTTCATTCCTTGCCTGCTTTTTTGTGAGAATTCAAAGAAAGGTGGATTTTGTCAATGTGTACTTATTACCTTTATGTTTGTTTCAACATAATCCCACTATTTATTTGAGGCTGGTTAGCACATAAACTTACTCTTTGAAATGCTAATTGTTAAGACAAAGTTTAATGAGGCTGCTGAATAATGATGTATCATTATCTTCATGTTTTTCTCTGAGTCAAAACTACACAGACATTTACAAACATAATGCTGTGACAGGGGTTCCTGACACTATCCTCGACGTGTATAGATGAATTAGATGAGATTCTTTACCTGTGTAGGATATCTTTTGCTCTCTCTGACTATGAGTTGCCTGATGTAACCTCACTAGAGGGCCACAACAATGAATATGGCTTGACCCTGCTTTACAGCATTTGAAGTGCTGGAAGAGAAAGGTAGACACAGCCTATTCTATCTGCCCATGGCAGAACTGATGGATGATGTTGGCCTTCTTATTTGAACTTCTATACATCCTCCAGAACTTCCAAGGACCACAAAGGCCAGGTATAACAAAGAATTTTTGTCAGAATGATAAAGTTAATGTAAGCATCTCTATTTTGCTTCCTAGATACTTTCTGCTATTCTCAAATGGTAAAGATCATGTCAATAGCTCTATGCCACAATCAAAATTCCACTGTGTTTTCAGGAATGTGGTGTCTATTAAGCTGCACTGTAGACAGCTGAGAAGAGCTCCAGTCAATATTTTGCAAACAACTGTCATCTCAGGAAAACGTTTATAATTACAACACTTTTTTTTTTTTTTCCTTTTTGAGCCATTTTGCTTGTAAAAGGGGACCAGCTTGGAATTTTGTAACTTGTAATTTGAAGACAGGCGGTCCAAGGTAGTAAGACCATATTGCACCATCAACATTTCACCTCTGTCTGTGAGGGTACTTAAAGCATTCTGATGTAAGGGTATTATTCACTCCTTCACTCCCCACATCTCTTTGCAAATAAAAGCTATAAAGAGGTTATTTCTAATTGGCTTCAATCCCACAGGGGTCAGGATATCTTGCATTGCAAGATTTATGACCGAAGGTAGCCAATGCTCAAACTATTGGTAAGGGATAATTCTTTCCTAAGCAACTTATTTCCTTCTTCTGTATCTAACATTATCAGCCAATACTTTACAGAAAATTTGTATTTAAAGCCTAAACCTAGCTTTAATTCAACAAGTCATGCCCACAAGAATTATATGTAAGTTCTAAGTGTTTAGGATTTGGTTTGGTTTTTTAATCACATAGAAAATCTGCTTTTGATCTAGATATTTTTTTTTTAAATAACATTTTTCATTGTGAAATTACCTAAATGAGAAATGGGTAAACACTCATGTAAACACCTAATATAGCATTTGAGGCATAAATTCACAAATTAATATAATTTCTTAATTTCAACTCTCTAATCACTCTTTGTTTGAAACCTGCTTCATCCAAGGGTGGGCATAAACCTGGATCCAGCGAGCTTAAGCTACTCCCAGTTGGATAAGTCACTATCACTGTGTATACTGCCAGCCCAATCCAACTGCAAAAGAAAAAAAAACACTTGGAAAGGCTTCCATTGACAGTTGTTCCAGGTCAAGTAAAATACTTCAGTGTTTCAAAAGCAAGCTGAAGTTTTTTTCCATTGTCAGGTTTTGGTTTTTTTTCAGCCGTTGTATTGTAGAAGGTGGAAGGCTGTATCAATTTGTTAAGCATCAGTTCCCTTTCCCAAGCCTCACTGTTAAGGAATTCTCTCTTTGCCAAGCCCTACCCATAGGACCTACCTATTGGTCTCTGCACAGTGAAATTCACAAAGGAATTATCAGCATTAACACACTACCAGCTTGCTGTTTGTCCAACAGTCCCATGAATTCCCCTGAAATTTCTTCCAATAATGGCCCAAAAGCACTTGCATTCACGTTCCAAAGCTGCTTTAAAACTCAATCCCGAGCTGCCCTGCTTGCAGGACGTCCCTGGCAGCCTTCCTCAGGATAAACCCAACCCAAACTTTCAGCCACAGCTTCTCTGGGCAACCTAATCTATCAGTATACACCTGTATATACACACGTCAGTATATATATCTATTAGTACTACCAATTTTAGTTAAATAGCTACTACCCCAGCTACTGTCCTACATTTCCCTACAAATAAACTGTATTTTTGTCTCTTGACATGCTTCTGTAATCTTGGTAATGTCTACATTTAAACCATCTCCAGCCCAATATTTGTCCAATTGTAGAAGCTTCTAATAATGGAGATAGCCTAAAACAGCACTCTCAGCTTTTTTACCGAATTTCTTTCTTATTTAATCTAAAACTCCATCGCTGCCCATTAGTTCCCCATATTCACTAGTAAAAACAAGAAAAGTTAATTCTCTCTTTTTTGCAACCTTTAGCAAAGATTACAAACTGAAACTAGAGAGACTATTATAATGTGCTCCTCTTCCTAGTCCAAATAAACTCAGTTCTTTCACTTGTTGCTAATAGGTTGTATTTTCTAAATGCCTGATCACTTCCATTACCATTCACACATAAGAAAGAAAAACTAGCACAGAAAACCCAAATGTAGCCAAGAATTTATAAGTAGAATAGTATTAATAGCAGGCATGACCTGAAAAGGTTAAGTTAATTTTTTAACTAATTAAAAATAATGGTATAGGCACAGAGAAAAATATGTACTGGCTCAATATTAACTGGTCATGTTGAAGATAAAATGGAAAACAAGTTTATATTACTTTAAATGGTCTTTGTGTCAATAAAATTGTCTTTACATGCATCCAAAGCAAAGTATTTTATAGAAAATATCTGTAGAGATTTGATTTTCTTCTTGTCAATGGGTTGTTATGTGTAGAGAGGTCTGAAGCAAAGCATAATTTACAGGGATCCACAAAGAACTCTGCTTTAAAGGTACATATATGCTGTTTGCATATATATGTGTGTGTGTGTATACATATATATACATATATATTATTTTTCCAGTAATTACTCTCTTGGTGCTCTTATGGAAAAAAAGACACAGCAAACAAAACCAAAGTAGACTCTGAAAATACAGGTACTACCACAGAAAATAATAGTTTAGGGTTACCCTGTACTTACTCCATCACAAACCAAGTAACAGCGCTAAAAGAAACACTACAACTTTCTGTATATACTAAACCACAATGGCTCTAGATTTTCAAAACTATAATTAAATACAGGGAGCTTGTTTTTTTAAATGTCTTGCAAAACTGGTGGTAACTGTAACTGTTGTATAGCATGACTACTTCAAAACAGCAAAAACCTTAAAACGAGATACAAAATCAGAATTTGCCACATCAGCTAACAAAAGCACATAAATCTAGCATAGACACAGGATAAAAGAAACTCACCATGTAGGCTATTTTATTTCATTTCAACTTTACTGTTACCTAAGTACTTCACTGTTACAATTTACTTTTGCCAGCACACCTAACAAAGAAATCAACGATAAACACAATAAAACCCAAAACTAATTAGCCTTAACAAAGCATAATAAATCAAAAACCAGGGGATTTTAGTAAAAAGGTTAGTTTTCTGTATAAAGACATACACACAAAGAAGGGAATGGCCAACCAGGCCCTAAGTTAAATTACTGTTTCATATACAAAATGGCTACATAGATAGAATTCTCTCCAGTGACTCACATCAAATGTATCTTTTTATTCTGCCACGAATTTACTATTTGGGTATTTTTGAAACACATCGTGTTGACAATGATTCCAATAAGTTTCCATGAACTGCCATATTTCTTTTGAACAGAAAAAGCATAAGCTGCCAGTCATGGACATCCAAATTGTTGAGAACAACATTAACAGTGTGCTGGAAGTACAAAGAAAGAAGTACACAAGATAAGAAAAAAAGCAGTGGACAACAGCAGACACAGAAGGTCAGAGATCTGAATGCTTTGTGGGATGACACAAGTACCAAGTGACATTTCAGTGTCTCTCTGAGCTACAAAGAAAGAAAAAGTAGCGATCAGACTTTGTCATGTCCAAGGTGATCTTTAGCAAAACTTAGAATAGTTAGATCTCACGGTCAGTTGAAAAAATCTTATTCTCTCTGAAGGGAACGTGTAGGTTTCTATTTTGACATACCTACAGGCTAAGAACGATAATCATGTTTCAGAGAGCAGGTAAATATCATAAAATTCTAGTTAACTTAAATTTTAAAAGTCATGGATTTTACAATCCCTTGCAAAAACATGTCTTGTGTACTCCACTGTCATTAAGACAACTCTAGTGTTGATTTCCTTGCAAACTATGTACACTTTGATCCCAGAAAACTGAGGACAGCATGCCTGAAAGCTGGAATTCCTGAGGCCTTCTGCTTCCTGTCAGCCCTTTGGGATGCCAGCTGGCAGCAATGCAGTGCTTATGCACGATGCCCAGCTTCCTTGTGGAAATTTACCCAAAGCAATGTGTTCCTGTAGAACCTGGGGGCTGACAATTCCTGACTGTTCAAGCAGAGAGGTTTGGGGACTGCTTGTCAAGCAAAGGATAAATCCCAGTAGCTCCTGCAATATGATTTGTCAGTTTATTAAAAAAAAAAAGAAAAGCCTGTAATGTGTCTGCTCGTGATAGTAGAGGATTAACTGCATCCAGGTATGTCTCCTGGCCCTACTGTGTAGTTTGGGATTCACAGCTCATCCTTTGCATCAGCTGAAACCTACTTGAACCAACAGAGCACACGAGAAGCCACGTACTTGTGACACATTCAGAGACACCCAGTCTTAGAGGGACACACAAAGAATGGAAATGAGCACATGAGAAACTTAAACTGCAATTTGTGTGAGACAGTTCAGAGCTGAAATGCAAACATGGCAACATTTGGTTACTCAAACAATTTCATCTGACTGAGGGGAAAATAACTGATGAAATTTCTAGCTCCATTTCAGGCAGCTTTTCTATGGAGTGTGTACCTCACTCGTACTTTGTAAAAGTTATATTCCCTCACATTTTAAGTATCATCCCTGTCAGAATTTAGTAATCTGAAGTTAAGGAAGTAGCCAAATCTAGACTACTCCCTTAATCATCCATTTCTGCTGATTAAGGTAGAGAACACCCTACTAATCAGAAAAAATATCTATACTTTTGTTCCTGGCAAAGTGCAACATACAACTAAAATGGGCACTGTTTGGATTGAGTTACCAGTGGGTTCCTTTCAATCATCTGGAGTTTTAACATCAGATTAAACAGAGTCAGAATTTTGCTCTGCATTTACTGAACCATATTTCTTTCTGTACCAGTATATTTTTCAGTACTGCCTGTGCTAAGGCAGATTTAAAAAAAAAAAAAACAAAAAACAAACAACCCAAAAAACCTAATGCTCCCCCTCCCCCAACCCCACTAAATTTACCTGGGTGATAGGTATTTGGGTTATAATGCAGCAAACTGAGTATGTCAGAGAATTCCACAAAGTACAAAGTACTGATTCAAGTCCCACGTCACATATGCGGGTAGCTGAACATATCTTATTTGAGTATGCAGTGATCCAGGCACGAAATAAATATACTTATGCACAAAATGTATTTGAATCTCACACTGCATCTTAAGCATATTTAATTTGAATATACAATTAATTATGAATTATTGATTTAATCCTGGTTTTGCTGTCTCTACTTCATAAATATCAATAGCAATTCAGCCCAACAATAGCTTTGTGCCCCAGACTATCAAATTTGAAGATATTTACCAGCACAACAATATCTCCACGATGGTATAAACACACAGAAGTATAGAAAAGCATGAAACTAAACTGTAAGTATAATTCTGTAAGTATAAAATAGTACATATGTGAAGGGGATTGATTTGGCTTCTACATGAAACGTTTCTCAACTTTAAAAATTCTTATACATATTAATGTAGAGTGGGGTTTTTTTTCCTTTTTGCATTGAATTGTAAAGTAGTTTATAATGAGAAAATGACTCAGTTATCCCCACTTGTGCTACATTATCTGCTGTGGGATGGAGAAGGAGTTGATAATGAATATATATATAAAACGTGGAGGATTTGATGTGGGATTTAGACAGAACACAGGCCTAGTGCTGATCACCTGCCTAAGGCAGATTTTCACCCGTAGCACACAAGGCAGCATTAAGTATGTGAAAGCAGCAATTTCTTTGAATTATTGATGGATTCTTTGAGTTTTTGTTATTGATTCAATCTATTGGCAGATAGGAAGATCCTATTTTTTTCTTCCCTCACTATAGATGACTTGAGACAGGTGCTTTGAAAAGATGCCTTAATTTATCTACAGATAAAAATTATGAAGCTAGCCAGCTGAAACAGGCAAAGGGTTCCTCAGAAAGTTTTTTTTTTACATTTTCATCCCCTCCACACTGAGACTTCCCAAGAAGAGAAAAAACAAAGAAATCCACTTTGACAATTATTTTAGTCACACTAAGTTACTTAAAAAAAAAAAAGAAAATTATAAAATACTTAATTTGAACACTATAAAATACATATGAAACAATTAAGTGTTTCACAAATGGCATTTTGGTTCAAGTCATGCCTAAACATCACATTCTTAGAGCTCAAAAATCCTTGAAAATTTGTTGGATTTTTTACTTAAAAAATAAAACATTTTTGTTTTACCAAAAAAAAAAAAAAGAAAAAAAACTTCAAAGCAAATTGGAAGATAAAATTACTTCCAAATCAATCCAAAGCAAAGCAATTTTCCTGGCTCCCTGCTATTGTTCAACAATTACAGAAACAAACCAGACCCCACAAATGCAGAGCAATGAAATGTCTAAGGAGCAGATAGAAGTATTAAAAAACTAAGAAAAAAACGTTTTAAAACACAGGACCTGTAAAGGAACCCTACTTTAACTGCAGTGCACATAGATCTTATGTCTGATACTTTGTGCATAATGTACTCCAGAACTTAAAAACCAAGAGGTGTTGTGCTGCAAGGCTCAAAAGGAACAGCAGAGCCACGATGATCAATATTTCTCTGCTGGAGCTCCAGCAGTGCTAATGTTACCTCAAGAAATCCTGATAACATATCTGAGCCTTTTAATGGAGTCCCTCAAGCACTGGTATCTTGGGAAGCCTTGTGCAAACTCAGAGCATATTTTCTGCAAGGTTCCGTGTCCCCTTGTCGATGCACATAATTTCTTTATCTGTTGCAATGTCAGGTGAGAATAATTTAGGAGCTACGTTTTCTTTATTCTGGCTCTAGTGTTCAAAATGGTCAGCAAGACACCCCATTCACTTCACCAAGGCACCAACAAAGGTGCAAACGTTGACAGAGAATGAATCATTCAAGTAGATCTAGCACCTCTGATTAAGGGCTGAGTCTTTGCTAACTGTAACTACTCTGACTTTGTGAAAATGATCAGACCTTTTTATCACCATTTCTGAATGTGCTGGAAAACGCTGCTGCATAGAAAGGTTTGAACAAGACCAGTGTGTGGACAAATTCATGCACAGTGCTGAGAAAAAGTCTCATTGTTACTACGCTATCATGAATTAGGCTGGCATTCATTAACTTTACTAGCCCATCACATGTGACTAAAGCACCCAGACTCCTCAGTAGCTGACATTACATAAGGCTCTGGTTAGGTCTCCACTCTATTGTCTTAAACAGGTGTTCCTTGCAACACAAAGATTCTTGTATTTTGGTTCCCCATGCCTTCCAGTGGCAATTAACAAGTTTGTTGACTTTTTCTAATTCACCTACAGCAGAGTTGGAATGACTAAGCTGGAAAAGAGAGGTGCCTTCTATGTCTTACAAATCACAATCTTTGGATGCATACTAAAGCCTTTTGAATTCCTCATGTTTTATGGTCAGCTGGCCATGGGTGACTGACGGCATGGAAATGCAGAAAAAAGTCTGGAAACTGCCTGCTGTATTTGCTCTGAGGTGTGACTAGCGGGTCTTTGGCTCCTGTTTCGAAATTGATCAGATAAGAAGAACCCGTGAAGAGTTTGTACTGCTGTTTGTTTCTACTCTTCCAGCCCCAGTTCTCTTGGGAGCTCGTACATTTGATTCAGTGAACAGCTTACAACACAACTGAATGTGCACAGCGAAATCCCTCTGTCCAGACTTGCTGGGAATTCTTCCATACACTTGAATGTTCCCTTCAGCTCTCAGATTTTGTTTATTTTAAAACAGCATCACTTTGAATAAATGCCAAAGCACATGGACTGCTGCTTCTGAGATTACAGATGGGGTGGAGGCTACCAGAACACATCAGTCTCAATGCAATGCTACTATTACATTGCATTCCAGAGTAACTGACCTTTACTTTCTTTTTAGAAATACATATGGTAATCCATTCCTCTTCAAAGGCCCTTCCTGAGGTCTGTCTGTGCATCATTATAGTTTAATGACATATGAAAAGGACTGGCTGCAGGTACTCAAGCACAACATCCAAAGCTGATGATGGAGTCTTACAAAGTAAATATATATTTGCTTTTGGTTTAGAATTTGTGTTTCATTCAGTCTTCAACTCCACACATCTCTGTAATTTTTAAATTAAAAGTTAAATTTTAAAATAACTATCTGCCTCTTTAACTGTTTTTGCTTTCTTTTCTCATTCCAGAAAGGCATAAATTACCATTTTGAAAACTTCAGTTCCAGGGTAGTTCTCAGTTAGCCCAATAGAACTTTCTTACACTTCTCATTATGATGACAAATCCTTTTCTTGCTTGAGGTGAGTAGAACACCCCATGGTAAATGCCCAACAGAATCTCTGTGTGATAAGATTTACAGAGATACTAGTTCTGCAAAATTTCACATCAATACACTGAACAAATTACCTCTTGAGCTGGGCTAAAGAGCTATAATACTGTTTAAATATATGTTATTCCCCAAGGAAAAGGAATTCTGATATAACAATGCACTGGAGGGGAAAAGCTACTGGGGCTGGAGCCATGCCGTAGAGAGTTACCAGAGTAACTCAGATATTAAGGGCCCAGACCTTGAATGCCTTCAGGAAAATAAGGCAAGTACTAGTCTCTACCTCTCAGCTTGTGTTATCTCTTAAGTGTTCCCATAATGTCAGCTCAGTGGGTCTGATGAGGAATATTTCAAGAAAAGTGTTCCATGTTAGGAAAAAACTTTACATATTTTTCCATCATACTTTTCAGACGGAGGCCGGTAAGGTGGGGCTTTAGAGTCAAAATACTAATGATTTTGGAGTTGGAATACATTGTCCATCTGATTTGGAACACATGCTGAACCTAGATCTTCTGCAACGATGCAAGTGGGTACTCCTGAATCAATAGACGTTCTCAGTTATTTACTGCCTTTTTTTTTTTTACTGTTCTTCCTTCCCACACACTCCTAATGATATTTCTTTTCTCCAAAGCAGAAGAAAAACTTTTGAAAATTAAATGCTTTCTAGCCAGTACTCATCTCCATCTAACATCTCATGACCCTGAGCTGATGAAGTATTCTCCTTATAAATTCTGTCTATGGTAGTCTCAGCAAAGTGAACTGGAACTTGGAGCAGTACTTCACTGTTTTTTCCAGGAAATGTAAAGGAACAACTCTGCAGTAGTCAAGAAAAATAACCTTTTACATAGTATTACTTCTGCCTCCCATTAATCCTGGCACAAGTACCCTCTCATTTAATTCCTTCAATTACATTCATTGCTTACCACAGCATAAGTATCTAAATTAACATCACCACAGATTTGATGATTTCTATATTATTGAGAAACAATGTTTGCAATGTTCACACTACAGTTTTGAACGAAGCTGATTGAAAATCATTACCAGAAAACCCTTAAACTGCAGTAAACCAGCTTTAGTATCAAATATTTAGGCCAGACCAAACTAACACAACAAAACCAACAGCAACAAAACACAGCCCTAAAAACCAAGGCTACGAGTAAGTAGAATTTTTCGGGGGTATCTTTGGAGTGGAACTAGACATCACACTTGCACTTGATAGAAGTTTCTATCAGTCATCATGCAGCATTAGATGTTGAGATGGAAAATAAAGTTTCCAAAGGAGCTATAATAAGATACAATAGCTAATGTTTTCACATATGGAGACACCAAGCCATGGCACTCATACATAAGCTTTTCCAGAAATGCTTAATAACAAACCCATAAAAACAGGGCATCTCTGCTCTGACTTCAGATCTTCAAAACTCCAACATCTAATTCCTAGGATCATATAACACTAATTTATAAATAATTAAACAATAACACATATTACTTTCATAACTTTGATGTGCTCAGAAGCACTTACACCTTGACTGGGCTGAGCAGCCGAGTAGATTTCTCACATCTAAGTCCCACCAATGTGCATTAATGAAACATGCCTTTAACTCCTTTTCCATGCAGCCTGTGCTCCAAACCTCTTCTAAGTATTTCAGTAATTTATGCAGTGATTGCTTAACACAGAACAAAGAAAGACTGCTCCAAGCACAGCTGAAACACAGGATTTCCATCTTCAAGCTGGATGACCCAAGCACTTCCCTACAGACTCGGTCTGCAGCTCCTTATATCTCTCTGGCTCACTGAATTATATGGAAAGTAAACAGCTTCCAACATACCTGCAGATTACTAGAACTGAAAAGTTGCCCATTACACCAGAGGGCCCCGAACTCAGACCTTTGATGTTGCTCTCACCACTGCAGCATGGGCAAAATAGGGAAAATGGGCAGGACATCCTCTCTAAGCTCCTCCTCCTGCAGTGTGATTTAATTAATTTTTCAAGGAACAGCTGTTTCCTGTTTGCTTTTGGAGGAGCTCCTATGTGGTAGTGGCAATGTGGCACCGACAGCCCTGAAAGATCAGGGTCTCGTTTAAATATGACCATGTCCTCAGTGAATTATTTTGGTTATCTCAAAAAACTCCCTATTCTGAGATGCCTAACATCTTTTGAATATCCCCAGAAGGGAGCACAACTCTCATATTCAGCTCAGATGCCAATGCCATTTTGGTTTTAAAATCCCATTTTGTAGGTTCAGAATAAAGCCTAAATTACTTCAAAACACAAATTGATTCTAATGTAGACTTTGCTCCTAAATCAAAGACGCAAAATACCCACAAAAGATATATAGAAATTTGTATCACATCCCAGACTGCCAGCATGGACTAGAGACATTTAAAAATCCATTTCTAATTCAAAGATCTTAATAGGTGATATATTTCTCAGAAGTACTGACTGCCAATCACTTAATACAAAAAATCTTTACTGCCTAGAGGAATCATTTTAGAAATCTTTTCCAAGGGAACCTTGAGCCTTATGCAACTATTTTCCGTGAATGCACAGATTTTACGTAAATTCTAGGTGGGATTAGGCTCAAAAGAAGCAATTTCTTGCAAGAGAGAGAGAGAAAGTGGCTAATTGCAGCTCAAATAAGAGGTACTTTCTAGTGGAAAATAGAGAATATCCATTTAGCCCATACACAGATAGTTTACATGAGTGTTTGCAAAGCTTATGAAAACTAGATTGACTAGTGGTGTTTATTTTAATACAATACAAAAACTTTTATCTTACTGCTGCTCTTTTAGAATGATATAGATTTAAGTGTTTACTGTATATTTTCTGTTTTCTTTGAAGTAACTCAATTGTGTTGTCTGGTCTGTATCAAAGGAATTCATCTAAATCAAATATAAAAGTCAGCATTTATTTTGACAAGTGTCAGTTTTATTTTCTTATCCCTTATCCCAGTTTCAATGCATTTTTAACATGTAAGTAAATCCTTTCTTCTTCACACACAATAGTTTAAATTTCTGTTACTACTCTGTATTACCATCAACATTCCTCATAATTCACATTTTTGGAATTTTGGTCTTTTTTAAAAATCCATTTTAGCATTTAATGGATAATACACGTGTATTTTAAAATTCACATCATAGATTAAATATATTAAATTTGATTATGTTTTAAAATAGCTACTTTCTCTTACGTAAGACATATTAACACGAAATGTAACCTATTTACACTATATTGCTTATACTCTATGCACACAATGCACTGTATTGGTTACAGTATAATATACTCACTTTTACACTAATAAAATATTTACACTAAAATCAACAGGTGCAATAAATCTGAAAAATGTGGCATTTTTCTGAAGAGAAGTGTGACACTGTATTGAAAATCAGATTACATATGGGGCTGCCTCTAAAGTGAATTTGTGTGAATTTTCATTGGATTGACAGATACCACATAGACCCTAACGCTGCACTTTTGCCCAAGTTGAGGCTCTGAACTGAGATCGACAGAGGTTTGGGCTGAGAAATGACTGCAGGTTTGTTGCATTTAGCCTGTTGATAGACATTTTAGTTTGTGGTTAAGACTATCACAGCATTAATGAAAAGAATCACAGATATATCACAGTCTGCCCTCGAGTTTTGTTCCAACTTTTCCCCCTTATTTGACTGAGCATGCCATCTGTGCATTCTATAGAAAGATCTCACTGTTGTTTAAGAGAAAAGTAGGTAAATTCAGTGGGAGGATTTTCTTGGTGGCTAGAAGAATAATTAAACTGCTTGTGATTTTACCCTGGAGACAGATGAGTCTTATTACAGTCATAATAACATGGTGAATTTATTTACTAATTCATGATTTTCAATGGTGTACTTCGTCTTGGAAGTACTGTTTACTAGCAAGTGCTTCTGTCAGCTTCTCTTTTTTTCTTGTTCCTTTCCACATGAATGATATAGTTTAAAGATACATTATGAATTTGGTCTTCTGCTCCCTGAGACTTTTTAAGGTCTTATTGTGAGGCTATAGAAGATAAGGTGCTCAGTCACACCATGTACACAGTTATTTTGACCTGTATTTTGTCCACAGATCAAATACCATTGACATGTTTTGTTGTGGTTTCACATTCCAAGATAAAATAGGTTAGTTTTGCTAAGCAAAGAGATCTGTCCCAATGAAATTTTTCCTCATGACAAATTAGTGAGTTCAGGAAAAGGAAAAAAAGGATTTTCTGTGGGGTTATTTTTGCCCCTGTGTCTTTTCTGAAAGCAAGGTTTAAATGAAAAGCAAAGCCAGCATTGCATTAGTTTGGTATTAGCTTAACTGGAATCTCCAATGTTGAAAAAAAGCTGAGTAAATTAAGAACTCAAATTACCTTTCATTGGGATTTAAGCTGCTAGGTGAGCAAGATGCTTTGGAGACAGTTATGTTCTGCAGAGAAAAAATGACAATTTTCAAAATGAACAAATAATTGGCTAAATTGTGTCTGATTTTATAAAAGATTGTTCTGTGGGCAAAAGCTTAATGACTTTATCTCTTCTATCTCTCTGCTAGCAAAGAAAGCCGGCTTTTCTCCTCCCTGAGAGCACACATTTCTGTTCTAGGGGAAGATTGGTGTGTGAAAGGTCTATTACCTTACGTTTTCACACCTGCTTGCCGAGTGGGACCAACAAAGCAAGGGAAGACAAGTACTTTCCACAAAAAGAGCTGTCTGTGGGCAGAACATTTTGTAGCAGCCTAGAAGATAAGGGGCTAATGTGGGTATCTCAAATACCAATTGTTGGATAGCCATGGAGCCAACCAAGGAGTGCTGGTAAAAACATGCTGTGAGAAAGAGCAGGAAGTGGCTGGAGAAGGGGGACTTGTGGAGGTAGGGCTGCATTTTTCTGAGACAAACATCCTTGTTCTGGCTCCTGGAGATAAGCACAACACAGCAGAGCACAAGCAGAGGAATGAGGCTGAGAAGCAGGCATGGACTGCTAACCAGAAGGGTGACCCAGGAGGAGGGGACAAGACCACCCCCAAAGGCTTCTCACCCATTTCCAGAAAGGTCTAGAAGAATGGACTGAGCATAATAACTAATTGGCATAGAAAACAACAAACTTAGCTCCGTGGTGGGGGACTAACATACAGTTTCCATGCTGTGTATATAATTTGCAGATAAAACTTTTTGTGGACTCTCTGGCTTTTGTTTCCTTTTGACAACAAGTGTCTATGAATCTTGGGTGCTCCCTTCCCCTTAAGTATGAGGTGCCACACCTATAGGTACGTGGAAAAAATATCTTCTATTGGTATATCTTCCACTGCTAGGATCAGCAAAGCAGGTCTGCATTTCTCTCATAGTTTACTCTGGTAAAATGAAATAACTCACTCCAGAATAAATCAATAGGGTTGGTTTGTTTGTTTTTTTTAGTTGTTGTTGTTGTTGTTGTTGTTTTAGTTTGTTGGGTTTTTTTCTACACCAAGCAAAGTGAAATTAAAGTGAAACGACTTTGCCCTTAGATACATAAGGACACAGGAAACACATGAAGTCTAGATAGTAGAATGGCCATGCACACTTGCTGATGTCGTCTAATCTGGATACAAAAATCCCTTATAAAAATCCCTTATCAGTGTTAGGCTGTGATCTTAGAAACAGAAGTAATTGTCTCAATGCTGACAAGTTGCCTTTCTTGTTTACCTTTCCTGTGCTTTCAAGGGGAAAGGGTGATAAGCAGATTCTATCTTGTTCTTTTCAGACTACCCCAGAAAGAGCCTGAGATTAAGACCCTTCGAGAGAAATTCTATTAGAAATTCAGTGTACAGTCTACTGAAGATAATGCAGGAGTTGGGACTGTACCTCTCATTTCTTCCTGAATCCTTCATAACCTGGAGATAACATAATACGGTCTAAATCGAAAGTTTAAAAATACACAGCATAATGAAAAGTGTGAATATGGGCACTAGTGCTGCTCATCAGAAATATTTATTTGTTTCAGATTCAAATTTGTCTCAGAAATGTTTAAGCACATTATTATTTAGGAAGAAAGGTATAGCAATAATACTTCTTCAAACTGTAATTTGGATTTATTATCTGTTTCAAGACAGAATATACTCAAAGGATAATTTATTGTTTGGGATCCAACTGACTGGAAAAACCTGACTTGTGTAAAAGTTTTGTTGCATCCATTTCCACGCTGATATTTGCATCTCTTTGTCACAGAATTAGAGAATCACAGAATGGGCAAGATTGGAAGGGCTGGCTCCAGAGATTAAAAGTGGGTCTGTGGTCAGGAGAGCCATGCTTCAAGCACCACAACAGATAAGCTTCTGCCTCCTCCTATCACTGGCACTGTGATTCCCTCTTGCCCCCTTCACGTTTTGCGGAGAAGAGGCCAGAGGCTGTTCTAGTACAGGCGGAAAATCCCCGTGCAGACATTTCTGAAATATGTTTCCTCTGTTCTGCGCTGGTTTTGGCTTCCCCCCCTCCTCCTTTCGCTCCCATCTGGCACTGACAAGCAGTGATGGGTACGGCTTGTCCTCCCCCAGCCAGAGACAAGCTGTGCAGCGCAGAGCGCTTCCCTCGTTAGTCACAGCCGGGGCTCCCGGCGTGGCAGCCGGAGCCGGAATGGGAACGGCACTCCGCGGTGCCAGCCCTGACCTCCACGGGGTTTGTCTCCGTCTCTCATCAGGAGATACAGCATCACCGCCTCACTGGAGGCGGACTCCTAACGATGACGCTTCTGCCACCAGAGGCCGTCCCTGGGGGCTGTGTGCCTCAGGTCCCCCAAAAAAGCTGTGTCACCTGCCCTTGGAGGCAGCACCGCACGTGTCGGGCTCAGGGAGGGCTGGTCCCACAGCGGGCTGAAGAGCGATCTCATGCTAATGATTCAGCCAGGAATCAGAAGTTTGTCTGCCTTCTTTCATCTATTCACTGTACAGTCTGCATACAAATTCCTATTCAAATATCATTAAAGCTCAAATATTGAATTATTCAGTGTAAGCAGCTTTGTGAAACACAAACTTCATGGCTGATTACACTTCGACCACCCCTGACTCATAGAAAGAATTTAACTCCGTGAGTTCATGTACCAAACCACACATGAAACTGAGTTTCATACACCACATCATAAAAACAGTGTTAAAATTAAAGATTTTTCCTTCACTTTTCACACACAGTAAGGTGAGAAAATAAATGAAAGTTTATTGCTGTATAACAAAGTTTTAAAAAATGGTGGGAAGAAAAAACAGAAGCAGTTACAAGACAGCACTGAAAATCATGTGGAGACTATTTGGTGGTCAAAAACAACTAAGGAATATAAATAGTGCTTTTAGGGAGGAAAAATCTGTTTTTCTAGGGAGGAAAAGCACTCAAGTTATCTGAATTTCCAAACAATAGTCATGCACACACAGAGAATAAAGTACTTTCCTAATAAATATCTATGATACAGTGTAAGAAAAAGAGACTAACACCCATTTCTCTTGCAGAAGTGTATGTTTAAAAATATTCAAATTAAATCAACTGTAGTGACTCATATTAATATGGTATGCAAGACTAAAGGCTTGTGTACATGCTGACGTTGTGTCCTTAATTTGATTACAGTGGATTAAATATTTATGTGGGGCAGCCAACTTAGTTTTACATCTTTTACACTGAGTTCAGAGCATACCTAGATGAACCAGAACTTTGTGTAGTTACAGAGTTATAAATCAAAGACAAGTGTGCACAGCACCTTTCCTCAAGATCACGCAGACACTCTTCTATGAACCAACATAACAGCAAATCACTATTTCATTCTGCTTGGATTTCTACTGCCAGCTAAAAAACTGTGAGGCAGTACTGTTAGATCCCAGATACTATATCTGAAGGCAGAACACACTCCTTTTTATCATGCTTCTATCCGAGAGTTGCTTTTTTTTCTACAGCTCTTTACTAATAAGTTTAAATTCTACAGGTGTAATTAATTCTTGCAGCAGCACCAGAGCATATTCCAATGCAGGACCTAGATTTGTTAATTTATATCTCCTTTCTCATAACTGATGACAAAACATGGATATGTGTTTTCTCATATTATACACCAGTTCACTGTGTTAGACTGCAGACCTAATGACCAAGAGCCAGCAAGTGGTTTCCTGTTTCATAAAGGCATGTGTTTTCTTTAAATGGATATTTAATATCCTATCTGGTCAGTGCTGCTTGCAAGTGGTATTCTAATTAAGCATTATTTTATTAATAAATAACTTGCCTGCTGAATAAGAGAAAGAATTGCCAGTACTCACTGTCCTGCAGCTAAAAGTCACTAGCAACATCCATTTTTTTTAGGGGCAGGAGGACTGAAGTTACCTCCATTGGTAGAAGTTTACAACTGTAATGCAGTAAGCATGTCATGGATCTGCACTCCAGCTCTCTCATTCTGGTGTAGACGTGATCCCACTCTAGCACATCTCAGGCAAGACACTACTACACAGGTTAGCTTTTGGATTTTCTAGCTTTTTGGTTTACCCATATGCCAAATCAACACAGTAATAGTTACCTCCTGAGCAGTCATCTTGCCTTCCAGCATAAACTTTTAACCTTTTAGGTTGCAGGCTCGGTGCATACATAATAAAAAGAGGGACCCTCAAAGAAAACAGATTAAAAGGGACAGAGACTAAAATAATATATTCTTTCTGCTGCCCTTTTTTTGGTTTTTGTTTTTTGTTTGTTTGGTTGGTTGGTTGGTCTGGTTTGGTTTGTTTTTGGTTTTTTGGTTTTTTTTGGTTTTTTGGGTTTTTTTGTTTAATCTTGTGGAATTTTTCATTTTCTGTCTATCTGAAGCACTTCATGGAGGGAATGACAGTCCTGGCTTAATCATGAAGAGGATCAGTCCTGAAATGTCTAGAACCTTGATGGTTGGTGAGAATGAGAATGTCAAACAACTTAATACTGTTATTCAAAAGCACAATAACTTCCTGAGCCCAGAACAATTTCATTAGTGTCAACAGAAAACTCTGCAGTGAAAAAAACTAAGCAACAATATAAAAACTAAAAATACATTTTGATGTATTACAGTAGATGTTGAGAGGTATAGGAATGAGTTTACAATATTCTAAGAAATAATTATTTACAAGGAAGAAATATCACTAGAATATTTTGCTAAGAATTAACCAAGAGATTGGCAGACCCACCTGCTTACTTTGCCAAAGTTTTATCTTTCCAAAGGTCTAAGTGGTGAGGGATAACACTGGTTGTAGTTCCTTATCCTCTATAAAGACATAGAACTACTCTTAGGGTGAAAACCTTGTATCAGATATATGGATGTAGAAGAGCAAGCAATACCTCAGGGGAAAAAGAAAGGTATCCATTTAATGCAATCAAATTGTGGCAAGTTTGGGCTTGAGGGAAGTAAAGGGAAGCTATCGATTATAATGGAACAATAAATTTTTTGACCTGTTACCTACAATAATTGTGATTTAAAAGCAAATTCTATTTGAAAAGCTCTCTACTTTTGCAAGACATAGTGCTGTCTGCAAACTGGACTTCAGAAAATCAAACAAAAAGTTTCCAGGAGATATCTCAGACAGTTAAACACTGTTCCTTTATGTGGATGATGCTTCTTTTTAATGTGGGACTTTTTTGAGTTTGGAGAGGTGAATTGTTCACTTAGGTGAATATGGAAATTAATATGGGCACTTCTTTTCAGATCTATTTACCTGGCCATTTTATAATCACTGTTTGTTTTCTGGGCTATAGTTTTAAACAAATACAGAAGGCTAAATGCAGTGCCACTGGAGGAGCTTGAGAATGTAACGTTCTCCAGAACTGGTCCCAAAAAAGACCAAGTACTTTACAGTCAGGAAGGATAAAGAATTTTTACTAGTATACTGGACCGACTCACCGCCTTGTTGCTGAGAGAATTAATTTCAGCTCTTTCAATGCCTTTGGCCGTTTTTAGGACATTTTATATAGTATTTTGATTAGGTTTTTTTATTGACTAGTCCTCTGTGTAGCTGGCTGGTGCAAGAAGCTGTTACCAAGATACAATACCATTGTAAAAAAAGTTCAAAAAAAGTGTGTTGACAGGACTGCTAAGTAGGTCTAGAATAGCAGAGGTGTATAGTCCCCAGGGGTTTTGATCCAGGTGTGATGCAGTGAAATAAAATTGACAGTGAGCATTGACTCATTTGCCCAGTAGTCCAATAGGTCAGTGTATGCAATTCCTAGCATGCACTGCCATCCTCTGAGCTGAAAAGAAATTATGATGCTGCATCAGTGATGCAAAAACACACTCAAGAATGAAGAATTTTCTGTATACAAGTCTTTTTTCTTGTGAACTCTTTCTGTTTGGATGTTACATATTTTTATAGAGTACTTTCTGCATGCCTTATAAAGGATGTAAAACCTGAAGTTCAAATTTCAGCAACTTTGCTCATGCCAGTAACTTCCCTGACTCCCCATGGGCCACTTATGTAAATACACCATGTGGAGTCAGGCCTTGAGCACAAAATACCCAGAACTCCTTTTATTCACTGTATAAGAGCAGGTGCACTGGCAGTGGAGTACATGGGGGTACTTAAGGAGTGAACACAGCAGATGTTTTGTCTTGCAGAGCTCCTTTATGGTTCCTTGCCCAGGTAAGAACTTGATCAGGGTTTGCTCATGGTAGCAGGATTCCATTCGATCAATTTGCTTAATTATGAACCAAGCAGTCATGGGTATAGGCTTGCAATTGCTTTAACTAAAAGCCACCCACCCCACTGAAATCCCCTGTTTAATTAGAAAAAGAGAAAAAGCTAAGAAATGAATGGAGTCGTATTTTCAAACAAGGCTGCATGAGCCAGGCCATTTGTCTGCTGTGCCTGTAGGAAGTCTATATTTACCTGAATTGCTAGAACAAGGAGTAGCATAAAAAACGGGAAGTGGGTAGAAAGGGAATATGATGAGGCAACAGTGGGGTACAGAAACTGACAACCAGATGCATACTGGTTGCTTGAATGAGGAGAAAAATGTTCTCATCTGTGTTTCTGTCTGTTCATTTCTTCTGCATTCATCTGGGAAGACAGCAAAGGGTAGGCAATTAAAAAAAACCCAACAAAACAAATCTATTTCCCGTATATCTTGCTAAATATGTGCCTCTATCTCCACACTGATAGAAATCCAAGGCTTTCTGAAACTCATTATGTCAATGAGGAATTACAAATTATTCAAGAGCAGTTTCATTTTTATTCATATTTAAATAATTTCCTACTAATTTGAAAATTCAAGTAAACCCATACTACGAGAAAATATAGAATGTATCCTACTACCACAGAAAAACCTTTGTTTCAGAGCCACTAAATTTATAATGTCAAATTATACATGCCTCGATAATTTTGAGTTTGAATAACTTGGATTTTCACCTGTAATTTTTTCTTTTGAATAGCAGAAATATAATGCATAAATTAACTTAGAAAGTATGGAAAATATCCCTGGCAGATATTGGGCCTTCCACTTGTTTTCTGATGAATTTTATTGCTCTTATCAGTCCAGGATGTTTAACTGAATAGGAAGACAAACAAGTTCAATTATGTCATCAAAATATGTTACAGTTTAGACTTAGGGGAACTATTTAGCAGCAAGCGTATTTAAGCAACCAGAATGTAGATTATTAATTCAGTAGGAGGGTCAATTATCCTAATAAGGACTGGAGGTGACACAGCATTTTGTGATTTTAATCTGCAATAGGTTATTGTGAAATTGCCTGAGGGTGAACATAATCAATTTGGAGCATCTAAGCAACGTTTACTTTGTACTAAACCTGACAAACAACCTGAGGAAATTCACCCATGCAGTCAAACAGAACAGGAACACAGAGAAGAATAAAGATATTATTCTTCAGAGGTGGGTGAAAAAAATGACACTTGGTGTAAGATATTTACAGAAATTTTTGCATGTGTTATCATATACTATCCTAAAATGCATTCAGTTCCATAACAGAAGAACTTGAGTTTACCACCACCTAACCCACAAAGAAGTGCTGAAAGTGTTATGAAAAGAAGGGAAAATAATAGTCACAAAATATAGAACTCAATATAAAATATCAACCTGTGCATTAAGAGTAGATATTACCATGCACTATGAAAGTATTCAGGCATATTATTTATTAAATCTATGGTGAGTGACTACAAGTCCATATTTTTAGAGGTAAATTATGTATTACTCAGCACCACTTAAAGAAGCTGCTGAGAGGTCACTTTTCTGAATTTCTTATGTCTGACAGGAAGAAGTTCACATCATTAAATTGCAAGAAAGTGTTCACAGCACAAAGCTGCCTCTTTGGTCGTTTGGTGTAAATGGATAATTGTCAAAAGTATCTTGGTTGCATTTGAAAGCTCAAACTTTTCAAACACAGAGGAAAATATATTTTAATATTTTGAACCTAGCTGGAAAGAATTAATATTTTAATTTGACCTTTATGTCTACATTGTTCAAATATATTCTAAGTTGTTCTGAATATTGACTCACTGAAACCTAAGATCTCAGATTGTGTAATTAGCTTGGCTTATAGCTGCCAAATCACATTGGAGTTTCTCATCATTAAAGGTGCCAGTGAAGAAAGGCATGTCACAGATCTAGTAAGAAAAAAGAAGTGAAGGGTTTTTTTTTTTCAGGTTGTTCTTTGATTTTCATCATGAAAAGCAGATAGATTGGCCTTTCTCCCCCCTTCAGCACAGAGTCAATAAATTGAGCAAAGTTGTGAACATTGGCAGAATGACTAATATCAGTGTATCTCCTGTGGTGACCCAAGCCAGTCTCATTCCCAAAAATGCATCTCTGTGGTTATTTTATAGCTGTTAGTGCAGCATGTCTTTAAGAACAAATATTTCATAAATTCTGCCTGTGTTCACAGAGAGATGGCACATTGTTTATCCCAATAATGAAACAATTAGAACGCTTAGCAGGTATAAGAAGGATACGCTCTACGTATCTTCCAAATCTATTACCTTCTGTTGGAGTCCTGCAGACTTTCCAATCTGCAGCAAAGAATTAAAAAAAAAATTCCTTTGGTTTATTTTCTCTGAATTCAAATGCTTATTTACTTAATCACAGAATCACAAAATTATTTGAGTTGGAAGGAGCCTTAAAGGTCATCCAATCCCCCTGCCATGGGCAGCGACACCTTACACTAGACTCTGGTTGCTCAGAGCCCCGTCCAACGTGGCCATGAACACTGCCAGGGATGGGGCAACCACAGCTTCTCTGGGCAACCTGTGCCAGTGCCTCACCACACTCATGGTAAAGAATTTCTTCCTAATATCTAATCTAAAAATACCGTCCTTCAGCCTAAAGCCATCCCTCCTAGTTGATCTTAAATAGAATTCCATTATACAGCACTTTTTGGAGCAATGAAATAAAATGTCACACGCCAGCTGGAGAAAAGCAGCAAAATGGATTCTAGGGTTTGAAGAAGTCTACGTCTATAAGGAATGGAAACAAATTTCAAGAAAAATCTTCTTTCCTCCTGGCCATTACTCACCTGTGTATTCAACCTTAGGCACTTCAAGTGTAAATGCAAACATTCAGTAGCAAACCTGTACCCACATTAACACAACCTTGCTGTTTGTGCACGTATGAGTTGTGTCCTTTCTGTGGAAAGGCTCTAGAACTATTGCCTGTCCATCAAAGAGGACACATCCATCCTCACAGCACTCGTGCCGTTAGAAAAATTTAAGGATTCAAGTGGACTTGTCTACAAATTCAGTGTCTTCTAAAGAACTCTTTCTAAGTTATTTCATCCTTCTTTCCTTCCACATTTGCACAAGCAAATGTTTAGAATCAAAACACAGGAAAAAAAAGCCAACCACTGTGTATGCAAAACAAATGGGTGTGTCAAAATCATATATTGGATTATAGAGCTAGATTACGGTAGACAGTCCTTGAGAAGGTCTGTAAGAAGAAACCATTAGAAGATAAATCCATAGATAAGTACCATAAAGCACTAAGAAGAAACAGAAATTATGGGGAAAGATACCTGAAAAATCTAAGAACAAAATTTTATAGCTAGGACACCAAGCTGTAGAACAAAAAGGAATCATCCTGTGAGTGCCCAATACCTGAGAACAGTACTTGTACTCTGAGAATAAGTAAACAGAAAGACTGCATTATGCAAAGCATCCTATAAGGATTTTGAGACAGACAAGTTCACTAAGAGTCAAGCTGAACATACTCTTTAAAAATCATCCCAACAGTGTAAAAACAGACGTGAATTTTGGTGTGTAGGTAAAACCTGACTTGCAGACCCCAAACTGGTCTTGCAGGATATGTAGAGTTTAAAATCTGATGTCTCAGGTGTACCACAACAGCTAAAGCTGATTTTAAAAAAATCAATGGGAATGTGTCAAAGCAGTCAAAATTAGCAGTCAGTCACTGAGCTTCAGACTGAAAGAAGAGAAGGAAATGAAGATCCTGTTCTGAGTAAACAATGAAGAAAAAAGAGCTATTTCCGTAGAGCAAGAACTTAGAATAAACCTGCAAGTCATGCTTTAGTTAGTGTCAGAATACAGTCAGATAAAGGCTTTTCAGATTCCTTTTCTCTGTTTTAAGTATTGGCAATTTATCTTTCACTGTGTGACCTTCCACTGTCTCCTTCCCCATTTGTTTCTGAACGGGTTTCCCATCCAAGAAATCTCTTCATAACTCAGGATAGGCAGGGTTCTGCTTTTATCAAAATACAGTGGACTAGATTCTTGCTTTTATGCAATAGTAGCAACTAAGCTGAACACCACATCACAAACATTTAAGCAGTTTATATTCATGTCATCCAAGTGTTCTTTAACAACACAATGAAAACATCATAGCCATAACAACAGAAGTATGAAGAAAATACCAGGACTAAAGAAAGTTAGTCAATTTAGTCTTTAGAGAATCCACTTTGGCAGTTTGAAGCTAATTGTTTAATTTTCATTGGGTTAAAATTCCTGTAATATTGAAGAAAGTTTGCCAATTAAAATAATTTCTGCCTGAAAACAGTTTACTTGCAACTGCTGCAAGAAATAACTGAAACTATACTAACTACAAGAGATGAAACAATAATTCTGACTATTTTTTCCCATTTGTTTGACATTTTTACATTTGGCAGTACACTGTGTATTGACAAAGTAACTGTTTCCAGTACACACTCAGTTTGTTAGTCAATTCATGTGTTGCTGGCATGGATTTTCCACAGAGCAACAGAGGAGCAAAATATGAAAATGCCCAGAAATATGTAACTTGAAGCCCATAAAAATTGGCAGAATTATGAAGGCCTAGTGTATAAAATAAGTTTGATTTTGTAGGCAAATAGATTTCACTTTTGGTTTGTGATTTTTTTTTTCAGCTTTGCTTTTCCTTACAGACTTATTTTAGAAGATTTACATCCAGAGCTTTAAGCATTAAATACAAAACTGTTTGTCTGTTTTCCAAGTAAAAGCAGATTTTGACTGAAAAATATGAAATTGTGAAAATTGTGAACACAGGCTCAATAAACTTGTGACAAGAGGCAAGCAAGGGATAGTTCCAGCAGCCCGCTCTCACCACACCAGATCAGTGGAGAAAATGGCTCAGACAATTCCAAGTTTTCCCTGGCCCATATCTCAAGGAGAGTCCCATTTTGTGGGCTGTCCTAGAACTGGGCACTTCAGGATTTCTTGTCACAAGGCCTGAAAAGCTGGAGCGAAAAACCCACGGGAGTCCCAGCGGCAGTGGGAGCTCTCTAGGGGAGGTAAGGTAACAACTTTCAGACTTCTGCACTTCCTGATGAAGAACTGCCTCCCATGCTTCAGGGATGCTGGATAACTCTTGTGTTTCCCTAAGGTTTTCGTTTCTCAGCTCCCTAGTGACTAGGGAATTAATAGGAAACTGGAACACAGAAAGCCTGAGAAACCTCAAAGCTCTCTAAATTTCATGTAAAATTTTTCAAGATAGACTGTGTAATGATTGTTAATGTATTTGTCCACACTTTCCTTCTGCTGGATATTCCTTTTATGTAGAAGTGCAGCTTTAGAATACAAGAGGAATTTTCCAAGGAATAGGTAGTGTGACCTTTTCCCATACCTTGTAAGAAGCATTTACCTCTTCATAGGATAAAATATATGTTGAGCAACTTATGCCAGAGAACAGATGGTAAACAACTCAAAAAGCCTAAAACAGAGTGCTACCAAAATATATGCTTTTTCTTCTTTTTGCTTCTGTCAGACGGTAAATATTCGGACCATGGAGAGTCTTTCACAAGAGGTTAGCATTTCTGAGATGTCCCACTGACAGCTGTGAAACTGCTCCTGACACATCCACACCTACGGGATAGAATCGTGGAAAAGTGAGTCTGTAGACTACCTCGAGAAGCTTCATTTGGCACCTTGCCTCACACAAGGTCAATTTCATCTTTGTCACTGCTGGCTGATGTTTATCGAACCTATTAATAAAGGTGTCCCATGATGGCAGCTACAGTTTTCCCCAGCAATTTATTCTGTTCCTCTCTATATCTTCATCATCAAAATATTCATAATATTTGATCCATATTCCTTTGTGCTGGAGTCTAATCTAATTACTTTCTTATTTTATTCATCATGGACATGGTGAGCAAATTTTTCCTTTCCTTTTTGCAAAAGAAACTTTTCCCATACCACAAGGTTTGCAAATATGTGTTAAAGACTGAAGACAAATTTTCTTTTTTTTCTTTTCTTTTTCTTTTTCTTTTTTTTTCAGTTATCAGCCAGAGTTGATAAAAAAACCTAGGTCTGGACATAAAATTTAAAACTTAGCAAAGCAGCAGCTGTAAGAAAAGTACAGGGAAAAATTGTTGACATATGCCAAAAGTTCATCAAGTAAGAGTTTATCATCTGTGCATGTTAGTAAGCAAAATGGAGGGAGTGAGAGGAGAGAAATTGTCTTTTGGAGGTTTTGTTTGAGGTTTTTTGGTTTGGGTTTTTTTAAATGCTAATCCTTTGATTGAAAGACAGCAAAACAGCAATTTAGTAAAAACTAATTTTCTGTTGGAAATTGCTTTCGACAGAATATTTTTGACCAGACATGTTACAAAGATTCAAAAGACAATGTCCCTGTCAATCTTCACCAGCGCCTGAAAATTTTTTGCATTTTCCTCCAGCAGCACAATAAACTTTAATTTAAAATTCACCATGTATTTTACGTGCCTGCACAAAACACTTGTTAAAACTTTAGCAATTAGAACCATTCCTTGAAAGAATCTTGGAAATTTCAGGTTGTGTCTCTGTTTATGGCTATCTACTTAAGTTTTTCATTCAGGGGAAGCAATGGCAGATCTGTTGTATGGTCTGCATTGATTTATATCTCATTCAGGGACATGGTGAAAGCACTTGTGTTTGGACATGGAAAATTTGAACTTACTTCAGAAATTCCAGCTGGGGCAACCAAACTGAACACCCAGGAAGAAAACTCTCAGGTAGACATTTTGTCCTTGCTTCCATATATCCAGCTCCCTTGTTGTGGCTTTCTAGATTTGATCACTTTGAAAAAGCTGTCATAAATCTCTTAAAATCCCCAACCTATCATAAATCTCAAAATTTATAACAATTAAAGACATAGCTTAGTTTTGCTAAATTCTACAAATAGAGCTTGTTCTTTGCTTATTCTTAAAAATCATAATAAGATTTAAAAGATCAGTGAAGTTAAAATACTCCATTTATGTGCCTTATAAAATAAAAATTATGACACTTTAAAAACCATATATATTTTAAGCGCTTGTCTTTATATACCTAAACAAAATGTCAGACTGTCCTGACTCTCATGCCAGAATAATTTTATCCAGAGAGCATTCAGAATATCTAAGTTAGCGTGGCGTGAATTTATTCTTTAGTCATTATTTTCCCTGCTCTGATGAGCTAGTGAATCTTACCTCTTACTGTGCTTGCTGAGCTCTGGAAAGTCTTTGTAACTTCTAAATATATCGTCACAACAAACATAGAAAATATGCCCAACATCAGTGTTTAGAAGGGGTCACCCACACCTTATGTACAACCTTTTTATAGACAGGGTAAATCTCAAACAAGAGAAACTCAAGGACTGCTTTATTGCAAATTAACTTTCATTAGCTATAAAGGCCTGAAAACACTGACAGAAGTCCTACCAGACATTGTCCTTTTTGTTATAGAAAGAAGCAGAGAACCCAGCTTGTCTTTATATAACCAAAAACTCAGCAAACCAGAATCCACATAGTTTAGCACTAAAATAATCAAACTAAACCTCTGAGGGGCAGCTGGAAGAGGGGCTATGTCATGAGTGACTTCACTGGCCAGAGGGATTTGGAGAAAGAACTCCAGGAGACACTGAAACGGACATTACCTTTATCCTCAGTGTTTCAACATTTTAAGCCTCAAATATTCTCCTGAATTATCATATGGTAGATCTGTATTTTTAATGACTTCCACTATTGATAGGTCACTCTTATAAGCACTGAATAAGCCTCTTTTATAAGTCTGTGTTCTTCTTAGCACTCTTTATAGACATTATAGAAAAGTTTTAAATGTCATATTTGATTTGTGTTTTATTTGAAATGGAAATAAGCAGCCCACATAGGTTTAATAATTTATCTAGTGTATGGTTTGAAACACCAGGGCACATGGCTTGGATGTCAAAATACTCTGTTTGGAACTGAATTGTTTAGTAAGTCTTAAAGGCAGCTATTCCAATAGTCATCCTAAAGCAATTTTTTTTTGCTCCTAGCCTGTGCTTCTATGGTACAAGTCCAAATTTGATCTTGTGGCTGGACCCTTTTTGATGCAATCTTTGCACAAACCTAAAATAAGAATGGGAAAAGGTGATTTTTCCCTTCCAGTCACTGCATTAATGCCTAATGAATGACTGCAGTGTTGTTTTGGTGCTGAGGACTGCTTTAAACAGTTGGACATAAACACCAGGCATCCAACTTACCTTCCTGAAGCACGCACATGGTTTGCTAGACAAAACCACAGCTGAATTTGGTCCCAATCCGTTTCCACTGCTGAGCTGCAGAATCTTTAGAAAGCAGTAGAATTATTCTAATTGCACCTTGTAATTAGAGGAGAACACAAGTAGCTGGGAGAAAATTGCTAGGGAGGGGGACAATTTAACACAGAATAGAAAGTGTATTAAAAGCAGACCGAGACAAGAGCAAAACCAAAACAGCACGAAAGCACCGGGGCGTGCTGCCTTCCCAGGCACTGGGGTCGAAAGTTTGGGTTGGGGGCACTTCTCCCATGTTTGACTGTGATGGAAACATTGCAGACAGCAGAAAGGTGGCTTTGCTGTCTCTGGGAGGAGCATTGGCAGCAGAGCTTGTTGGAAGCTTCACCGCAGATCAGCAGCAGGGTTGGTCTGAAGGAGCCTTTTGCCCTGCTATCCATCCTGAGAACAAAGGGTTGGTGCTTAAACACTACAAGCAGCAGAAACATGTCCTGCTGCCACGGGGATTTAAAAGACACTGGGTAGAGCTGAAAACAGTGTTCTATAAATCGTGGTGCAAAGGTTATAAAAAAGTAATTCAGATCATTCTTTCCCCAATCTCAAACTCAGTCATCAAGTAATGAAGTACAGCGCCTTTTTCCTAAAAGCAGATTTTGCCATTTGTTCNTTTTTTTTTTTTTTTTGCACAATCACCTAGTGGATAAAGGGAATGCAATATATAAGTCTGGAGTCTAGTAAAGTGCTTGATATGACAACTTGCAGAATTGTACTGAAAATTATTTCCCAATGAGTCGCAGAGATCATTGTCACGAGGGCTCAGAGCTGGCTGTGAAATAAAGGCTCAAAGTTTTAGATTTGGAGTGTAGGGAAGAATATTTAATAGCATTCTGTAGAGAGTCATTCAGTTTAACGTCTTTATTAATAATGCGCATGTGGGAGTAAAAATACATTAATGAAATATGCAGGTGAGAATAAATTAGAACTTGAGGTGAACACCAGAGAGCACAAAGGCATAACACAAATGGGACCAAGTGAGATTAAGGAATCAGGCAGAAAATTACAAAATGAGCTTCAAATGGGAAAAATACAAACTAATATGTTTGAGGAAAATAATGTAAAATACAGATATTCACAAGGTCTGAAAAGCTGGGATGAAGTGTAACACTGAAAGGTCTCAAAGTAGTAGTTGAAAACTGAGAGAAAAAATTCAGTGTATCATGGTCAGATTTTTTTTAGTTCTGTTCAAGGCTTCCTTCTTCAGATAACAAAGATACAGTAGCATCTCTGACTTCAGTACTCAAAAACACTGGATCTCTTTAAAAGTAAAACAAAAAACAAAAAAATTATCAGTTTTCAATTCCCGCAACTGAAAAGATAGTGACAAATGAGTTGATGATTTCATTCTATTTCTGCAGTGATATAACTATAACAAACAACCACATAGTACCACACAACAAGATGATCCAAGGACCCTGACCTGAGAAGTGGAAGAAAGATCCACCACAAGCAAACCGTGGTTTGATTCATTTGTGTAACCAGATTGCTTTCTTCTCTGGTTGGTTGGATGAAGAAGTGATTGATTTTGGGCTGAATGCTGGTTATATCACAGCGATTATATCATTGTGACCACATAATGTGATTTTAGGTTATACTGAATACTATGGAGTGTATTTGATTCAGATCTCATCTAGGTCTTTCCCCTGACATGACAGAGATCTGCGACTCTGCACATATGTTTTCCAAGACCAGAAGGAAAAACTCTTTTGGGGAAATTACTGGGAGTTGTTGGAATGTATCAATAAATCAACCATGCAGATGACAATAGAAAAGCCACCTTGAAAAATGCATAGAAGACAAAGTAAGTAATGTCTTGAAGAACTAGCAAATATTTGGGTCTATAAGTTTTTTAAACAATAATTGCTTTATTTAGTCTCTCACTTTTTTTTTTTATTCCCTACATTATAATTGTTATGAATTCTTATTCTCCCTCCCAAATTAATAATTCTGAGTCAGAACCAGATATTTTCTCAGGTATAATCATTAGCACTTGTTAAAGGCCTTCACATGCTCTAGGCTGTGTCTTGTTAAGATTATTAAATGAATCTTTCACTTACCTCCTGGTTATTTTCCAATTTGTTTGAAGATGGCTGCAATTAAATCTCTTTCAGAAAAGACAAATTCCCCTAACAAGGGGCAGTTTGCAGCTCAGAGCTCCAGGTATGCTCTCCATGATCCCAAAGCAGCTTGTGAGCTCTAGCAAGAAAAACTTTCTATTCTGCTTTTTTTTTTTTTTTTTTCTTTCTGCAGTGCTCAACAGTTTTCATCACTTCTGCTTCCATGAACTCCTCTGTTTCATTTGAAATTCCTACAGATCTTTCTGGTGCTGTCTGACTGTTGTTCACATCTAAACATATTTATTTTGGTTGCTCACTGTAAACAAAGCTATAAGATAAGGGAGACAAGAGGCCTTTAGGTAGGGTGTTCCCATTCTTTTGTCCTCTGCACTCAGACAAAGGGCAAAGTGAGAACTGCTTGAAAGCCAACTAGTTCAGATTTAATGGCACACTGTTTAGCATGCTGACAGAAAAAAACCGGGGTGGCATGCTGGTTGAGAAAATATTGAACTTAAGGGGGTGCAAAACAGAACAGTGACAAGGTAAAACAGACATGATAAGAAAATTACAGCATGGGTTAGGGTTTTTTGGCAGTGAGGTGAGGGGGGAGAAGAGGAGGTGTTGGTGCTCTGTATTTTACTTTTAAGCTTACAAGTATATTACATTATCTCCGTTAACAGGTTTTCTTCTGTTTGACGCACAAAAATATTCAATCATAAGATTATATTGTACTTTTGGGTAATGTAGGAAATGTTGATATCTCCCGAGATAATGGCGCTTTGTGACGCAAATATCCTTGGTTTTTTTTGACTTTCAGTGCATAACATGAAGGAGTTTAGATGCAGATGATATACTGGGTCTCTTTGGAAGCTTGAAACAGATTGTTACTTTGCATAATCAAGTTACTGATACCCAGTGATGAGTAACTCTATGTGAACCACAGACAAACGCTTCTAAAATAAAACTGCAAGCATGCTGACTTGTTTATTGGCACAAATTACTTTGGGTTCCTCCTAAACACCATTTCTTCATCCCCCAAATGTGGCGAAAAAAATAATTTAATCAGTAACAGCTGTCTTGATACCACCACAGAAAGGTAGGGTGGTAGTCAAGGCTCTGAGGACAAATCCATCTTACACTGGTGCTGGCCACTAATATTTGATTTGAATATTTGATTTGATTTGAAACTGTAAAGCACTATTTAAGTGCTAACTGCTTTATTTTGTCTTGAGCTGCCTAAGATGCGTACTACATTTTCTGAGTACTAGTATTTGTCTTGTTGCTCAGATATCGTCTGTCTTTATTAATAAAATTCTGAGAGAGCACACACGCTGTAAGTAGTATTTAAAATTTGCATAGACCCATCCATTCTGGAAATAGCATTGAACTTTGTTCATTAGCTCTCCCAAGATTATCAGCTCTATTACCATAGTGAATATTCAGAGTGTTATGAAGTAATTATATGCTACTATACATTTTCTAAAACAGAAAATTGAAAAATCCTCAAGAATGCGGTGCCAGTATTCACAAAGAACAAACACATTAAAAAAATCCCTCAAAATGTACCTTAAATTGTCAAGTGGAAAAGTAGAACTAGTTTTTCTGTATCATGGACATTAGACGCAATTAAGGCACGTAGAAAAAAAAGTAAATCTCCAAGTTTCATCTGTGATTATGACAGTTATCTAAACATAAAATATATGACTAGGCCCAGGATTAAGTAATATGATGTTAAAGGTGTTGCACATGAGAGAGGGGATTAAAATATTAAGATATTGACCTAATTTCTATTAGTTTTTATCTCATTTCATCCTTGTTGTTTTTTTTTTAAATTTTGTTTTATTTATGTCATACCTTTTTTTGCTACATAGCTGCATGGTTGCAAAGATATTAAAAATATCTCTTCTCCTAGATTCACCTTGAACATTTTCCACAAGCTGGTCTCATAAACTATTTGGGGAAGATTGTGCTAACTTGTGTTCCTGTTGCTAGATTATCTAAATCTCTCTCAAATAACAGTGGCAGTATTTTTACTCAGAAAATTAAACTTGAGTCACAAAATGTTTGCAAACACAAATAACTCTTTCTTTCCCTTTGATGTATGTACCTTTCTGGCACTCCAATCAAAATTAGCAATTCCTTCTTGCTTGGTGTAACACACATTTATTTCTATGGAATAAGGATCATTATTTTCCAATTAGTATTTTAGAAACTGATACCACTTTTCCAGTGTCATCCCTATGGTAACATATTTCAGATTCTTCAATTCACGAATAAGAGATATTGTTTAAAACAGTCGTTGATTGATCAAAATTGCCCAAATGCTTCTCCAACTGCTTTCCACTTTTTGTCAAATTTTAAAAATGTGTTGGTGTTTTTTTCCATAGGTCTTGCTAGAGACATTTTGTATCTTCTGTGATGTGAACTGCCACCTAGACGTTTGGAGTTCCTTATTGTTGTTCATTTCTTTTGAGAGGGGCATTGCTACTATACAAGATGATGATGAGACAGCCTAAGGATAAAACATGCTTGGAAAGAGCTTGGCATATATTATTAAATGAATGGGAAATGATCATTTAAAGCAGCAGATGATTAGAAAGGAAGGCATATTTTACTTGCAAATAGGGCACAAGTTGGCAAGTAAACTTGAACAGGTTTTAATACTATTGAAATGTCATGTTAGTACTTTGTGAACATTTGCAGGAGGAGCCTTTGCACCAAAACACTCCTGCTAAAAGGAGTCCTGGGAAAATATTTCTGTAAGGAAGAAATGGCTCTAATGAGGGAGAAACTATGAACTTGTCAGAAATAATGTTAAATTAGTGGACATATGCTGTCTTGTTGCTACATATCTTGTGGTAAATAAATATAAATTTATTTAAATGTCAGAGCACTGTGTAATGAAGTCTTAGAGGAAATTCATATTAAAATCAAAGTTCAAGGTCCTTTGTTAAATATTTGATTATGTACGCCCCACATTTTCAGCAATAAAGTATCCATTGAAGTAATCTTTTCCCCTCATTTTATTGTTTCTGACTACTTTTCAGATAAATTGAAAATAAGAATTCCCAATTTTGAGATCAAGGTTAGTTAATGGCTTAATTGTGTCCCCTGGAGCGAAAGACCTCTGTGTCTGAGGACTAGAAGGCAACCTGGAGTTGGGAAAAGTATCTGACAAGGTTAATGCTGTTGCAGTTCTATCCCTGTAAGACTTGGAAAAAATTTCTTATTTTTAAAGTGAGGAGAAATAGATTCAAGATAGAGGTGGAAGCAAAAATCCCAGATTGCTACCTATCCTCTTCAGCATATTCCTCCAGGTAAAAAGAAGACATGAGGAAAAACGCAATGTAGGGAAAAGATGAAGAATGATGAGAAAGGATGAAAAGAGAGATCTAAAAAATGCAGTCAAATGTCTAAGAGATCCTTGACATAAGCATGGAAATCCATGCTATATGTTGCCTGATGACTTAAAATCAATGCAATAAATAGAAGAAAAAATATAGCAGCAGTCGGCAGGAAAATTAACACATTTCATAGCCCATGGCACATAGATTATAGCATTTTTTTAAAAGTTGCCTGACATGTGCATTGATTGAGGCTTTAAAAAATAGTCTGTTGTTATTAAAATAAAAATGTTAATATCATTTGGGATTACAAAGGAAAAAAATTAAATCTAAAAGACATACCTAAACTGGTGTGATCCTACCTTTCCAAATTCCTCAGGCAGGACAGAACTGAAGATCAGGCAGTGAGTTCTCCCATTACTCCAATGAGATTGTGGACCTAGGCTGGAAGTTAACAGTAGCCTTTTTTGCTTCTCTGACATCCTCAAAATTACAGGAAGATTTAATTGAAGGACAAGAAGAATCACTGCAAGACTGACATTTCCACATGCATGGGCACAGTACCAAATTATAAGTATCCTATTATTATTATTATTATTATTATCTATAATATTACTATATAAGACTTGTATTATGCATTGACACGAGGATTTTCTTTCCCTCAGTCCTGTGTTGGCACATCTAGGACACACCCTGTTAGTGGTCAAACAATTTGCCATCTAAAGTTTAGATAGCAACTTTAGATGCAACTTATTCCAGTTAGGTACAGAGCATAACAAAAATCTAAAATACAACCTGCCTTTGACTATGCTAGAACTCTGTTAATCGTAACACTTTTCATTTTTGCTGTGATATTTTTAATGGTATCTTTTCATCAAATTAATTTGTCGTAACATTTACTTTGTGATGAATATCGAGAAACATAATGGGTTGTGTAACATGGTTTTTCCAGGATAAGTCGCCCTCTGGAAGATAACAAAGAGAACATTCCAAATGAGAGGGACTGCTAAACCCTTCTTCCTGAACTGTGCTATTCTCCCTATTTATAAAATATGATATTTATAAAGTGTATGATCATGCAAATGTTATTTTATTTTCCCAGACTACTTCTCATAAAACCTCTCCCTTTCCAGTGCTCCACACACTTTAACTGTCACATAGAAGCATTCATGCTATAGGTATTTTTATTTATATATTTACATATTATTGATATTCTTCCGTCAAAGGCAACGGTTTTGTGGTGTAGTAATGGTATCACTTTTCGATCTGTTGCCTTACTTTTCCATCAGTAATATGTACAAGTTCCTGTTGCATACAAATTTAACAAAGGTAATCATCTGAAATGGAAATGTTACATATGGAAAAAGGGTTGCTTTTTCTTTTAAAGTTGAGTGGTATTTGTTTTGTCTTGTTATTTGAGAACAAGGAGAGATTTGACCAGTGTTTAGAAGTTTGCTGATAATTTCATTGAAAAAATCTAGTGCCCTCACTCTTTTGACCAGACAAGCATTTCCTACTTGCAAACATGATCCAAGTCCTAAGTCAGTGAGAATGTTTGTTTCTTATACTTCATGCTCAAAATGCTGTCTAATGTACATGCGTTATTCCCAAAGTATTTGTTTTTCCTCCTACAGCTGTTTGCCGTGTACCATGGTGCAAGGCTTTCTGAGTGGTGAAAAAAAAATGATACTCAGAAGAAATTAATAGGAGGAGAAAAATATAGAACCAGATTTTGATGTTGCTATTAAGACAGTGAACCTGGATGATATTTACTACATAGATTTTCATCCTATAGTGGCAATATTTTTACTGCATATTTTACGATTTTTTATTGTTCCATAGAGGGGTTGAAGAAACAGTGCAAATATTACCTGTAGTTCTTGAATTTCAAATAGTGAACCTCAGGTGACACTGAATTATTGATCAGAGCACATTCTCAACACAAAGGCCAGAGGGAGAATACTCACACTTTTCAAACAAACCCCATCTTGATATAGAACACTAAGTGTTAGGTAGTCTCATCTCTTCAGTATTCTCTTAAGAATTCTTTGTGGAGGTTCATGGTTATTTCTTAATCAACATTATTTTGCCCATGGTTTCTAAAAAATTGGCACAGCTTTTCAGAAGGCAGACTGTTCACCTAGTTTCTAATCTTGGGACCAATGTTTATTTTTGCTGTCTCAATTTGATTTGATGGTATGAGGAAGCTGTCACCATCTGCTTCTATCTTATGTAGTTTGCCTAGCCATGTGAAAAATAATGAGTGTGACTAGAATGTGCAGGTTGGTGAAAAAAAATCACCTGGATATGCTACTTTGATTTTAATGAAAAAGGAACAAATAGTATAATGAGCAATGTTGAATCCCCACACACATTGTCCCCATTTAAAAATAATACTAATTAAAATAATTTTTCAAAGAAGAAAGACATTTGTGACAAAAACACTTTCAGAACCTGAAGCAGAAATTTGATATTGCTATAAATTTATAAATTATAAAGTTATAGAACTGCATTGTATTTGGATGACAGAAACAAAAGGCTTAGATATCACCTGTAAAAGCATTAGCAAAGATATTAAATTTTCAATTAGAGTATCAGCCAGAAATCTACATCTATAAGAAAGGAAAAAAAATCAATATAGATATATGCATAGGTGTAAAACAAGAAATTTATGTATATGCAAAACCAGAGAATTTTCCTGTGAGTAGCTAGTTCATATCCAGGGTTGCTCAAGTGGCTGGAGGCCCTGACTTTTACTCTCTCAAGTGTGTTCCATTTGCAAATGGAAAGTAAAAGCAGATTGCAAATTTTTCTGCTAACACCAGCACCTGAAACTAAGACAAGGATGCAGCAGTAGCCTCTCTCCTCTTCATATTTCCTCCTGTCAGCTTCCTTTCTGCCCAGTAAGTTACTCACAGAGGAAAGAAGGTAAGAAAAATCACTTTTACACTGTGATGAGTCTGTCCAAGTCATTTAAATTGGCTTGGAATAGCACTGCTCCAGGACAGGGGGAGAAAGCAGCTGTAACAAATTCGGGAAAGAATCAGTTGTTCATTTGCCATCACATTTTCTTATCTCCCTGCTCAAAGATTTGCCATTTCCCTAGATATACAAGAAAATAGACTAGATAAAAGGCTTCTGGTTTAATTTGTCTGAGATTCATTACTTTAGATCCTCTGAGATCCATTCAGCAAAACTTGTGATTTCTTTTGGAGTCTTTTTTACCTGTTGGAAGGCAACTAGCAGTACCTAGTCCAATTTCTTCCATAGCTGCTATTCCTTTCCTAGTTAAAAAAAAAATTAAATACTTAGAGAAAGGAAAATGTGTCTGCTCACTGTACAAATAATCAGAAGCTTAATTCTCATGCCAAACGTAGTTGTTTGAGCACTGTCTTTTGAGTCCCTTTCAAATTCTGATTCTTAAGGCTGCAAGGACAACCTACAGCATTTGCTAAATCTTTACTGTAGGTAAAAGGAGAGAAAATCTCCTTGATCCTGTTGTGTTTGTTGGGAGGAGGGAAGGGGAAACCAAAACCTGCATATTTTAGTTCTTTTCTTCAGCTACATGATGTCCATGAATACAAAACCCCACATGTAAATCTTCCAGTATCCTCGTGTCTAAACTACCCCTTCAAGCTCCGCTATCTGCATCCACATTCTTGCTTTGTCAAAGTCAATATTAAGTTCTGGTTTGTTTTTTAAAAATATAGATATATTATTTTAAACAGAAAGCCTTGTAATCATAATGATATTCACCAGTCTAATGTTTTCCCTTATCCTCCATAAATTTTTCTTTCTTGAACGTTTTCCTGGCAGAGCTCTACTTCTAATTTGTTGCCATCTTTTCTTTGCTAACATTAATACTCTGTTTACAACAATTACCATAATTCATTCTAGCTAAAGGTTGAGGCCTGAAAAAAACATTGTCCATCTCCAGTTTTTTAAAAGTACAAATCATAGTGAATAATGTAACTTCAATTCCAATGTGGAAGTATTATTTCAAAGGGAATGACAATAATGATCTTTAAATTACATGACCCAATTCTCCTCTGACTTTTATGTTTTCCTCTAAATCAGGGGCATATTTTTGAAGGCTATAAAGTTGCACTGACCTTTAATTATAAAGGTAACTGCAGAATCAGACTGTGGTTTTAATACCTTCAGACAGAAATAAGACACGTATCCCCATGCTTAGACACTCTATTTAGTTCACCTTGATGAAAAGAGGAGGCAAGACCAGGGACGGCAGATAGGTCTTGTGGCATTTCAGAGGGCTGAAAACAATACCCACTTCCTCAACCCCTTGGGCAGCAAGCCACTCCCCTCAGCACACGAAAGCAGTGTCCCTCACTGTCCCTTACTCTGTGAAAGTGAGAGCCTTCAGCAGAAGGCTGTCACCTTTCAGTCCTCATGGGAAACTCTGTAAGTGCCTTCTTCTCTTCTTCGGGGAAGATTTCAGGTTGGAAGGTTATGCTGTGTCATGGATTTTGTGTAGAATTGCTGTTGTATTACAAATATAATAATAATTGCAATTAAAATCTCCCACAATCTTTTTCCCCAACACATTAAACAAACGTAATGTTTGTAAAGTCAGGTATCGGAGCTGGAAATCTTCCCTGTAGCCTTCATAAGTTTATGCCTTCAGTTTTCAGCCTCTGCCATTATTATTCTTTTTGCCTCTTCTTTACTGTCTCTCATGTAAATTTTTAATTTCTTAGGTGCTAATCTTGTCATACCAGCAGTAACAAGAATTTGTTGTTCACTGTAGGTGGAATCTTCTGAGATTTTAGTAGTGAACATCTCCACAGATTAAATGTGAAGTGTTTTCTTTTAAAGGCTGTGGCAAGCATTGAAACTTAGGGTATGAATTTGTGCATGGAAAGGAAATGGAGAAAAGAGTGTACAGAATGTAAAGGCATGGTAATTTCCCATTCCAGAGGGCAGGCTTTTGGTAAAACTATGGTTGTTCACAAGACTTCATGCATGAACACATTAATATTATGTGATGAAACTGGAATTTCACTGCCTGCAGAGCCAGGTAAAACTGCTGTTTCTATTTCAGAGGAAATTTCATTGATTTCTTCCCTCAGAAGAAGGAAGACTCTAATGAGACTGTAGTAACGTCAGTGCTCCTCCTAAATCTGAACTTCTTTCACACAAATTACCAAAACCAGCCAAGGGTATTTGAGCATTGTATTTCCTTATCAGCTGCTTTGGTTTTATTTGGTTTGGATTTTTATCAGTGCTCCATCCTTAAACACCAAAAACTTCCCCTGTCATCAACTTGCATTTTACCATGGCTGGACATTGCCCAGATAAAAGGAAGAGTGACCAAAATCTCCCAGCATGATCTTTTCCTAACATCAATATATTGACATCAGTAAAGTCTAAAGGATTGTGACAGTTGTGCTGTCTGTGCCTGAGAAACTACAAGGCAGAAGACAAGCTGCAATAAGCATTTGGGTCAGGACTTGTGTCAGTGGAAGCACGGTGAACTTTCAAAAGAAACAGCAGGCAGTCTAGGTTAGCCTCAAAAGAGATAGGGAACAAAAAGAGGTTAGCTGTCTTGGCCTTTTGGCCCAGGGACAAAAAACCTCCAGTGAAGTGTTAGAAAATTCCTATGGGGATATATCTTAACTTAAAAGAAGGGCCTTTCAAATGCAATGGTTTTTAAAAGACTTTAAAAGGAATTTATAACCACAAACTTGAAGCCAGACCTCTTTCTGAGATTGCATGTCAACAGATATTTACAGTATGTTGTGGTCAAACTCATAGATGGTAGTAAAAATTCAGATTGGTAGTATGAAGGTATCATTTTAACTGTAGATTTAGCTTTTTTTTTTTCTTTTTTCCTAAAGCATTTTGTAATGTTAAAATTGTATTTAATCAGAGAGGACATTTTCTGTGAAATTGAAGGCAATGATAAGTTAAAAGAACCTCAGCTTGAGTTGGCAGAAAGCAATTTAGTTATTTTTGTAATTCTGATGTATTTCCAAGGTCACAAACAAGACTGATTTATACAGGAAATATGAGTTAGAAGGCTGTTTAAACGAGCTGTAAATACTTTGCTTAGATGTGCCTAGATGGATTTATTTCTTCCATCAGCTGCACTGAAAAATTATGATTTACCAGTAATCTTATTTCACAATTCAGTGATAGTGATAACTTTTCTTGAAAAGAAATTATTCCCCCCATATTCTGCAAAATAAACTGATGTTCAGAGTAGATAATTCAGAATTTAAAAGGATGCCCTGGAACTCTGCTTCTCCAAGGGACACATCTGCTAAGGAGTACTCAGCATAACAGAAACATGAACTGAGAGGGTCAAAGAAGTCTTTTACACAGGTGGCTGCTAATGAGAACGTTCCCTAAGTATTGGATGAATGGGGAAACACATAGATTAAATGAAAAGTAAATTACCACACCCAATATGCTGCTTTACCAACAATACTCTTCCAAACATCTTTTCTCATGATTATCTCTTCACTTTTGTGAAAAATGTCACTACTGAACCCAGCCAGATACTACCTATAATGTGGCCCATCAGTTTTTACTAATTTTCCAGGGACTCAGTCAAAATATTCTAACTGATGCATTTGAGGCAGAAAATAATGAGCATTCATCTCAAAAACCTTGTTATGAAAGGATATCCAGGGTGTAATCATCCCTTTCACCTCTTCAGAATTTGCTTAAAGACAGGACTCAAGTCCCGCTCTGTGCTGCTAAAATCAGTGGTGGCTGAGTTGAAGAGCTGATCTTGGCAGGCAATGGCAACAAAGCACTCATTCATAACATCACACAGCTCAATTTTTTGTCCCTGCCTCAAGTAAAATATTCTCATTTTTCAAAGCTTCTCCGAGTCTGGGGCAGGAGATGAGTTGGTGCAAAGGAAAGGAGATTGTCTGGTGTCCTGCTAGAAGGAGCTCCCTCAGAAAAAAGCATGATCTCCTGGAAACAGCCACCTCCTCCCCTCCCCAGTCTTTCCAAAATGCCCTAAAGGTAGTAAGAAATACTTTAAGAGAAAATACTGTGAAGGTGACAGGAAAGAGAAAGGCATAACTATTTATTTGTTTAAAAGATGCTCATTCCTATGGACCTCAGAAATAGGGAAAGCAGTGATGAATTACAGGCACATTCAGGGAGGGCAGGAAAGAAGTCAGACAAATGAACATGGTGGGAACTGTGATCTCTCCATAGCAAGCAGCCTTCAAATGAATAATTCAAAAATAAGTGTTCTGAGATGGAGTAAGGTTAGTAAAAAACTTCATTTTTATAAGTTTACTGAAAAAGAAACTTATCTCTTATGTCAAACAAAAAGAAGTACTCTAAAGCAGGGTAGTTGATCTGGACATGATTCACAGGTTCATTTTCAGGTTAGTGTTTGGACTTGGGCTTTTTACCTTTAAAGCAAAAACCTTGCTTTAGCCTTTTTTTAACAAAATTGCTCCGTACTTAGCTTTGACCCCAGTAATTCAATATCTGCTTTTCATAACTGCAGCAGTATCTGGAACTTTGCTTAAAATTACAATACCAGCATCAGAGGAAACACAGTGGGAAAGAATCTATAGCTTCTCTGAAATGCAAACATGGTAAATGGTAGAAAGCAAACATAAAAGTCTACAGGTTGATAAAGTTGATTGGTTTTTCATTACTTACACTCATTATTGATACAAGAACCTGTCACTGTAAATTTATTCTAAGACTCCTATTAACCAGTAGACAAGAAAAAGATTTAAATTTTACTCCTTCCTTGTGGGTAGAAAGAAAGCATCATTCTAAACAAGCCACTAGAAAGAGCTGATCAGTGACTAATTGCCACCCATAATCACTATTCTGCCCCATTTTTTCTTACATCTTGTGACACTTGGACATTTAAAACTCTCCATGGGTTCAAGATTAAAAACTGATTATAAAATTAAAAAAAAAAACCAAACGGTTTGTCATTGGCTCTCAAAGGGCTGAATTTTCTAAAGCTGTTCCTCCTCCTCTGTCTGTTCAGGAACACAAATCAAGCACACCGAAGCTCGTGAAGTGCAAGGAATTTTAAAGTGCCCAGATTGTAATGAAAACTCGCTCTTCATGTTGTTTGTATGAGTTTTCCTCTCCAGCTAAGAGCATCACATCCACTGACTAACACAGCTTTCACCTAAATTCAAGACACCAGCCAAGAGAACACAAAGGACTGAAAAACCTCTACAAGAAGAACAACAAATCAGTTATTAGTTTTTTGCATCAAATCATGTGTTATTCTAAAAATTTTACTGCAAAAAGAAAGCTTTCAGCCAAAATGTCTGTGACATATTCCTGCATTAGAGAGTAGATCTTAGATGGAAACCTATTTTGGGGAAATGGGGAAAAAGACATGAGCAATGACAATAAAGTACTAGGATTAATTTTATCCTGTTTTTTCTTTCCCATAGCTCTTCTCTGAATGACATTTCTATTTCTTCAGTACCCATGTTCCTACACTTATGTTTTCTTTTACTGTCACTGTTCTTTTTTTCCTCACATACCTTACTCCCAATCAAGAGATGCTGTTTTCCTCCCTGAAAACCACTGACACATAACAGAGAAATTCCTGCAATGCATTTGAACCCTTGGGGTGGACAACACTGGGTAGCCAGTGGGTAGCACTGGTCTCAGAGTTGACCGTGCCCCAACAGGAAATGAGAAAAGACATCCAACAATTTCCTACCACAAGAGGAAAAATTGAGGTCGTTACTCTACTGTAGAATTGTGATCTTTTAGCAAAAAAAAATCCCACACAAGATTATAATTCATCTACTATAAATATGAAGGCAATTTCCTCTCCATAAAATTGCTTTTCTGTTTCCTCAGAATTCACAGATTTATTCCAAGGCTGATGTTCTGGGGAGGTGGCAGGTCACAGGTAATTTTAATCCCAATGTAAGTAAACATAAAAAGGCGAAAGCAAATAAACCCTTTGTTTTCTTGAATGAAAGTAAAATTACTAGGGGACCAGTTGAACTGGAAAATGAAAGCCAGAAGCAGTCATTTGAGAGCCAATAAATAAGGTTTAAAATTCGAGAGTCTCATATTGCAGTAGCTGATCCATTACTGATGCTGAGACAATAGGTCTGCTTGCTGTTATTCTTGATTAATGACAATGTGTTTTCTATTCTCAGTTATGGCCCTTTCTGGGCCCATCCTCTTTAATTTTAGCCATTATGAATATTTCTCAGGGTTCTGCCTGTTCAGTCCTGAAGGAGCACGGTAAAGGGCACAAGAGAAAAATTCCTTGCCCAGGAGCATTGTAAAATCTCCCTCAAGCAGATTAAAAAATAATAAAAGACAATATATTTACTGGAACTCCAGGGATCTTGTTTAGTGTCAGAATCATATCCTTGAGAAGCTTTTCTTAGTGTGGACTTGAACAAATTGGAAAGCAAGATACGGTAGTAGCACAGTTCTGATATAACAAATTGCTCTTTATTTAAAGTTACTTTTTAAATAAGAGTAAGATTTTAAAGCCTGTCAAAGATGGCACGCAAAGATAAAAATAAAGAAGTGTCAGGAACAAAAATGTTCTTTTTCTCTTCCTCTGAATTAATTTGCATGTCAGTCAAAAAATCTGTCAATGCATATGCAATATAAGCACCATGACTTACACTACTCAAAGCGTAGGAAAAAAAGAACAAGAAGAACCAAAGAAGAGGAAAGCGACAGCTGTGATGAGCAAGGATTCTTCCCATCTATAGTATGTATTCAGCTATAACAATACACCCAAAGATGGTGAAGAAATGATGACAGAACTGTCAATTATAGCTGAGCGGAGTGTAAACAGAGATACAAAATCTGCTGAACAGAACTGACACCAGGTGGTGAGGCTCCTCTGCCGACCCACCCCACCAGGCAGAGCACAAACCCTGCCGAGCTGCAGGGATCCCACTCCCTGGTGACAGCCTTCCCAGCCTAAGGACACGGCGGTGGGAGCAGCTTTCAGCAGGAAAAAGGCTAAAATAAATATGGTCCTAATGGGAAACCAAAGACACAAAAGGTGTTGGTTGACACGTAAATCAGAATATTGATTGCTGCATTTCAAATTCATCTGAAGTCCAGGAAAGGGAATGACTTGGGACCCTCACCTAAAGTCTGGTTTGCCCAAGTGAAGAAGAAGTACAGATTCAGCTTGTTTAGAGGGTTTTGCAGCTTGCTTAAAGGTGTCTTTCAAGTAAATCTTTAACTGTAATCACTGCTTCATAAAAAAATCATTCTGTTTTCCAGCATTCAATGTGAAGAGGACTCAGAGGTAAATGAACACTGTTTATAATACCATTAATCAAGCTAAAACCAAATTTACAAAATTTAACCAAATTCAACCAAAATCTCACAAACTCCTTGATTTGGAATCTGACACCAGAGTCACCTCAGGATTTGTACTTATGCAGGACCCTAGGAAATAGTATCAGCTTGTCTTCTGTTCTCACTGGGTTAGTCTTGACCATGACCAGCAACTCTGCTTAGTACATAACTTGGGAGAGAATTCAGCTTCATCATTGTCCCAGGAGAAAGTAGCAGCAAGGAAGAGTGGGAAAAAACTCAACCCACAGACCCACACAAAAAAACTTAACATCACTTTAGTCTGAAGAACAAGCAGCTGCAACGAATTGCATGAAGAAAGATCTGTTAAATAATGAGTTTCTACTTTTAACATGTATTCACATATAAATTGTGCTCCAGCTATGGATTTCAAGGTACCAGCCCAGGCAGCAGGCATTGCTGGACTGGCATTTTAAGCTATAGGTAATGCTGTGAAATGTGAGGCATGTTAAACGTCCTTTAAGCCATTAGGGTTCCTTCATTCTGAGCTTGTTGCTCAGAGAAAAGCAGCCAAGCCTTTCTTCCACAAACCAACAAGGGATTGTATTACCAATCAAATTCTGTCTCAAGAAATAATGTTTTCTGTGATAATGTTTTAATTCACTTCTTCATAAAACTCAGCCTTTATATAATTCTTTTGTTTTAAGTGAGCAGTTTCAAACTCCCATTTCCAACCTGAGAATGAAGTGCCTTACTCTGCTATTCCGGACTTCATAGAAAACCCTCAGATTCTTTTGATGATGTTTTTTGCACAATTGATAGAGTGTATCTTTGGGGCAGAAAAGGTGTGGGTAAAAATATCAAGGAATTCACCAGGAAATTGAAGGTACCTGATTGTCATTCTCTGCTCCAGTGCCTTTTGAAGATTTTTATATTAAGTAACCTATGAATAAAATACAAATACTATTTCAGGATCCCATGGGAGCTAGAGAGCTCCATCATACCATATCAGTCCATGCATATTTGCTTTTTAATTCTTTCTCTTGGTGTGCTAATTTTGTCAACAACAGCAAAAAATCAAACTTACAACATGGTTGATAAGGCAAACTAGTGAGCAGCAAGACATCAAATTTTGTTCCCTTAATATTAAAGTTGCTGTTCTAAAAGCTCAGTTATATTTAAAAGGCAAAGGAAATGCAAGGAAAGGAAATTTCAACTCTCAATTCTTTTTTTTTTTGCTGTTCCGCTCTATGATCAAATAGATGCCTAAAGTGCCTATTCTCATAGGATTCAGGCATTAGGAGCTCAGCATGAAGCTACTCAGCCTCAAGGGGACTTGGACTTCTGTGCCAGGCAGATGGAGACCTTGCAGTCTCTAATACAGAGACATCTGGATATTTTTACTTTTCCAGGGTCATAGAGTGTGTTGCTGAGAACCCTACCTTTGGCCTTCAACACTTTGAAAGCAAATAATATTTTGGACTTGTAGCAACAGAACAGCAAAAACACCATATGTACCTCTCTGGTAGCAAGGGTGATTTTATTTTAGAACAAAATTGTCATAACCCACAGACTTTCACACCAGTGGGCATGTGTTCAAGTGGTCCTGATAGCTAGGTTTCCTTGGGATGATGGCTGAGAGGGAAGGTAGTTGGCATGGTTTAATTAGGAGAGGAGGGATGGTGAGTATCAAGATTTTATTACGTCTTCTGGAGTGTTTTGAAGTTAGTGATCATGTGCTGGTTTTAGATGTGCCTTTTTCACTCTTTCAGAGCAGATGGTGCTGAGGACATTTTGCCTCTCTGGAGTATTTCACCTCCATGAGTCATTATCATCTGTTTACTGTTTCATCTCTTATCTGGGTGTTATAAAACTTCAGTCATGTCTCACCTTCTTACTGCTGCTTTCTGATGCCTTGTGTCTTTTGAGCAAGCTGCCCTCTTCCTAATCCTGGAGGTGCTGAGAAGCTGCATGGAAATGCACCCACATCTTCATAACCTCCTAACGTAGATGTTGCCCAGCTGTGCCATTCCGGGGTGGCTTCTGGTCTTTCCATAATCATTCATGTAGTCCCCTTCAAGCCTATTTTAGTTTTTAAATTACAGAAATCTCCAGTGTAAGGTCAGAAAAGATGATTCAGATTACCAGATCCCTCCCCCCTTTGACCCTTTATGTTACTGCAAAATGAAGAACAGATACGTTTTTTAGGAAATCAGAAAATATGATGAATTAGAAAGAAAATTGCATTGCTTTTATATCTTTGTTAGACCATTCTTGATTTTAGAGACTACAGAGTTTTAGAGGCTACTTCAGTCATCAGTCATAAATTCAAAAAAGATTGGAGTTAAAAGATGTAAGCTAAGGGAGTTTCCTGCAAGTAAGATTTATAAATAAATTCAAATCAATGAGACTTCTGTTATTGTCATGTTTCATGGCATGGGGAAGTCTTAACATCTCCAATTTCCATATTAGCCCACCAGCTCTGGAAAAGTAGCACAAGTGCATATTAAAATGCTGCTACAATTGACAGTGCAAGCATAGCCTAAGAGACTGGACCACTGGTCTGGATGCAAGAGATGCAGTAGCCCAAACAGAACGATTGAAAATTAAAAAAAAACCCAAACAAAAAAACCAAAAAAACCCCAAACCAAACCAAACCAACCAACCAAACAACCCCTCACCAAAAAAACCCCAAAAAACACACACACACAAAAAATTAAAACAAACAAACAAACAAAAGCACCCCAAAAACTGTTCCTATGTTGTCTGAAAATCCAAATAATCTGATGTGATTTGTAGCAGAAATAAATACTGTGAAAGCACAAAACACTAAAATTATATCTTGAATATTTCTCTTTCTGCCTCTTAATGCTCACCAGGCTGCTACATCTGGATTTTTTTTTCCAAGCTTCCTTGTTTGCCACATAAAAACTCACTATAAATTTATTTCCAACCCTGTCAGGTCTCACTTTCATTATTTTCTGGAAGATATTTCTCCCCTATGAAGTGCTGTTTAGCTGAATTGAAAAGTGCAGATAAATGTACAGATTTTAAAAATAGAAGCATTTCATCATGCTGAAATCAGGGTGTTGTCATTTTTAGAAATGCTCATTTAGTACTAAAAGCTTTTAAGAATGTAAGCAAAACAAAATCTATAATTTAAAGCTTCAATGTACTTCAAAATAAGATGGATTTGGATTTTTTTCTTTAATGTTAACTGTACTATCACATTTTTATTTTCAAGAAATTTGCAATTAAAAATGGAAAACCTGAAATCCTTGCCAGCTCTACTTATTCTCTGTTGTTTTATAAACTTTGCTCCAAATTAATAGGCAGTTATATTTGGGTTGAGTTTTGTGAACTTACATGTTACATTAGGGCATCTAATTGGTCTTCTGGGGTCTTGCTAAGGAGCTTGTCTTCAACACCTGGGTTCCTACAAGACCAATAATGCAACAGGAACACAGGTAAGTAACTGTGTTACAATCAGTTTTTTCGAAAAGATAAAGCACTTACAAGTTCAAGCATGTCAATGCCACATTATCAACTTTCTTATGAATTTGAATGCAAAGAATTGAAAAGACAATAGTTATTATTACTACTATAACTGTAAGTCAGATAGATATCATATATATATTTTAATATTGTGTGAACTCTGCAAGAGGTTCAAGGTCATAATCTCAACATGAAAAATAAATTCACCAAAGTTATTGTGTCTCTTCCTTGCCTGTTTTATGGGCCATATCTTTAAAACTATGGAAATTTCAACCAATTTCAAGCACATCAGATTTTGCTCACTATAAACTCATACATATGTGATTTTTACCAGCGCAGCCCTGGTTGCCTGCAACAGAACCAGAGCATTTCTTATCCTCCCTCGATATTCCTTGTAAAAGCACATGCTCTGAACATAGTAACTATGATTTCTAGGGACTCATTCCATCTAAGGGCTATTTTATTGGATTATATACAGTAATTTGTGCAAAGTTTGAGCTGCCACAGAAGGGCCTGAGCTTTGAGATTCATCCTCTCTTCAGGTAGAAACCACCCACTCAAGTGTGTTGAATTTATCAATGTTAATTACATTAATGCTTACCTTGGCAAGGAGACAGAATATAGACATGAATATTGGTGAAAAATTCATAAAGCATGCTCTTCTGCAAAGTAGGTCACATGTTAATGAGCTAAACCTAGCCCCAAATACACACAAATATATGTAGCTTTAAGCAAGACTTTGTTGAAGTCAGCAGGACTACTCAGCATGAAGTCAGGTATTTAAGTATGAAGGCCTCACTGTGTTGGGATTAGAGCTGCAACTCTAGGATGAAAAAAAAAAAGTGAACTGCCTTTTTTTTTATTTCAGGGATTGAAAAAACCAGTGAATTTGAAACCCGTGATATTTTTATCAGGAATAAACCAGCACAAATCAAATATGTTTTATTTACGTTCATGCACTATGCTGTCCGAAGATGAACCAGGTTACATCAGCTTGCGGTGAACACATGCTGTGACAAGATATTGTGATTTCAGTACTGATATTAAAAAGAAATATTGGTGAGATTGTGGCAAAAGTTTGTCAGTCCATCCATATCTCTAAGATTACACTTCCTCCTGAATAGATGTTTGCCACCTACATAGAGCACCTTGTAATCCATCACTTTACTTACCCTTTCCTAAATAAATTTCTTAAGAAGACTGTGTTTGAACTGGGCAGTTACAATGGTACCTCAGTTTACTGGCAGACGTAAACATCCCTCACAAAGGATAACTCTTTTAAAATAAATAGATATCACTTCTAAAATACTGCCAGGTACTGTAAACAGAGGATTGTGTGAAGTAAAACAAAAGTACACACAGACACACTCTCCAGCTCAGAGCATCATGTATCACCACAGACTCCTTTAATCCCACAAAACAGAAATAATCCACATTCAGGGAAAAGGGCACAGACAGCTGGTTCTCTGAACAAGCAGGGGTTGAGAGAAAACAAAAGTGAAGGGCAGGATCACGCATACAATATGAATATGAGCTTTAGTTTAGGGTTAACTCAAAATGTCTCTGAATTATTCACATTTATCCATTTTGTCTGCTTTGAGCTACGGAGGTTTCACTCATTGCTGGGAAGCCACCTCGCATTCCAGAAGAGCTAAAGTAGCATTCCAAACTCCTGTTTTAAACTAGAAAAAAAGATTCCTTCTGGAATCGAGTCCTAACCCTATCTTTGATCAACTGATTTTTTTTTACACACAGGTAAATTATAAAAATGGGGGGAAAAATCAAATATAGAGCAATTCTTTGTTTTCCTGCTGCCATTCCAGGAATTTAGCATAAATATTTGGATAAAGAAATTAAGTTGCAAAGCCAAATATGAATCAAAATAAGGGCCTTAAGACATATCAGTAATCATTCTTAGGATATAACACCTTTAATCTGGGATGCCTCTTTTAACCACAAAGTCATTTAAACACCTTTTTTTTTCCTAAGGGGATGGACTTTTTCATAAAATAGTCCATCAAATATGATTTAAAAAAAAACATTTCTGAGAGGAATTTCAGAGGTGCTGTTTTTAAATTATGTTTTCCTAGATTTTCAGAAAATATATCTACTTTGTCTTCATGTAATACAGAAATCAAGGTATGCTTTCCTTCTAGAGTAATAACCAGCACAAGAAAACTGAAATCCTTATTACAATAGGAACGTGCAAAACACCTTGGTAGTGGGAATATATCCCGTGAAGATGCCCCCATGCAAGGTCAGGATTGCAGAGAAGGAAGTTATGGGATTGTGTAAGTGTTTCCTCAGGTTATATAAAAGAAAAAAGCAATTTGTGTTATACGCTGCATGATGCATTAAAGGTGTCTTGAGAATACCTTTGAAAGGAAGGAGATAAGGGAAAATTTTGTTTTGATCATCGGGGAATCTTAACATTAAAAATGCATCGTGGAGTACACTCAGTTGTGTACTCAGCAGCGTGAAAGCCTCAGCTGCAGCCCAGCTTTAGACACAGGTACATGAAACCCGAGAACACTGCAAACTGGGTGAGAAAATCTCTTGCTGGGTGTAGCCCAAAATAATACAGGTAGTTAGGTAAAGAAGCAAAGTCCAGAAATATTAAAATAAACTCCACTTTCAAGAAGAATTTGACCTATGGAAAATCACATGACAACATGGCCATAAGGCAGAGTGTCAGAGCAGTTCCAATTTCACTTTTTTGTCAAAGCAAGGCATCCCTTTATCCTCTGTGATCCTCTGATTTATGTACTGGTTCTAGCAACATACAGAAGTGATGAGTTCTACAATAGAATTTGAATCCAAAGAAGTCTGATTTCCACATAAATTACGAGTATAGCAGTTGATTTGGAAGCTGAAATTTCTACTCTGCTATGATTTTATTGCACTTTTGTTACAGGCTTCACCACTGCTGTTCCTATCTTTCTGAATCCTGCATGTTTTCCTGACCCCCAAATTCACAGACAATGCTTTAAAGCACACAACCCACTTTCTGAAGGTACATAAGAAGAAATTAATTTCTCTGTACTCCCTACTACAATTCTGTATTGAAAGACATCATTATCTTGCAGTTTTATGTGCAGAAAGCTTAAAAAAAATAATCATGATTTTATGCAAGAGCAGTGTGGTATGTCTTGAGGATGCTGTTTAAGTAATGCAAGCAGGGGAGGAACCACAAGCAGCTGAAGAGCTTGTTCTGACATAGTGAGATGCAACTCATGAAGGATGGAGCTCACTTGTTCAAGAGGAACCATTGCAGCACCTAATGTGAACAGAAGGGGAAAAAAAGGAAAAAAACCTAAGAAATAATGTCAAACTAATAATATTTTCAGATTTCTTTTAAAATATGTGTTGCCGAATAGTGGCCTGGTTAAAATAAATCAACTGCTGTCTATGACCCTGCCCTCTCTTCTCACAAAGATATATTCATAAATATTCACATTTTTCAGATTCTCAGTGAAAGAAAAGAATTGCCAAATAACATCAGTAAGAAAGCTGATAAATGACACACCACCTGCAGGGGGAAAAAAAAGCCACCTCATCATATGATGGTGAGAAAGGGAACAAAGGGAACATTATAAATGCTAAACAGGAAGTGGATTACTGTTTTAAATCAAAAGAAATCCAAATAGAAATGGATCCAGTGTAGCACTGGTATCACTTTTACCTCCCTCTATGGTATTTCTCTCTCATACCTCACTCCTTGATTTATTTTCATAGTAGATAGTTTCTATGTGGATTTGTATTGATCCTTTTCCTTTTCTTATCTTTCTTTGGATCTTGGATCTCTTTTGTCTGCCTAATCTACTTCACATAAGCCAAATGAATCTCCTCTGCACCGTTTGAAAGTAATTTTATTGCCATATGTTTTGAAGTGTAAAACTTTGTCTTAATCCTGCTCCATTGTGAACAGGCTGTTGACTCTGTTTTCTTGAAGAGCAGGAGATTTGTTCTCCAGAACAATCTTAAGAGCAAGGACCCACATGTGACAAGAATCTGTATTTCTTGCCCTACAGGTGTTGCAACTTTGATAATCTGCAGGAGCATTGTAGCAGGAACATCACCCACCTCATTTAAGAAATCTTATCTTTGTGGACTTGAAAGCTAGGATTGCTGGCACAAAATATAGCTTCCAGAAACTAAACCTCTATAATTAAAATTTATATGGCAGGAAAAGAGTGGCGATTATACCATTCCTCATTTTTACAGCTGTACAAAGTTGGTGAGAATTCCAGTTAAAGGCATGGCCAGCAAAAGGTGGGAAGCAATCAGTAGGGAGACATGAGGAGGCTTTCTTATTGCAAAGAAAGCAATATAGAGGAAAATAAAATAAGAAAAAGGAAATTGGCTATAAGCTTCCTTCTGACCATTCAGAAAGATTGAGTATACTCCAAAACTGAAAATTCCTTTCTTGGAACCACCAAATATACTGATTAGGATGAAGGAAATTGTTATATAATGTTGATTTGTATACTTGGATTTAAAAAAAAAAACAAAACCAAGACCCAAAAACCCAAACCCTCCACTTGCTCTAAAAACATATAAGAGTTCCTTCATTTAACTTTTCCTGAAAAGACAAGGCATACATTATTAATTGAGATGGAGTATGAATTACACAATATTAGATCAAATCAAACTTTTTAAAAGAACTTCTCCACAGATTTCAATTAGAAATGATAATAGAAGCTTAATGGCAACCTTTACTACAGCATTAAGAAACAGGAACAAAATTCAATAAAGTGTGGCACCTTTAGCTTGGCAATATTGCAGTAATTCAGAATCACATATTTTGTTTTTCTAGCACAAGCTGTTTCTCTGTAACTAGTCAAAGAGCAAACAAGTATCTGCACACTGTATGTCACTCATTTAATTTGTTATGATTGTGGAATACCTCATCAGGAAAGTGAGTACATAAGTCATGAAAACACTGGCTGTCATTGAGGGATACAAAATACACATGGTAAAAGTGTTCCATCTGAGCGTGCAGAAGCAAATGTGAGCAAGCAAGGTAAAGACACTGCAGAGATTGTGAAGAAAGTAAACTACAGAGAGGGCATAAACAAAATAGGAAGGCTTGACAAGACGTGATGGATAATATGAAAAAGGGCAATTTTGGTTGCATTTTTATTGGTGTTTAGAGTTATATCAAAGCATTTTTCTATGGCAGAATGAAGAATTGAGGTTGGTAGGACCACTCATGGACAGTGAACAACAGTAATTCCATGAATAAAGGAAATCTGTCATTCTGTAGGCACATTAAGTATTACTGTGTGAACTCTCTTTTACATTGCCTCTAAAAAACAAGAAAGGGGAACTGCGACAGCTGAGAGGCTAAAAAAACCAAAACAACAAAACCCCAAACCAAAATAACCCTCAAATAAACCAAAACAAATTTCCAGTTGGCATACTAGACTGTGAATGTAACAGCTCTTTCATTTAATACTGTAGTAAAAAAAAAAAAATCACTCTCCTGCACAATTGAGGCAGTGTTCATGGTCACTTTACACAACTACCAGCTAGAATTAAAAATAAACAAGTGAGGTTTCTGATTAAAAATGCTAATTTGTCCCCAGCTGGGAAGAATTTGGGAAGCAGAACAATAGACAAGTTGCAGAACACTTCATATATCCCAAATATATAGACAGTTCAAAAGAGGGTCAGGCTATTACAGCAGAATATTTTTTCCCCACAGGACAATAGATAGGAACAGCACTTCACAGAATACAAAAGATGAAGTCCTCACTATAAAGTACTCAGGGTTCAGAATTTGTAGTTCTTATTCATAGGAATAATCCCATTGGATTCAATCATTAAGTGCTTGTTCATGGAAAACTCCAGGGCTGGTGGTAGCCCTTTCACTTGGCTTCAGAAGAAGGTTTCCCCAGAGCTCAGCCTCATAACTGCACCTAGAATTGAGAATTACTCCATTTGCATGAGAAAAGCTGCAAAATTCAAGCTCCAAATGATCCTTTAGCAGTTTCCATGGGTCTGAGGAAGAACACAACACAAGAGAAAACTATCTGTACTCTTAGAGATACCTCTCACAAGACTAAGTATTTAAGTTCAAGGTCTACACATAGTTAACTTGCATAAGTACAGCAAAATAACATATCTAAGGGTCATATTCAACAAATGAAACAAGATCCCATTTCACAGTAGCAACCTCAACCTGCTAATGACCTTCAGAAAAGTAGCTAGTTAATCAAGAGGGGAAAAGTCATGCACTTCTAAATTCACAGGTGAAACACAGGATAGAATATTTCAGGGTCGGTCTGGTTCTTCTGTTGCATTAAGAAAGATTTTTTTTTTTCTTTTTATTTAAGGTTGAAATACTAAAGTGGAATCTGCTTAGTCCAATAAAGCTCCAGTTTGCTCAGATTATGTAATTTATTCAACCGCCTTTCCTGCCCTGGCTATGGCATCTCTATCAATTAAGATAGATCTACCAGTCTTTAACTTCTGAGAATTAAGGCAAAGGGCGTTTTCAGAAGAAATTAAAAACTCACAATAATTTCTTGAACTAATACCTATTTCTCAGGTAAAGTGCCAGGCACAAGGTAACGGCATTGTCTTTCTCCTAAATCCTTCACCCACTTGCACTCTTGCCCTTCCTGAGTCAAGGGTTCCCTGAAAGGTTAAGTGCCCCATGAACAATGAAACAGCTACAGCAGAAAGAAACAAGAGCATCCCTGACCCAGGTCGTTTTACAGTCACTTTGGGAGATGCAGATTGAGCTCTCTTCAGGAAGAGAAAGTAACTGAGCCCTGTTTTCCAAACCTGGTGTTGTCCCTTTAAAAGCACAGCTTGGATAAGCAAGAAACATCCATCAAGTCCAGATTTTGGGAAGTGGGAAAGAAGAATAAGGAATGCTTTGCTACCTTTCCGACAGAACTCATCCTTGCAATATGACATGATTATACAACACTTCCTCTTGGATCACAGCTACTCGGACTTTTCTCAAGTCAAAAGACATGACCTCTTGCTTCATTTTTGACTGAGCTGCCTCAGAGACTTGTGTGGTGCAAAGTTTAGGCAGGAGAGCATTTCATCTTTAATCACTGCACAAGATAATCTTGACAATTGTGAGATGTTTTCTTAAAAAAAGAAAAAAAAATAAGAAATCACATTTTTAGGGGACTTTTTAGGCATTTTAGGGGACTGTTTATCCCAGAGCTGTACATTTTACCACAGGATAAACAAGTCTTCAGCTGATGAGGTACCAGGGTTTCTAAATTCCCTTGTGGTCTTGTGCCCAACAGAGAAACCCTCAGTGGACAAGAAGGATGAGTAAAACCATGGTGAAAGAAATAATTCATATTTATATGAGCCATGGTTAACTATTTCTTCATCATAGAAAATTGAGAGGCCATCATGTGCACGGTTAACTTAATCTGCTGAGTAGTTTGCGCAGAATGCCATGGGAAATGTTTCTGTATCAACTTTTCACCTAAGCATCATGTTCCAGAATCTGTATACATCAACTTCTAATTTTTTTTTTTTTCATTACACGGTCCAAGTTTTCTTCCTTGATGATGCAAATTAGGCATATAGAGAAAATCATATAATTTCAAGCAAAAAAAGTGTTTCTGAAGAACTCTCCCTGTGGATTAGCATACAAAATCGAACAAGGTATGACATTTGTATTTCACCTTAGGGAACAGCTGTTTGATATCTTAAAGCATAGCTATGATGACCCAAAATCTGACGTGCTGACCCAGTCAGAACTGGTGACACAGCCTCATCAGATTTCCTAGAAAAATTTGGTTGCAACTATGATATCAGGGTAGAGATCAATTACTCTATTTAGCAATGACCACACAAAAATCTTTAGTATTATATCACAATTATAAAATCTTTTATTTTTTTTCCCATCTTCTGTTACTGCCTTTTGAATGACTTCTTTCTTTGGCTCAGTGGGTCTATTCCTTTTGAATTATTACACTATTTTCTTAAAGTATCCCTGAAATTTGACTGGGCCTGTAGAACATAACAGTTAGTCCTTTACTATAATTTAAAATCACACCAGTATTTAGATGGAGCTCTCTTTAATGTTCTACTTGAGCTTTCCATTTAATCTCATTCTACCTCCTAAATTTAATTTTAAATCACAATGATCCTTCATAATGATAGGCTGGGGGAATCCATCCCTTTCTACATGTTGTAGCTTTTATCATCATTTAGAGCTGAGCAGTAAAAAGTTTTCCTTAGATGAAGCTGAAAACACTTTTATAACATAAAAACTGAACCAAAAATAACAATAAAGGCAATGACTTTTGAGGATAAAACACAGGCCTAAATGGCAAAAAATAATACAAAAACCAGCCAATGCATTTCAACTCACAGAGAAGGAAAGACAGAGAGAGAGTAAACCAACTCCAAGTACAAAGCTTTCCTTTACTTGGAGAAACTCTTTTTAAACAAAGAAAGTATTTGCCTAATTCAAAATACATGCAAATTTAAAGTCATTCACCAAATGGTAGAATATTTTCTTTTTAGAAACATATCTTGTTTATATCATTATATATGAAATAGTTTAAAAAAATTGCTCTGATGGATCATCACAGCTCTTCAGTTCAAAATAGAAATCTAACACGTCCACCTGAACCATCTTCTGCCCCATTCTTCTCCTGCCATGATTCACAGAACACAGTACTTGTATATAGCAAACATAAAAATATTACGTAGAAAGAACAACAATTATAACTCCCCTTGCAATAGAGCAATCTGACGATCAATTTCAATGGAACAGATCACGATGAATGTCTATTTTTTATATGACTGGAACATTGAAGGACAAAATATTTCACAGCAAACATAAATAAATATACACTTTGTTTTCCTGTTTTCCCTCTTGAAATAATAATATTTCCTAGGTTATTTAATTTTAAAGGAAGAGATTTGATGGAATTTTATCTAGTTTAATAAATACCGACAGGAAGCAACAAGTTGGAACCAACCAAACACACTCAAGCTGATACTGCTGCAATAAAGAGATCTCAGAAAAAACTTCATCTTGTTCACCAAAAAATTACCTAAGATAAAGGAGATTTCAGAGCCCAGCATTAACTCCAGATGGAAGCACCTCTGTGTATGGACCTTATTCTGATGAGTTGGACCCATTAGGAGAGAGAAGTTTACTTGTTTGTAGAAGTAGTTGTCATTTCAGGTTGTTTGAGCACAGTGCCTCTTGCAGTCCTACCTCGCAGTCCAAGCTCTTACCTTCAATTTTAATTCACTATCCTCAAACTGATAATATAATGACACTCCTGGGGGGAGTGTCACAGATGCCAGGTGGCAATGAGGAATTATAGAGTAGTTTGGACACAAGAAGGTCACTAGAATTAATTGACACGTGAAATTGGATCTGTGCATTTGAGGTTTAACTTTGATGTACATGTGCTGTCTGATTAATCATCATCTTGACTGATCACTACTGAAGGAAAACTTTAAATTTTCAAACATTTGATATTTGCTTCATTTTTAAATATTCATTCCAGTAACCCTGTTTGCTGGGATGCTTGGAGGGGAAAATGACATTTGGGGTGCAAAAACAAAGTGACTTCAGTTAAGACTTTAGTGAGTGATTGTAGAACACTTTTATTAGCATTTGTTCAACTAGAAAGGGAAGTCTAATTTCCATACAAAAGTCTTTCAGATGAAATAACAAATCATGAAAGTTAATACTAAAATAGATGATGCATACTTTTTTTTTTTTTAATTAAAAGAGCATTGTGTAATCAAAGCTGAATTCCTTCTTTTGGTCAAAGGAAAGTTTTGATTGTTTAATATCAGCAGAATTCTAATTTGTGTGATGATTATTTCAAAATTACTATGTTCTATGTGAGAAAGAGAGCTGGATATTATTGCTATTAGCAGCTCTGTATATCAGCAGTGTTTTAGAAAAATGAAAAATTAAGATCAAATTTACCACACGTTTTCACCTAGACACATGTATTAAAAAACAAAATTAAGGTTCCCCATTTTAAAGGATTACTGTACTACAAAATATTTTTCAGAAAAGTAGAATATCTACACCAGTTTCCTTAACCATGCAAAAGGACCAGACAATTTTATGAAGCCATCAATTTTTTGCAAAAGTTTGGGAGTTTTTTTACTGACCAACGGGTTGAATTTTACCTTTTATTACCTCCTGTCTGAGGTATGCTATTTACCCAGCAGTGAAACCTCACAACTAAATGATGGCCAATATGTACTGCAAAAACCAATGTGAAATGTTGTCAGAGCCGTAAATAAAACCAAACTATGTTCAAAATATCAAAGGAAAGTTGAACACAAGATTTATAGAGAAGAACATCACTTAGCCCTTAGAAGTCTATATTTTATTGAAGTAAAGCCCACAATTCTAAACATATACTTTGTTTTGTAGTGCCTGTGTGTGTGTGGGCAATGTCTGCTGACCTCGTTTCCATCACATGTTTATGGAAAAGCAAAGTTGAATTTTCTTTATGTGAGTGAAGGGACTGAAAAAAATTATTTTAAAAAAGCATGTCACAAATGCCTGACTGCAACTAGCTCACAAAAAACTACTAGTAAGTAAATCCTAATAGTAGTCCCAGGATATGTCTCTCTGCTGATTTTTGCAGGGCCACAAGAATCTATTGCAGCAAGCTGAACCAAGAGATGGTCGATGGAATCAGAAAAAAAGAACATTATGCAACATTCTAGATGGAAGTGCAGCTGGACAGCTCGTATCATAACTGCTCTAAAACCCTGACACATTAACTTTTTGTACCTTAACTCTCTAGCCCAGGTCACCATTTAGAGGCTGTCAATTCAATAATTTAAACTTCCAGCTGTGGATTTTGACCGAACCGTTTCTAATGCCTCTTCAACCCTTCCTGAAGGATGGCGGGGATTTTCTTACAGGCTTTCAGCACATAAATCCACTGTCTGCAGCCCCAGATCACCACATTTTTACCCAGCTCTTTGGTACCTTTCCTTACATCTTGTACTCTTCACTGTTTATAAACAGAGACAAGACTAAGAAAGCAAAAAATAATTATCAGAGATACAATTCCGAGAAAGGTCCTGCTTTGAAAACAAGAACCTCCCCCCACAAGTAACATGACTGCCAATGCATGATGAGGAAGTCCTCAGGTTGTGGCTCATGGTTAATTTAAGCCTGGCCTCAGGTTGACCCTAGTATTAGTACAGATTTCCTCTTTGAATATGATGTGGGAAAACTAAGAAGAGCATTTATATTTGAATGTCCTGTTTCATCCCTCTCACAAATATTGACATCAGTTTCCTGATCCATTAAACTAGTCAAATTATTTCAAAATACACTTCACTAACTGGACATTCTATTATGAATATAACAAAGGTTGTTTTTTGTTTTTTTTTTCCTGAACAGTCCCTGACAAATCACCTTTCCTTCTCACCTGCTAAAAAGCTTCTGGCAGCTAAGTGTCTTACAGAGTACTGGTTTTCAGAGTTATTCCTCATGTACATTTAAGGGTTGTCAGAAGAAGATTTTGACCCTTGCTATCCCATTAAAGATAATTAGTCAATTCCAAGCAGCAGCAGCTACAGGTTATCTGTTTTTCAACCCCTTGCATGCCTGGCATTGTGTGAGATTCACCCGTAACATTCAGACTGTCTTTTTCTATGTCATTATACTTTACTCACACTAATAATCTCCTAGAAATAATATGAAATAAAATTATGTGAAAATGTGATTAAAAAGCAATGCTTCTCTGGAAGTTTTGGGGAAAACAGAAACCAAAACAAAACAATACTAAAATCAAAAATCACCCTAACCTAAAACCCAAAGCTTCCTTTTCCTTCTCCTCCTCAAAAAGTTTGAGGCCTATGCTCGAGTTTAAATTCTGGTAAAATAGACATTTATTTTATCCTATTGCAATTTCATGTGAAGTGCACAAGTAGAACTAGAACCCTAAGAGCTCCCTCCTGTCTCAGGTGATTCTGAAACTGAACTGTTGTCCCTCATGAACATTTTTGTGGGAAAACTAATGCCGAAGTATTGGTAGGAAGAGTAATGGTACAAAGTCTGGTGTTGAAGGACACTTTCTTTCCAGCATGGGCATTAACCTGATTTGGAAACTCTCCCTACATGAGAGAGATTAAGCTTGAATTCCCTCAAGAAGTGGAAAAGCTTGTCCTCTGACATCCAGCTCTAATTTCTAGGCAGGTGTATAAAAAGAGTAAAGGTAAACAACAACTCTGTTAATGCTGACACCATGTTAGCTGCTTAAACTGATTTCTCAGAAGCTATTTGACAGCATCTTTTTGAGCTTTAAGCATATTTGTGGAGTCTGAGAAATATGCAGATCTGGCACTGAACTGCTTAAACTCTATCATGTTCCTTAGAAAGCAGCTCGAGAACTTGAGGAGTTTTCGTAGCGCGACACTTAAAAAAACCTTGCAGGTTACATATGTATATACACATTTATATACAAAATAAGAAACCCACAAGTCTTTGTTTAATAGGAGTTTCAGTCCTTCTACAGCCTCTCAGTTATTTTTGATTTTATATGAAACACACATGGCACTGAACAAAAGCTTTTACCTCAAAAGAAAAAAAAAAAAGATCTTTAACCAGGCTGTTTTATGTCATTCTATGATATTTGTGCTCCCAAATTATTATCACACAGAGCAAACTCAGAAAAATTAGCTGACACAAAGTAAAGCCATTATGATATGGCTCCTGCGTTTTGTGACTGAGAAATTTCTGTAACTATAAACAGAAATGCACCAAAGCATGATAAAAATATGCAAGCATAAATATTTCAAGATTGCTTGCTGGTCTCCTCTGTCCATCATCCCTTCCTATCCATCAAATATCAGCAGAATTCATCTCCTTTTTAGAGATTCTACCACTCTCTAGGAGATGCTACTTGACTCCAAGGTGTCAGTCACTGGACTTAGATCTGATAAATAAAAATTCCATGGCCTTCAGAGAGCTCTCTGAATAAAAAAAGGTCCTTCCCTATGGAAAAAAAATATAGGATTATTACTCCGAACTACTTTAAAGATGTGGCTAGAAACTGATTAAATCCTCCTAATTTCATGGTAGGAATTTTACCAAGATTAAATCTGAAACAATTTTTTTATATAGTAGACTAATGGATCAATTTATAAAGAAATAAAGATTCCAAAGGCAAGATTATATGTTTCCCCATCACTCAGTTCTTTCTCTTCATTGTTTCAACAGATAAGTTGTTATATATTTTTAAGGTTGATCTGAAAAATCCAGAATGAGATATTTTCCACAATTGAATAAAAACCAAATGAGATTTCACATTGAATGTTTTGCCGAAATCAATGAAAACCACACCAACGATTTTGTCTTTCAGGATCACTTAGTTTGTGTCATTAGCAATCCTTAAAAGAATGGATTTTGTGTAGTACATTGGCTGTGATCCATACAGTGGAAGAATAGGAATTGAAAATAGCTCTCTATTTAAGAATGCATTAAATTGATTGCAGCTAAGTTCCTTGATCTTTTAGGCACAGGACTGCAATTATAAAAAATTAAATTAGCTAATTAATACATTGGTAGTTTAAATTATGCCCTTCCATAAAGCAGTTGAGACCTCACGGAAGGCAGGCGAGTGTTGCCTGTACTCACGGTTTTGGAACTAAACATCTTAATTTCTGGAACAAAAAAAGAGAGTGAAAGCTTGTATCTAAGCCCTGATATCAACACCCTGAGAAAGGCTGAGAATGAATCTCCTTCATCAATGTACTGAGCTTCTAAATGCCCCCAAAGCCAGCACATAGAGTATCTTAATATAGATACCTATAGATATGCATCCCAGAGGAAGGATGCAAATGCACAGAAATATGCAGTAACTAAAATGTTCTGGAAGAAGATATGACATGGTATTGAGCCAGGAAATGATTGCAATCTTAGGCAGAGATGATACCAAAGAAACTAACTCTGTTGGACTAGTGATGAATAAAGGTTAAACTAGGAAAATACAGATGCTGTTCAACCTTAGGACCCAGTGGGACATTGGAAAGATGAATTTAACACCAAAGCAAATGGTGGTTATTGGTTTTCTTGTATAGCAATTTTAAAATATTATTAATATCATCAATGCCTTTCTGTATTAATTTGGTCTATTATATCAAATAATGTATAATTGTTATCGGACTAATGGTGTGGACTATTAAACTGTTAAAATATTAATTCCCTCATATAATTTTTGATTTCTTGGGTGAGGTGAGTTTTGTCACCAAACTCCTTTGTGCTGTGATTCAGCATTCACCAGTAGTCGAGGTAGTCAGAATAACATTACCCTAATTTCTGCTACTATTACAACTGTATGACAGTGGCCAGATGACAAAGGCACTGGATATATTCCTTGCTGATTCCAAATCTTTGTAAGTCAACTTCTGTTTTTTTGGAAGGAGGCTTGTTTGATTTTATTCTCAGAAATCTTAAAGAGAAGAATAAAGAGGGAAAATAGTCACCTGAGTTTTACTGAAGGAAACTTGGTTTGCTCCAACTAAGTAGGTCTTTCATTTATCTTCTATCTGAAACAAATGCATCCATTTGGCTTGCTGCTCACCAGTGCTTTTATACAGCATGAACAAGAACTACTGTATAAGATTTGATTGTTTTCTTCTACTTGTGGACTGACAGCAGACCAAAACTACATATACATAAAATCCCTTACAACAGAGTGGCTTTAAAATTTAATAAGACACAGTGAATGGACTGAATACATTATTGAACACATATAGCCACCCAGGATGCAGTACACATTGTTAGGAAGGTGAGAGAGAGAGGTAGAGAAAAGAGAGAGGTGTTTACTATTAATAAAAGTATGGTAGCAATGCCAGTTTTGACAGGCTGAGCTATGGCCATATCTTCATCTCTGACTGAGGAAATTTAAGGATATAATGAAGACATAGTATTAAGTTCAGTCTAGAAGCTCTCCAGTAATCAGAAAATACAACTTCCCCAGGCAAAGAACTGAAGAAGACATTGACTATATGCTGTCTATACACATATTTATATTTCACTATACAGGAAACTGGTATCATTCTCCAAAGTGCCAGGTTAGATGGCACTTCCAGAATTAAAAATGTCTTTCTGCCTATGGAGTACAGGGACAATGATGTGCAGAACACCAGCAAAGAACTAGTCATTGACCTTTTACTGTCTTTATTTGGACAGGCTAGTTCGTGATATTGCTTCTAGCAAATGGTTCATCAAGATTTACTAGCAAATGTAAGAAGGGGTGATGATAAGCTTTTATTTAAATTTCTCTAAAAAGCACTCTTTAGAAACAGTTTATTTAAATTCCTCACAACAGGGCTGTGGAGCACTACAGGAGGTATTACGGAAAAAGCACTGCATCCATACTTGGCAATTCAGAGTACTGACAAAGTGGCAACAGCAGGAATACCTAATTTATGTCATTTTCCTTAACCAAATTGTCTTCCTCAACACTACTCTCTGTCAAGTACTTCACATCTTTAAAGAAAATGTTGATAAAAGAAAAATATTTCAAGAAAGTACGTTCTTTGAGGCAGTATTCCAAAAAATCCCCAAAAAACAAGGTCCTTTCAAGATCTGGGTTTTTTTTAATGGTCTTTAACTGAAGAGCACTGGCAGGTGAGAATGTCACATTCCATGAAACAAGATACCCACCAGTACCAATACATCCAGGTTGCTACACTTGTATGTACTGTAGTAACGGCACTTCAGCTGGGAAGCTGTGAACACCTGGAATACCTGGAGTAGTTCCCTAGAAATATTTGAATCCAAGATTTCTAATGCTATAAGAGACCAATAGATAGCTTAGTCTGACTCAGTGAAATATTAATTTACTGACTATAGGTGCCCCCCACCAACAAGTTAGCCAGTAAAAATACTTCAAGGTAAGTAAATACTGGAGAATGTGTGCTGGAAGTTAATTTTGATCTTACAACATTCAAGGGTTTCACTTGAGGCCAAATATTCTTTTTGAATAGAAAAAAAATGGCCAAAAGTGGAAATTTTGTCTGCAGTGAAATCTAACTTTCAGAAAAATTTTAATAGACATAATTAATACTCCTAGTAAACTACCAGTGTTCTTAATAAAACAACTGGTGGCCAAGAATTTAGCAGCAAAATTCCTTATTAAATGATTTTGCAAAATGTTCGAAATCAAGACAGTTTTCTGCTGCTCATAGGTAACTCATTAAGGGTAAAATAAAATAATTTGGTTGCATAAATTATTCATCCCAACTGTTTACACAGTTTTAGTCTAACAGTGATTCTGCTCTGGTATTTTTTCATTCACAGGCAGTTCACAGAACAATCTGTGCTCTCATAAGCCAGTAAATTTTAAACTATTCAATTTTTGATTACTAAAATGTCTATAGCCATTGTAATGCACACACAGACATAGCATTTGCAAGGCATGCTAGTAACAAATTACCTTGATTTAAAACAATGTCCAAATCTAGCTTCCAAACTTATTGTTTCTTTAATTGGACACATTTGATTTAGGTGTAAGTCATTTTACTTATCTTCACAGGACTTTCAAAGCTGTGTGGTTACACGTGCACTCCAAACATGCATGCTGTGAGATGTGCAAAGCCAACAGCTGTGCTAACATCTGAGTCCCCCCTCGTCCTCACTAAAAACCTCTCTCCTAGTAACTGCATTAATCCTTCAACTTTAAAAATGCCTACTTGCTTTACAATAGTTCAGAAATTTCTAAAAAGGCAATACTTCTTATTAGAAAATTAAGTATCCATTAATTAAGCTCCATGTTGTGTGAACAAACTTTCTTATATCTCGCCTTTCAAGTAACAAGAAAATGGATATTAACGTCACAAACTTTACCATGAACAGGAAAGTTTGGTTTGGATCCAGGATTATACTGTAGAACTGATAATGATCTTCCCCATCACACAATTACCTGAATAACAATCTAAGTTTCAAACAGCTGTTTGTTCAATATTCAAATCAGTACCGATTTTTATGTCTTTTTTAAAATAATGGACTTAAGGTTTTAAAAGATAAAGGTGTTTGTAGCCAAGCGTTATCCCCTTATAAAGGCAGTTAAACATCTCATAATTTCTTATATTTATTAAAAAGACCCCAAACCTTAAAATTCAGAGATTTGTTGGAATTGTTTTCCAAAGACACATTGTTTGGATTAATTGAGGCTGCCGTTTTCCTACCATAAGTCATCAGCAAATTGATTGGCTTTACACAGTGAGGTCCGTTCCAGGCCCAAGGCACTAGCGTTTTATGGAGAAGCTACCGGGCAGAATTGGACATGACATTTCTCTTCCAGGCAGATTTTAGAACATTAACTGCATATAAAATTGTTCAGAGGTTTTTTTATTTTTCTAAGACCTAAAGAATAAGAGTTTCCTACTGGCAGGTAAAAGCAGATGAAAGGCAGAGATTCACAATAAAACTACTCATCATATAATTTATAACTTCTTAAGTACAATGCTTGAAAAACCTTTTTTGGGCCATTATGTCTGTCTTTTAGTATATAGCCCCTCATACACTCCATGACAAACAAGGCTCACGTCCACAGCATTTTAGAAAGGAAGGCAAAGGTCACATATCCATTTTCTCAGGTATTTGCTTGCTAATAGATTGACTGCAAGCAATGAAGGGGATATTATTGACTAGTTTGTAAGTTACAGCTAAGGAAATGCAAAATTATGAGTATTTCTCTTGAAGAGAGCCACGGTAAGAAGGGGATTGTGCTACAAAAACCTTGTTGAGAGCATCAATAAGTGGGAGCAAATATACCAGAGTCCTACTACAAATTCCTTGGCAGCCTGCCATGCAAGCAGCCAGTTCTGATGGCTGCAAGGAATGAAGTTGAGAAGCAAGCAAACAAAAGAGTCTGGACGGGAGCCAGACGAGGCATAAGGGGTACATAACAAAAAGCCACTTCACAGCTGGAAACTGCGAAGGCAAAGTGCCTGTAGTGGTGGGAAAGGCGGGGTCCAGGCACAGCATTATCTTCCTTTGGTATTTTACCACGCCCCAGGAAGTCAGCAGATACGATTTTCAGATGTGGCCAAGCTGACAATGCAGCTGTAACACAGGACTAGCATGTTTTTATCTTGCAGCAAATAATAGCCTGAGTGATATCTGCGGGTTGTTCTGCCAGCTCAGGGATTGCGAGCCGGGCGTTGGTTCCACTCTTTAGACACAAAACCACTTCTGAAGTTCGCATGTCCTCCTTCCAAACCATGTACACTGTGCTAGGGTTCTGAAGTAGGGGAATGTGATAATGGATGCTGAAGTGCAAATCACATCAGCTCAGGACTCCTAGGAAAATCTTCCAGAAGTCATTGTTATCGGGTTGAGTGATTTTTCTGCCAGGTTGGAGTAGAATTCTTTCGCAGTATTTCTGTAGGTGAGAATGTCCTTAAGCAAGAATGAAGTTGGTTCAGCTTGCAAAAATACACTCAGAAACTGTGACTATGAGGACTTCAACAGTCACTTAAACATTTAATGCAGAAAAACATGTCTGTGCAATAACAGTATCAGGAAGTTTTTGTCACATTAAAGGCCAGGAACTGGAAAAAAAAAAAAAAACACAAAAAATACAAGAGGTCCAGCATCAACCCCAACTCATCTCTTTATCAGATGTTTTCTATTACATGTTTTACGATTTTGAACACGCTTCATAGAGAAAACAGAAGAGAAAATATTCATGATTTTAGAAAAGCAATTGCTGAAGCTTCTGCCTCACTACTCTGGGTTCATGCTTTTCCATGAACATTAGCAATGTGTTATTACTGAAGTTTTCCCCTTTTTCCCTGAGGAAAAAAAAAAAAAAAGAAAGAAAAATAAAAGGAAAAGCTTATTATTAACAATATTAACATTTAAGTAATGCCAATTAACTTCGGGGTTTTGCATATAAAAAGGTGTAATTAGGGCCTTTTTCTCATTCAGCAGATGCCAGTTGAAGACTTTTTTTGAAGACAGGGTCAGTAGGGTCCTGCACAGAAATTGTTGTATCTCCAGAATGGGGCAGGGAGGACTAATAACTTGATTTCTCAATTCTTTTTCCTCTAGATAGAATGCATTTGGCTTCAAAGAAGTCACACTGATGTAAAATTAGCACAAGTGAGAGCAAAAAAAGTGGGACTTCTATCTGAAAGACTGCAGATTATTATATTACTCAAGAAATTCCAGAGACATTATAATAATGGGATCCACCATGAATTACCTAGCAATTTCTTTTTTCCTGATATTGAGGCAATTAGAGAGAGAGGGAGAGAGAGAGAGAGAGATCTGTTCCTGTTTTAGAACTCAACAAGGCTGCAAGTCCCTACACAGAAGCTGAAGCAGTCCTGAAGCAAGAGAGATTTCATTCCTCCGATGACCAAGCCAGTGTATGCAAGCCACATACAGAAATAAATTACTTGGCCTGGAAAAAACATTAATAGGCATTGATTCCTCTTTTCTCATTAAAGGAGATGGACGGGGAGGGGAAGGACTGAGCTGTAACTGAAATTTGAGATGAAAAAGTTTGCCTGCATGTTTGCTCAGGAAGACAACCCAAAATACACCCAACCCCGTCTGAGCTGAGCCACAGTCACAGTAAAATGCAAACATTTCCTGACTTAGTTCTTTGAACAGAAAAAAGTACAAACATTAATGACCTAAATGATCATCACATATTCAGAGCATGATTTAACTGCAGCAGGTATGTTACACACAAAAGTAGTCATTTGTAGAAAGGTGAATTTCACTCAATACATGCTGACTCCCTTCAAGAGTAGCCCCATAAAGGGGAAGGGAAGAGGAAAGGGAAGAAGAAAGGGAAAAGGAAAGGGAAAAGGAAAGGAAAGGGCAAAGGAAACGAAAGGTGTTATTCATATGAGGCAGATGAGCCTGTATGTCAGTTGAAGCATTTTTTTCCTTCTACCTTTGTTCTTGTTGCTTGGGTGATATCACTGGATGGAACATGCATTTGCTTGATCCTGTCACAGTCCTGAGCCACTGTTCTCATCAGCTCTGATAAATGGTATGGGAACCAAAGAAATAAATGGTTTCAGCATTGCAGATTGTTGTTTTGGGTTTAACTTACAAACTGTGTGCTTCCCCGTATGACCCTAAAAACTCATTTAATACCTTCCAGGCAAAAACCTAGGGGACAAGAGACTAACGGCTGTAACGAACACAAGGTTCAAGCACTCTCCTGTCAACATTTTTGGGAACCATTCTCACCTCTGCAGCTCTAGTAAACAGTGCAATATTTAGCAGGCTGACAGGCACCCCTTAATACATGACAGGCCCTGTTTTATCCTGCAGAGTCTGCCAGAGCTTGAAGCAGAAAGCATCTGGTTTGTCTTCTGAAACGCATCACATGTAACAGGTAGCAAGAAGGGTTCTACAAGCAGTGTTAATTAACAGGAGGCTGAAACAATATAAAATGCATGTCTAAATATACAACACGATTTCTCTGGATTGTGAACTTCAGCTCACATTTTGAGACCGAATGCCTGACACTTTTGCTTCCAAATTGTTAATCGCACCACTGGAATGCAATTAGCCGCAATTCTACCGTGCACATGAAGGGGTTTCCGCACAATGGGCTACCATAATTTGATCCTGAGGTTTCTGAGGAAAAGGAGGAATCAAACTCTTCCTTAGAAATGAGTTTATTTTTTTTTATGAAAGGGAATATTTCTGAAGTTTTGTAAGGGTCGTAGATCTTCTGCTTAAATATATTGTTTAAAACAGAATTAATGTTCTAAGCAAGGAAATTTACCTTCCCCACTGTGCTAGTTTCAGCTGGGGGGTTAAACCACGACACCCACATCACAGGTCCTGCAAAGCAGAATTCAGAAGGTCAGACTTTCATCCTGCAATAGATCTTTCCTTTCATAAGTTCATCAAAGAATATTTTCTTTTTTTTTTCCCTCCCTGAAACTAGATTTAAGGTTTCTATACAATGTATTGTAGTGTTCTCATTCTTCAGACATTTTTAAAGAACTCGATAGGTTTTGGCCAAAACTCCATTTGTCAGAGGCAGCAGGCTCTATTACTTACTGGATATAAGACATTTAATTAGTGTCTTAAAAGAATTATGAGCAACTCAACCCAAGCTGAATAGAGCACTTCCATTTCTATATATAATAGGCCCCAAACTGATGTAGAGTATGGATTAATCTCTCTCATCACATAAGGAATTGTATTTTTGCTTTGTGTTTTTTTACAGTCTTAATAACTTGGCCATCATGCACATGCACACAAAATACTTAAATAGATGTTTAATGGCTAATTCCTTTCCTAACCAAAGTATTAAAGTTATGATGAATACATCGATTTGAACTTTTTCCATTCTCTAATTTGCTCCTCTGAAAGAGCTTGAATCATATTCAAAATCCAGTGCTGAAATCTTTATTATTTATTTCAAAGACATCGTTTACTTTGGAGTTGGCCACTTCTACAAAGACGGTGTGAGATGAATTTCTCCTGACTCTATGAAAGTCACAGTTGGAAACTCAGGAAAAATGTCTATAACAGAACCAGAATATTTCAGGGATTCAGAAATAAAGAAACTAGGAGTGCCTGAGGAGTTTGCTGAAGACTTTAGGAGATATTTCGCAAAATCTCCGCCCACAGCCACAGCCATTCTCTATTAACCACTTACAACAAACACCCCACCTATTCTGACGATCCAACAGGATCAGACTCCTTGACTTGCAGCAAATCCCTGGTACCTCAGTTCCCAGTCTGCATCCTCAAGCTACAAAAATGAAGGTGAAATTTGAGCCTTTCCAGCCCATTTTTCTTGGTCTGGCATTCTGATTCTTGTTAAATTCTTGGTCTTAGCAACTCTCTTGGTCACTATTAGTGTTTGCCAGAGCCTAGTCATGCTGGCCTCCTGTTTGTAGTTTTGTGGATTGCCATTACTCTCCCAATCATCTCCTAAATTTTAAAGATCAGTGACGTCTTTACTTTCTGGCATCTTCTCACAGAAGCCACCTGTGTTTGTTAAAAACACACACATACAAAACATCACCTTAGAATAGGCTACCTAAAGTTATGAGACATTATATTTAATGTGGTTTAGGTCTCTCAAGCCCATGATTTGGAAAAGTTTATCTGAAAATATTCAAGGTTCAACAGAAGACTTACTGAGAATGGTGCTATTTACAGAATAAAAGATTAAACTGCAGGAGTGAGAAGAACCTAATCAGATTTTGAGTATCTGCCATACCTGGATTAATCCTAAAACAGTGTTCCTTGTTCCACTTGAATACTCATCATTAACTGTGTTTTAATATTCTGATACTTGGAAGTTTTATAGACTGCTTCCTGTCAGACGGTTTCGCTTGTATCATAAAAATAATTTGGAGGACGGTGTATTTAAGTATTTACTTAGTAGTCTTGATAAATATGTGATAATTAAAGTATTCTGAAGGAGTAAAAGCCAATAGAGGAACACCTACTTAACAAAAATGGTAAATAGAACTGGTATTTATCAATAACTGAATTACTATAGAGTCACACAATTTCTCCTCAATATCTTTGAGGAACCTAAGAGCACTGATATCTGACTGCTATAAGACATAAATCAAGAAGGCAAGATAGCAAATGGAGAAGATACTTTACCTATAATTCTTCTGTAAACAGGGGCTCTCTAAAATGCTTGGAGTTAATTTTACATGCCACTTTCTTTCTATTAAGAGAGCTTGGATGATGTGATGGTCACTTGCATTAGTGAGCCAAACATGGAGAAACTTCAATCTGTTCCTTTATAAGTTGTTCACTGGGAGTCAGCTGTATTGATTTAAGAAAATGAGCAAAGAAAAGGTAATAAGGTAACATATGGGTTGGTTTTTACTTCTTTTCTTTTAATTCTAACACTGCTGTAAGTATTACCTATAGAAATACATCAGACTCACACTGACTTTTTCAAATGAAAGAAAGGTTTTGCAGCGGACACATAACACAAAAAAAAAAATAGAGCAAAGAAGGCAAACAGAACTTTCTCTGTGGAGTTTTATTTGATTTTGGATATAGTTCTTTTCTTTCAACTAATATAATCCAAACATGTTGATCTTTAAAAGGAGACTATAAAAGCCTGTCTTTTATTGTCACAGGGCAACATCTATCACACACTTACAATCTTGCTCACTGAAGAAAAAAAGGATCATTTCCCACTGTTGTGTTTGTCCTATTTTGTTTCACCAGTATTGGCAATAATTTTACAGTAAGTCACATATCTGAAACATAATTCTTTACAAAATGCAGCATATCCACAGTATCCACACTTGTTCTTCCTATATACCCATATTTTTCTTTTTACATAAAATAACCCCCAGGCCCCCACATATTTATTTCCAACAATATTCTCTTAGAAGCTGTAGGTTTTTGTTGCTGCATTTCCCAAAGAAGTCCTAACTATGGCTTTGAGCTGGAATGGAACAATAATTTCATTATAACTGATTTTCTACAGGTTGTGCAGATTGTTGCGCAGATTGTTGTACAGGTTGCACAGGTTGTGAAATCTGTATATTTTCAGTCACTAAACTGAATCTTCTTCTAGTAAGGCCCAAGTGGGTGCATCGTAAGGTGCAACAGAACCTTGATGACATAGATGGATGGTAGCAATAAACTGAATTTTGACTTTGGTATTCTATAACTCTGCAATTCTACAGTATTCCACCTGGGCAACTCAAGGCACTTCCCAGAATATCAACTTTGCTCGCTAATGTTTCTGTTTCAAATCAAGGAAGTATCATCACGAATAACATTTTACAGGCAAAGAAACTGACAGATTAAAAGAATCCAATCCCTAACAATTTCAGAGAGCTTTTGATTTGGTCACTATGGCTTGGACATGACCAGGTAAGGACCAGCACTTCCTTACCCCTGGCACCCTGGGTTAGAACCTTAGTTTTTACATACCAACATAATGATATGTTAACCATCACCAATTCAAAAGTGTTTAGCTGAAATAAAGGGCATTTCCCAAAAGATATGAAACCACATCGACTTCCATTGCTAATATTTCAGAAATAGAAAAGTTCCCATTGTTACTCAGATTAAGAAATGAACAATATTTGACTTGAGCTGTTAGTAAATTTTATATATGCATTCAAACTTGCACAGACAGCAAGGACCCATTAGCTAGAAAACACAATGAACCCAACAAGTTTGAATTAAAAATCATTTATTGCCATCGTACAGAGGCAAGGTTGAAAAGAATTGCTATTTTAGGCAGCCTCCAGGTTTCTTGGAGACAAAGGTGTGTATATATGCATAACCTTGTCCTTGTCATCTGCATAACCTTCAGACCTGAGGTGTTTAAATGAATTGGAAAAGATAAATGAAGCATATGTTTAGCATTCCTTAACCCTCACCATGCCACAGGAGCAGTTGTGGTACTACAACTCAGATCACCAGAAGCATTTTCATTTAATTTATCTTCATATACTTACACTCAAACAAAAAAAAAACAGCAATAAGGGCTTTTAGACAAATAAACATATATTCTTTCAGTTTTGGCAGCCAGTTCCAACACATTGCTGTGAAACAATACTGCCAGAGCATAGGCAATATGGTAAGCAGAAATAAATGGTTGTTATTGTGACTTTTTGGGTTTTTTAGTTGAAAAGGGAAATGTTAACAACAAATCATGTTTCTTAGGAATACATACCTAGGTAAAAAACTCCAGACCTAAACTTCACCATTGCTATCATTGCTTTGGGACTCCTTTTTAAGCCCACTTTCTTCCTTTCAGAAAATAACGAGGCCTCTTTTCTAAGTATACAAAAATAGATACATATTGATTTTGGATATTTTTCTTCCCCCTCTCCACACCCCCACCAGGCTGGATGAAAACTGGCTCCATTTTAATTAGCTGGTAATCTACTGAGAAAATTGATTTTCAAAATAATTTTTACAATGGCTCAGATATTTTGAGTTGTCTCTAAATTGCAGTTTGGGTAGAAACCAAGTCTATAACTCATGACTGCATTAAATGAACTTTTCATCAATTTTTTTTATCTTTTTCCTTTTTCTTCTTGAATGAAGCAATGGTGTATTCCTACAAATACTTCTTACTGAGTTTGCAACTGTGTCTTTTTGTAATGCTTTAAAATCAGTTTAATATTTTAGAATTTGGTTGCTGAAAAGATTGAATTGGACAGGGGGTAAAGAAGACACAAGACACATCCCTTCAAACAGTGTCATGACAAGTTCATCAATGAGTGGATCCAGTCTTCCTCTACTATGATGTGGTGAAAGTTAATTTTCCCATGCATCAGGCTGAGGAATGAATTCTGCCTGCTGCAATCTACTATTCAGTATCATCCAGGTGCTTGCACAACACATCAGACAGACAATTTCAAGAATAATACACTTTCACAATATATATTACACCAGTCCCTTTGCTGTGATGATATGTGCTGTGCTAAGCCCTTATCTACAGCCTAGGAGGTGCTTTCTCCTGCCAAAACCCAGCAACTTTCAAACAGAGATGAAGGGAAGATATTACTGTGTTTTGTTCCTTAAACTGCTACAATGCAAAGAAAATTTAGAGTATTTGTTTCCTTCCTGTAAAATTATATATATGTGTGTGTATCTGTCACTGCTACAGAAAGTGATATATTGTTCCTAAAAATAGGTCATAAATTGAACACTGTGCTTCAGCCTGCATAGCTTAAATTCAGCTAAGCTTTTTTTTCCTGAAAATCAAGCCCATTGTTTTTCTCCTTCATAAATGCCAATCCACACTCCAACCTTTTTGGTGGAACAACATCTGCTGCACAAAATTTAATATAGATCAGCAGATCCAATATGTTCAGCCCAAGTTGCAGGGATACTTTTTCAAATGGCAGTCCTCATTTAAAAAGTTAAGAAAGCAAACTGACTTTTACAACTAGAAGAGTCTTTATCTCTCTCTTTATCAAGTATTTTTTTCTTTTTAAAGGATGCAATTTTTCTTAAACCCAATACAGTTTCAAAGGTAGCATTAGGTCATTAATTCATTTAAAAGATAGTTCTCCAAGTTTTAAGGATTAACTGTATTTTCAAATAATCTAATCTAAATTTTAGTAAACAGGTGGCATCTATTATACTAAGAAAAAATGGATGTTACTATGGTGCAAATATTTTTTGCACCTAATCAAAATGTCCATTTTAAATTTTTCTGAGGTAAAGAAGAAATTATATACACTTTTCAAGTGTCATTGTATGAAAGTAAAAAGTTCCACTGATTAAAATTCTTTCTTTTCCCTTTCTTGTTTTCCATTATCTTTTATTTTCACTTTTTAGTGTAAAATTATAAAATATCTAGAAGAGGAAATCACAGAAATATTAAAAAATAAATAAGCACGGTTTGCAAATTATTCTGTATTCTGTATATTCTGTAACCTGCAATTCACTTGAAAAAATATTAATGGTGGGGATTGGTTATTGCTTGCTTTCCCTTTTGTGATCAGAATAGAGGGTATCACACTGTTATTTTGGAATCTGTATAAATCAAATTACTAAATTAAATAATCATGTTTCTTATAGAGCCTTTGTTTCTCCAATAGTCCTCCTTATAGGAAACACATAACTCATGTTGAAGACAGTAAAAATGAACCTGGTCTGAATTTTATAAGCAATCTATTTTCAAATTGAATTTTTAAAAACCATTTCCTACTTTATATGTATTTATATTCCGGATTGATATAATTCTGAAATCTCTTACAATAATTTACCGGATTCACCTATGCAACACCTATTCTAAACAGAAAAACATTATCCCCTTGACGCATTTAAAACAGCATCAGTGATTTTATGCTGCAGATAGAATATTATGGATTCAAAAGTATCGCCTGTTTTTATAACAAGGAGATGGCGTGAAGGGAGAAGTAAATTAGGCTCCCTACCAACCTAATGCAATGGTGAGCTGCTATGGAGATCATTTCAGTTGCCCAAGTAATGTGCTTCCTGTTCTGAAGATTGTGAGGGAGAATGAGAAGCTTTTGTGTCAGATCTGTTAATCAGTGCCAAGGAAATTTACTTTCAACTTCTAGTAGCAGACAGAGCCCAAAACATTGGCTGGCATGAACAAGCTCACCTGCAAGCGCTGCTGTTCTCAGATGTTCCTCAAAGCCCTGCCTGCTTTGTTAGGACTGACACCTGCTCGTGGACCTATCTGACCTTCTAAATGATCGCTCTACATCTTGCATGTTTGTAACTGCAGCTTGGTATGAGAGCAGAGCTGGAAATGGAGTTTTCATGGTTAAATCGTCTAGAGAAGCCAGATCCTCCAGCACATCAGTGTGGCGAATTGCCTGGTGGTGGAGTGCACCAATGCCCCTTTCTCACAAGCCTGGTCCTTGAGAGCAGCCTGGCCATGCCTTGCTGCCTGTGCAACTCTCCCAGACATTCAGGTTTCCTCCAAAACGCCGCAGGCAAAGAGCCAGCAGTGCTGCACCTCTAGAGGTCTCTTGATGGGAGCAAGGAGGGAATTGGAACTGAGGGCTGGGTGACAGAGCCTTCCCTTGTGCATTCAGGAAACAGCTGGTGCACGTGGGCAGTGGGGAGATGGCACCCAGTGCTGCCGGCTCTGCCTCTGGCTCTCAGTGGCTGCTGGGCCTGCACCAGCTGAGGACTCGTGCTGAGCCAGTGACCTTGCTAGCTTGCAGGCTACTTGCAGAGCAGCATAAGACATTAGAGGGTCATATTTTTTTCACTTTTAAACAGATTTCCAAAACCCTTATTTTCAGGAAATTTTTCGTTTGGTTGATGTTTGCAATTATTTCAATAGGAAAAGCAGCCTTACATTTTAGCGAGCAGCTGAAGGAAGGGATCAAAACAAATTAGGTTTGTAGCAAAGATCCAATTGCTATCTGTGTTTATTTAAAAATGTTTGTTTACTGCCTTCAATTGCTAGTTATTATATCCATTGGTGGGATGTTGCTGTTAGATCCTGTCCTTTCTGGCTTTTTCATGCTTGCTCCAGTTTAGGTGTCCTGAAATTTTGATCTAGATATTTAATTTATACCAAAGTACCAAAGGGACTGCCATGGTTTAACCCCAACCAGCAAACAAGTACCAGGCAGCCACTTGCTCACTTCCCATCAGCAGGATCAGGGAGGGAATTAGAAGGGTAAAAGCTGGAAAACCCGAGTGCTGAGATAGAAAGAGTTTAATAGGGAAAGCAAAAGCCATGCACACAAGCAAAGCAAAAAAGAAATTCACTCACCATTTCCCATGGTTGGGCAGGTGCTCAGCCATCTCCAGGAGATCAAGGCCCTACCACATGTAACTGTGGCTTGGGAAGACAAATGGCATCACCACAAATGTCTTCTTCCTTCTTTCCCGCACTTTATACAGTGAGCATGATGTCATATGGTCTGGAATACCCCTTTGGTCAGTTTGGGTCACCTGTCCTGTGTCTCTTCCCAACCTCCCGTGTACCCCCAGCCTCCCTGCCAGCGTGGCAGTATGGAAAGCAGAAAACGCCTTGGCTCTGTGCAAGCCCTGCTCAGCAATAACAAAAACATCTCTGTATTATCAGCCCTGTGTTCAGCACAAACCCAAAGCACAGCCCCATACCAGCCACTGTGAAGAAATCTAACTCTACCCCAGCCAAAACCAGTGCACATAAAAAGAAGTAGGAGAGGGGAAACACGGACACAGAATGAAAAATCCACCAGTACTGAAATACTTTCTGGGTACTAAAAGTATTTTTCTTCTCTGAGTTTACTAGATATGTCTCTACAGACTTCATGAGTGAACTGGACTGTGTTATAGTCTGGTAGGAAGAACTACTATCCAAAGATCAACACATCCTTCATCAGTGAGAGAAGCAGCTCACAGACCTCTAAATGCGCTCAGTGAAGCAAAGCTGGAAAACAAGTGCCCAAGTGCTCTCTAAGAAAAAACCAAAGAACGTAAATAAAAGCTCCACAGCCCTCTTTAAGTTTAGCAGTGTAAGTAATTTAGTCTTGATGGAAAAGTAGCTGTTTTCAAACTGTGCCCCTGTCCTTTGCTTATCCACCACTTCACTGGTCACACCTAGCAAACACCACCCTACGTAAAGGAATACGGTCAAAAGGGCTTTGTTTTGCATGCACAGACGTCTCTAATCTGATTAAACAGTATGTACCAAAATACGTACCTGGCATCTTGTGTTCTAAAGCATGTTGCGGCTGCCACTTCTCTTGTTAGCTTTTTGTGTGTTTGGAAAAGCCTTTTGAGCATCACTGCATCCTATTCTCTTCATTAGAGATGGATCTGTATCGCATTCCCTCCCCCATCTGCAATTATTTAGCTGTGTTCTGCCACCTCATTTTTGACATAGGGGGCCCTGCTGTCCAAATGAAATTTTAATGAAGGCTTGAGGACGTGCTTGTGCATTGTAGAGTTCCACTGCAGTCCCACAAAGAACATGAATTGAACTCTCACAGTTAGTGGGTAAGTGTTGTGTTATTACTTTTTAAAAGGAACAAATGTTGGCATACGGTGAATGCTTTGCCAGCTCCACTTTGCCCAGTACTTTTGTCACTGCCCCACAAGCATTTCTGTGCAATTTCTTCCTGCTGTCTAATCTGCCTAAGATGACCAGAATCCCACGTGTCAAGAGAAAACTATACAACTTGAATTCGTCACCCAGCCTGCTTACTTCTGCTGGCCCTGTCACCACTGCACTTTGTTTTTTCAGAAAGACAAAATTTCAGGATACATTATACAAATAGCCCTGTTATCTTCTTTTATGCAAACCTTGCTGTTCTTGTTACTCACTCAGTTGTCATTTAGGGATTTTTTTAAATTATCAGTGCAATCCTAACTTCAACAAATCAAACTGACCCATAATCACTTTGAATTACAACTTACAGAAGCAATCAAAACTTCAATTTTTGCCTGTGAAGTCCTGTGCTCCATCTGCATACACTAACATCATGTAATAGTAAGCACTGCCTTCATGAACCTCTTCTTTCTTTGGTCTCAGCTTTTCATTCCCTTCTAGCAAACTCTGTTTCACTCTGTCTGATTCTACAAATTCATCAAATGAGCCATTACACACACAGACAAGTGCCACCCTGTCCCACTGACCAGGTTAATCTCCAGGGCATAAAGTGCAGAAGGGGCTCTCTGGAAAAACTCCATCACCTGTAATTGTGTCACTGAAAACCACATCCCAAGTGGTTTTTTCAGGAGTACTAAACTGAAGCCATATGGCGATTTTAATTCTAGTTTTTATGATTTTTTTAGGACTTGATTAAGTTTACATCAAAATATTGTGACATCCTCAAAAATTCTACCATGTCAAAAATACTGTCCTGGCTTATCCTCATAGCAAAGTATAGCAGAGCTTTTTCAGATGAAAAAGTTTCATAAAACTTGGAATAAAGCAGAAATATGAAACGCATCAGCCCCAAAGGGTTGAAGACTAGCAAAGATGGTATTTTAAACAAGAAATCCCTGATGGTCTTATATGTGGCACATCAATTTCACTTCTAATTACCTTTGGCTCAGAAATCTGATTTGATGCTGACAATATATAGTTTTTGACTTTTTTTAATGCTATCTTTGCTAAGGAAAATATTTCACAAAATTAGGAAATTTCCAAGAACAATTGTAAAAGGCCGCTCTCCTTACAAGAAGAAAGTCCAGCTAAATATATTCTGGGCAAGGCACAGAATACCAGTAGCAATGAACTGCCTGTAGCCTTTAGGAAGAAAAATATCTCTTTTTGAAGTTATCTTTTCTATCATTACACTATTTCAGCTTGTCAATATTCACTATGACAGCAGTTCCAGCAATTTTATGTGATACCTTCAGTACAGATAAATAACAAAAGATTAACCTACATTCAATCTGAAAAGAGGAGGAAAAAATATTTGTTAACCAGAACTGACTTGTGACAGACCTTTTATGCTGTTTTCCAAGAGGATAAGGAAATCTATGAATTTCTATTTCTTGTGGATTATGAGTACATAAGATATTTTTTTCACTTTCTGAACTAGAAGCATTATGCAATAATCACATACTTGATACCATGCAATGAAATAAGGAAACTGAGGGTAAAGCTAAAGAAAATGTTCTATGATGACTTCTTTTATACAGATTAAGAGACACTGAGAATTAGTAGAATGTGGAATTAGTTTCCTCTAATTTTGACTGCCTTAATTTTCAATAAATGTGCAAGAAAGAAACATGAAAGAATATACAACTGTTGCCAGTCTGTCTTTTAACATTTCATCTCCAGCTTTCACAAAAAGTGCACTTTTACCTTAGACATAAAGCACACTTTTTTTATACTTTGGGGACATTTTGTGATCCTAGAGAAGTATACTTGTGTATTTCCATATATGTCAAGTTATTAAATGGAATATCTTCTCTAACTCATTCTTTTTTGGCAAAGCTTTAAGATGAACAGAAAGCTGATCTTATTAAGTTTTCAAGGTCTTACTTTAGCTGTGAACTGCCCACTTTGTTCAATTTTGTAATATAGCAGTGGACAGGTAGCAAGGAAATACTCCTTTTCACTCAACATTTATTTATAGACAAACTGGTAGTTTATGATGTAAATATCAACATTTTTTGTCCTACCTGATCAAAATTCAAGCCTCTACAACAAACAAACAAAAAAAATCCTAAATTTATGAATTCCTCCATAAACATTAACTATATTTGTTCTGGGCAAATTCGAATCTTGATGATGCAAGACAAGCTTCAACAAAAATAACTCAGATTCAGTATCTCTTATTTATAGGAATCAGTAACATCAGTTTCTCTCTGTTACATGCAGTTCTTTGCTGTGATTTGACCAAGTTTTTCAGTCTTAGAACCTGCGCATCTTCAGGCATTTGCATTCGAATTCCCCTCAAAACTTCCATCGTTACCTTAGCTTAAAGAGAAACAATTTCTTCTGCAGCTTTTATCATACACTTCTGTAAAACACACCTAGTCTTCTTACAGAAAACAACTGCAAGTCTGGCAAGCCCTTTTCTTGGGAAATTCCTGCCAAGAGGAACTGTCCTTGCTTCTCCCTAAATTCGACTTGTGCACTGTTGCTTTCATTAGGAAAAAGCTTCTTCAGGCAGACTTCTACACTAAAAATAATGCTTAATCTACAGTTACAGATTCAGCAAAGCTTTGCGATGGCTCCACAGAATGGCTGACACTGGAAGGGGCCTCTGGAGGTCATCTACCAAGTCTGTCACTTCATTTAGAAGTTTATCAAGTAAGTCAAGGATGAATTACTCTTGAGGAGGTTTCCCCTCAGGTGCTGGAATTCCCAAAGGGCAATGTTGCCAGGAATGACTAAGACAAAGGAGGCACTCAGGACTTCTGCCTTCTCCATGTCCTGTATAGCCAGATCTCTTGTCATGTTAATGTACCCACATTTTCCCTGGTCTTCTTTTTATCACCTGTGTAGTAGAAGCATTTCTTCTTGTCCTTGATGTCCCCAGCTAGTTTTACTTTCATTTGGGCTTTAGCTTTCCTAACTTCCTCCATGGATGTTTGGACAAGGTTTCTGTATTCCCCCCATANCAGTCTTAGAACCTGCGCATCTTCAGGCATTTGCATTCGAATTCCCCTCAAAACTTCCATCGTTACCTTAGCTTAAAGAGAAACAATTTCTTCTGCAGCTTTTATCATACACTTCTGTAAAACACACCTAGTCTTCTTACAGAAAACAACTGCAAGTCTGGCAAGCCCTTTTCTTGGGAAATTCCTGCCAAGAGGAACTGTCCTTGCTTCTCCCTAAATTCGACTTGTGCACTGTTGCTTTCATTAGGAAAAAGCTTCTTCAGGCAGACTTCTACACTAAAAATAATGCTTAATCTACAGTTACAGATTCAGCAAAGCTTTGCGATGGCTCCACAGAATGGCTGACACTGGAAGGGGCCTCTGGAGGTCATCTACCAAGTCTGTCACTTCATTTAGAAGTTTATCAAGTAAGTCAAGGATGAATTACTCTTGAGGAGGTTTCCCCTCAGGTGCTGGAATTCCCAAAGGGCAATGTTGCCAGGAATGACTAAGACAAAGGAGGCACTCAGGACTTCTGCCTTCTCCATGTCCTGTATAGCCAGATCTCTTGTCATGTTAATGTACCCACATTTTCCCTGGTCTTCTTTTTATCACCTGTGTAGTAGAAGCATTTCTTCTTGTCCTTGATGTCCCCAGCTAGTTTTACTTTCATTTGGGCTTTAGCTTTCCTAACTTCCTCCATGGATGTTTGGACAAGGTTTCTGTATTCCCCCCATATTACCTATCCTTACTTCCACCCTCTGTGTTCTTCATTTTTGTCTTTCAGTTTGGGCAGAAGCAACTTGTTTATCCACAGTGGCCTCCTGGCATTTTTGCATGACTTCTCATTCTTTGCAGGAGAGCCCCCCTGAGCTGGGAGGGAGTGGTCCTTGAATACTACCCAGATTCCTTGTATCCCTTCTCCTTCCAGGGACTTACCCCCAGGTGGCTCTCCTAGGAATATTATTTAAGAGGACAAACTCTACTCTGCTGAAGTGCAAAGCTATAAACTTGCCTTTCTCACCCTCTTCCCTGCCCTTAGGCTTGATCTCTTGGCTCAGCCATTTGTCACTTCATACAAGAAGGGAAAGGCATAAAGCAAGAGCTGAGTGCTCTGTGCAAGACCAGCTGAAAGAGCCGTGGTGGTGAACAACCATTGTTAAGCAACCCATCCTTCAGAAAAAACAAAACCAAAGTGGATGTGTTATAATGTAGCTGGAAGTGTGACTAATTACATGTAGGTGTAATTCAGTTAGATTAAGCTTTAAAGGAGTTTAAAAGATTTTTCCAGTAGCCGATGCACTCCAGGCTCTATTTTTCATCTTCTCCTTTTGAAAACTGTACTTTAATCCTCCTCTTTGCATTTTTGTTTTGTGGCTCTGAGAAAGTGCCACTCTCTCTCTAGAAGTCATCCAGGACTGCTGATAGAAGTAGAGATTGTGCTTCTCCCCTCAGCTCTGCACCCCTGAGCTAAAAGCACCACTCAGCCTTGTAAGAGATGGCCTGAAGACCCTTCATCTGTCTCCCGATCATCTACGGAGAGTGACTGTGCAGAGCCTGGGCCTGGCCGAGGTGGGAGGCCTGCCGAGCACAACGTGCCCGAACTGGTACCACATTCCTGAGTCGGTGGGTCGTGTCGGTCCTGCTGTTAAAGCGGCAGGAGCGGCGCGGGACATACTGTCTGCGTACCTGTTCTGTGCACCTGTTCTGTGCAATTGACTTAAGACAATGAGCATTGTCCCCTCACCTCTTGGCTGTGAGCCCCTCGCTCCTGAAATCCCCTGGCCATCTGCCCCTTGCTCTCAAAAAGACTATAAAAGAGACTCCCTGAGGAGACCTCTTCGAGATCTCCCTGACGACGGACCACGAGGACTCCGCCTTGCCATTGGTAGCTATAACCCTCCCCCTCTTTCTCTCTCTCTCTATACTTTATTTCCTATATCTATCCCTCTCTATCGCATAACTGAGTGTTTAGCACACAATAAAGTGCATTGTGATTGATTGAAACCAAAATTTCCCCGTTTGTGTTTCTTTTGGACTCTGAGATCGGTGTAACGAACCATCACGACCCTCGCTTTCTGT
>VZRS01012046.1:32098-286094 GCA_013398055.1 Ifrita kowaldi | reverse complement strand
CAATGTTGCCAGGAATGACTAAGACAAAGGAGGCACTCAGCCCTTCTGCCTTCTCCACGTCCTGTATAGCCAGATCTCTTGTCATGTTAATGTACCCACATTTTCCCTGGTCTTCTTTTTATCACCTGTGTACTTGTAGAAGCATTTCTTCTTGTCCTTGATGTCCCCAGCTAGTTTTACTTTCATTTGGGCTTTAGCTTTCCTAACTTCCTCCATGGATGTTTGGACAAGGTTTCTGTATTCCCCCCATATTACCTATCCTTACTTCCACCCTCTGTGTTCTTCATTTTTGTCTTTCAGTTTGGGCAGAAGCAACTTGTTTATCCACAGTGGCCTCCTGGCATTTTTGCATGACTTCTCATTCTTTGCAGGAGAGCCCCCCTGAGCTGGGAGGGAGTGGTCCTTGAATACTACCCAGATTCCTTGTATCCCTTCTCCTTCCAGGGACTTACCCCCAGGTGGCTCTCCTAGGAATATTATTTAAGAGGACAAACTCTACTCTGCTGAAGTGCAAAGCTATAAACTTGCCTTTCTCACCCTCTTCCCTGCCCTTAGGCTTGATCTCTTGGCTCAGCCATTTGTCACTTCATACAAGAAGGGAAAGGCATAAAGCAAGAGCTGAGTGCTCTGTGCAAGACCAGCTGAAAGAGCCGTGGTGGTGAACAACCATTGTTAAGCAACCCATCCTTCAGAAAAAACAAAACCAAAGTGGATGTGTTATAATGTAGCTGGAAGTGTGACTAATTACATGTAGGTGTAATTCAGTTAGATTAAGCTTTAAAGGAGTTTAAAAGATTTTTCCAGTAGCCGATGCACTCCAGGCTCTATTTTTCATCTTCTCCTTTTGAAAACTGTACTTTAATCCTCCTCTTTGCATTTTTGTTTTGTGGCTCTGAGAAAGTGCCACTCTCTCTCTAGAAGTCATCCAGGACTGCTGATAGAAGTAGAGATTGTGCTTCTCCCCTCAGCTCTGCACCCCTGAGCTAAAAGCACCACTCAGCCTTGTAAGAGATGGCCTGAAGACCCTTCATCTGTCTCCCGATCATCTACGGAGAGTGACTGTGCAGAGCCTGGGCCTGGCCGAGGTGGGAGGCCTGCCGAGCACAACGTGCCCGAACTGGTACCACATTCCTGAGTCGGTGGGTCGTGTCGGTCCTGCTGTTAAAGCGGCAGGAGCGGCGCGGGACATACCGTCTGCGTACCTGTTCTGTGCACCTGTTCTGTGCAATTGACTTAAGACAATGAGCATTGTCCCCTCACCTCTTGGCTGTGAGGCCCTCGCTCCTGAAATCCCCTGGCCATCTGCCCCTTGCTCTCAAAAAGACTATAAAAGAGACTCCCTGAGGAGACCTCTTCGAGATCTCCCTGACGACGGACCACGAGGACTCCGCCTTGCCATTGGTAGCTATAACCCTCCCCCTCTTTCTCTCTCTCTCTATACTTTATTTCCTATATCTATCCCTCTCTATCGCATAACTGAGTGTTTAGCACACAATAAAGTGCATTGTGATTGATTGAAACCAAAATTTCCTCGTTCACGTTTCTTTTGCACTGTGAGATCGGTGTAACGAACCATCACGACCCTCGCTTTCTGTAAGCGGATGGTGACAAGCCTGGAGAGAATTTTCTCTTAGTCTTCATGGGAAGGATGCTACTTGAGCCTCTCCTTAGGATAACATGTTACACTTTAAATCTTCTGTGTCACAAGCTGGACACCAGAAAGAACAGAAAAGGCAAATTACAGGACTGCAGTGACACTTTCATTATTTCATAGGATCAAATCTTACCTAAGCTACTCTGAGCAGCGCTACCTTAAGTTCGTCTCCACTTGCTGCCATCTCAACTCCTACTCTTTTTTATTCAGTTCAAAGTATATGACTTTGAGATAATCATCTAAAAAAAGAGCTAGTAAAATGTCACACAGTAAATAAAAAGTTGAAGAAAATCAAAAAGCCTGTTAGTCACTCACTAAGTATTTATCATCACCACCACCGATGCATAATCTGCCTACACAACTATGTGGACAAATAAACAGTCCAATTCTTGAATTATTAACCTTAAATTACCAGAAAGACCTCAACAAACCACATGGATGCTGATCTGTATAACAGCAAACACAAAATAGGGAATGAAATAATTACCTGATGGATCCTACAGATCCAGTGAACATATCATATATGCAAAAGATACCCTGTAAGCATGACATAAATTTGCAATTCGTGTTAAGTTGAAAGCTGGCACAAGCACAGAGCAACACAAAACCATGTGTAAATGCCTAATAATTGTAACTACTGTGGTAGTTGTGATGATGCAAGATTATAAATTAATTAAAAAGTTTACAGGTACGATTCTTGGGGATTTTAAGTATACAGGTGGGATGGAGAGGGGCAAGGGTGCACCAACAAGACATTCTCTTGGACAAAATCTCAATGAGCTGAAGTTTTAACCGCAATAGGAAAATGAACTGGACATAAGTCTTTTCTTGCAGGTTTCTTCCTTAGCAGTACGTACTATTCTTTTCCAGTTTAGTAGTAATGATAATTTTTAAAAAATATTTTTCTAACTTTTTTCTAATCAAACTCTTTTAAGAAAGATTAAAGATGGAAGATTAAAATCTTTCTTATCCTTTTCCTCTTTATTTTAGAGATTCTAAAATAATACTTTTTTAGTTTTACTATATTTGGTTTCAAAAATAGGTTTCTGAATGTTATTTCTCACATACAGTTTTTCTGTGAGTTGCACTGAAGATATTGATCGAATACAAAACTTCTTAAAGTGGAAGGTATCGCAGTTAGGACCCGAACTAAAAATCAGGGAAACACAACCTTGCCAAATTATAGTACCTTGCACTTTGTCTGAGAGTATCACTGAATAAAGAAGACTTTAAAGTAATCCATTTGGAGTTTATAAGAGGTTAAGGACACAGTAATCCTTTAACAAACAGGGTGAACTTTAAATCCTAGTGTGCAGTTCAGTAGATCAAACAGCATCTTATTAAAAAAGAACATAAAGCTCTCCATAAAATAGTTCATTTCCATAGCACACTTATAGCAAATATTACTTCACACTTTTCCTACATTCTTGATAAAAATTTTAATATCAGTAGTGCCAAAGGTATTGTTTTTGTTTTGTTTTCCTGGCAATGATAGCATATTTAACTGCAAACCAAAAAAATTAATGACATTTTCTGAAATAATTAATTTAATTAATATCAGCAAGAAAGATTTTTCACAGGGAGCTCTGGTCATCCAATTTTAACCTTTGTATTTATGTAAACTGACCGTGAAGTTGCAAGAATTTCTTAAGAAATGCTGACCACTTTATCTTAACTGCTTCATTTTACATTTCTAAACAGCTACAAGTTTAAAATATTTTCATTTCAAATTCCATGATTGAAATTATCAAAGGCTATTCCTATTTAGAAGTGCTCTTAACAATGAAAATACAGTTTTACTAATTTATTTATTTTAAAGTATAGCAACACTATCTGCCATAACTTTAATGATATTACACTGCTTTTTCGCAGTAGAGGTTTTTGTTGTTCAAAATGTACTTTCTTCTGAAATGCAGACCAGAGAAATTACTCTCATAGGGGTTTTATTTCTTCATCTTGAGAAATATAAATTTAGATTCTATTACTAATTGCTTCCCTGTAATCAAGGAGTTGAGATCTGGGAATTTTATAATCCTCAGGCTATATTAAACAGAAGGATAGTTCTAAGGCAGAAGAGTTGCAAGTATTAACTTACTCTTGTTGTAAGAGTAAGTTAATATAAGCCATTGTACAACTCCGCCTTGAGTGGAAATTCTGAACTGTTATTAGGCTTTTCTCAGTTTTCTTAATATCAAATGTTATGTAATTTCAAACCTTTTTTTTGTTTTTTTTTTTTTTTTTTTTTTTGCTAAGAGTGTTCCAAATTAATTGCAAGAGTGTTGGCAAATTTTACTGAGTTGAATTTTGAATTAAACAAAACTTAAGAGTTCCTCCCTTGAGCAAATTATATTGCATTTTAGGAATATACTGTGCCTACACAAAGCTTTCTGTTAGAAAAGTTCAGGTGTTGGAGGCAGCCATGGGACTCGGAGTCAAGAGAAATAACAGAGGCAAAAAAATAAATGAATAGCAGTTACTCTAACTCTGGTTAAGATGATCAGTAAGAAAAACAAACATGAGCAGAATTAGAAAGGGCAAAATAGAGTTTCAAGTTATTTCTACTACCAAAATCTAGCAGGTGTGGATGTAGCTGAATTTGAAACCTTCTCTAAGAGGATCTTACATGTTTGAAATCTTATGAGGCTTGCCAAGCTTCTGTTGTTGGCTTCTATTAAATGCACTAAATACTCAAATTAGCTCAAAGTAAAACAGTGTAAGAGCCTGAAAGTAAATTGTGCTAGTTCAAAGGGCCGCAGACTGGCATGTTACCCAAATCAGCATGATAATTTAATTTTTTTAGTTACTTAATGAAATTCTTGTCCTCAAATTTCAATGAGGTATTCATACACTGTCTTCAAAATGTGCAAAATGAAAATGACCTACCTGACACAAATCGTTTAGCTGAAGAAAGGACATAGCATAAAACCTACTGTTGGCTCCTGCAGTTGATAAATTAGATTATTTTGATCTCCAGATCCCTTAGAGTGCCTTCCTCTTTTTAATAAAAGCATAACCACTTGGAAAGGAATAAAACCAAAATCTCTGTGAATTTCCAACATGAATATGAATGAAGCACTCTCCTGCTCTCGCCTCCATCTCCCAATGCAGGGTTGCAGTAGCAAGAATACTAGGCAAGAGACAATCACAGTCTCTTGATATAAAATATTAACCATAACCACTGTACTCATTATTACATGGATGGAACTGCATCCACAAGTATGCTATGCATTGGTCTCCACCAAGCTTGGATTTTTACAGGATTTGGCATCCACAACAACTGTGAAATCAAAACAACTTAATGACAGAGGTGTTCATTTATTTTTCATTCCCATCTGTTTTAAAACGCAAAATATCGCAAATTACCACCAGTAAGCAGCTAGACAAGTCTCATGAGATGGGAGTTACGAGTAATCTCCTACATCTATTACAAAGATGAACAGAATAGGTCAATTAAAGAATCTTAAAAAATAACAAATATTGATAAAAGCTTTTTACAAACAACACTGTGCAAATGCTGCTAAGAATTCAAAGATTACATTAAATTTTTCTATCAATATGTATAATTTTCAAGAAAGATGCTTTACTTTTTAAAATTTTCCTAAAGAAATCTTCTCTAAAGAGCAATAGATATGTTAAAGGCTTTACATCTATAGAATTATGGCTAAAAAAAGGAAAAATACATTTCTACAAATTGCAGTCCAGGAAATGTGCTGCAAGTGAACTAACATTTGACTAGAAGGAAAATCAGTCATCAGAGTTGTATCTATGCATGAATATGGCATTCACACATTCATTAGAGTAATAAAATAAAACATAAATTCAGCTAAAATTTTTTGCTTATATATTCTGTAAGAGAAATGCTGATATATATAATGTTCTTTGGGTTGTTTGAAAGCTAATTCCTAATTTGATTTCCTACCCTGTTGCAGATATTGTTCTTTAGCTCAAGAACCTTTTCCCTGCCTCTGCTTGCACCTCATAGATGCTGTAGAGTCTACTCGTTTCACTTTGTTAGGACAGTCTTGTGAGAACCTTAAGAAAATGCTCGAGACCCTTAAGATCCTGGTGATAAATGCTTTCAAAAGCTGCTCAGATTTGTCCATTTTCCCAGATGAAGGCTGACATGACTGGTCTTGTACATTAACATGTTTAATCTAATAAAATACAGAAAATATTAATCCAGTGAATAAATGAACACAAAAATTATCCCTGTCCTGGAATTATTCCCCTTGTATAGAGATCAAAGGATAGCTTTTCCCTTCCACACCTACACTTCCTACAAGTAGTAGTTATGATATCTCTTTCTTCCTTTTTTTTTCTCCCTTAAGTAAAACGTGCAGAAGTAACCCTCAGACAGGTAAAGAGCTGAATTAGATAAAAAAGAAAAAAAAAAAAAAGAAAAAAAAGAAAAAAGAAGAAGAAAAAGACTGGCATCCTGGTTTGATAACCTGTGATCACACTAAAAGCAGCAGTGCAGTTGTGGGCACAACATGTAAATAAGAATATTTCAATAACAGCCTCAAGGTGCTTCAAATGGTGTGAAGTTTAAAGAACTCTCTGCTGAAGGTTATGGGTGAATATGTAAAGCTCTGTAGGCAAAAATATGAGCACACATCTTCACTGTTCAGTTAAGAAGAAATCATGTATCATATGGCAGCTATTGTAAGTCTAGAGATACCTTCTATGTTTTGAGCAAGAGATATTGCATAGTTTTAAGAAATTAAGACACATCCATGGAAAGAGCCTCCTTTGAAGGTCTGCTAAATACTCTAAACTTGCTACATGAGAGCTGTTTGTCCTTACTGATATTTCCTGTATACTGAAAGAACTGCCTCAACATTCCTCAAATCTGAGAACTCTCAGGGGACATCCATAGCGTGCTGTATAGCAGACACTAATATGTGGCCCCATTTTTGTGCCCTCAGGATCCCAAAGATACACACACCCCGCTACCCCATAGTCCCCAGGTGATCCCTCCTCTGCCTCCTGCTCTGCCTTGCTGCAGGTGAACACTTCAGTGCTGTAATCCAGGCTTGAGCATGAAATTCCATCCTCTCCAGGCTTCTCCTCCAGTAAATCCCTGGGCATCAGTTCAGCAACTCCTTGTTCCTCTGCATGACATTAAATTAAAAGCAAGCTGGGGCACAGGCATCACTATGCAGAGATCTGCTTCTCCCTTCTAGAGGTGTTGGGCGGGGGGAAATTAAAATTTCCCCTCCACTTCAATCCTATAAAGGAATGCATCATTTTCATATGAAAGAGAGAAGTCCAAGTGATTTTTATTTCAATGATGTAAATTGAAGATCAAATTTTATGTGTGTTTACCTACCACAGCAGAAAGGGATTCCAAATCATGAAGAATAGACTGAAGTAATTGAGAAAAGAAGAGGTTTAAAAAAAAGTTTAGGTTAGTATGTTTAACTCATAAATAAAAACCAGCTTAAATGAGCAAACCTGCAATTGTAAGGAATGAAGTAATACTGGTTCCCCTCTTCTGTAGTTACGTAAAGTTTAAATTACTCAATTTCTGATACACACCACGACAGCTTTCCTTTAAGGATCAATTTAGTCAGGAGTTATATGAGTGTTGGGTAGTTTTAACTCAGGGTATTCTGTCATATTAAAATCACATGGGTAATGAGGAAAGTGCTTTGCCATATAACATGTTCTCTGAAAATAAAATTGTCCTCAGTGAGATGAAATTAAAACATTGGGATAGAGCATAGCAGTAGTTGAACTTCAGTTTGCTTTATTAGCCAACTGCTCCTGCTATTTTGAGCACTGTAGATGTCCTGTGGGAAAAATTATTCCAGTTTGGTTTATCTTTTTCTTGGAACTGATAAATGGTACCAAGCAGATTCACATCTAAGAGAAAAATAAATCACATGTTTCTGTTAGGTGGACAATGTTGCATAGATTTCATACAATAAGGCCTTTCTAAAGTTAAAGCTCATTTTACATTTTAAATAAATGATGTGATGTGGAAGAGTGGTGTGTGAGTGTATATCTAGCATTAATCAGCAGGCATATGAAATTGAACTGTGGTTAAGTGGCAAACATGCATTGTGATCCAAACAATGCTGAGAGCACAACAAGGGAAGAACTTTCAGCCCATTTGCCAGACTATGATTGCATTAATTTCTATTTCTTACACAGTGTTTTCTGGCAGGGGATAGAAAAGTAAGTGATATTTAATTGGATGAGTAGTTTCAAACCAATAATGGAAAATAATGCCGGTTTTCTGTTTGTGTCATGTCCACTGTTAAGCCTATTTAGTCCTCTTCGTAAATCAATTTGGTTTTCAGTGTAGGTGGAATCATCACAAAAGGGTCATCTCCCTGGCATTTGAATGCACTGACCATCTGGTTCGCAGTCATACATTGCTTATTCACACTGAGAGCCATTTATCTATAAGCAGAGGCTGACATGAGAAGGTTGACTTTTTATTAAAGCTGAGTGAACAATCTGAAATTTATTACTGAATGCACATTTTGGGGGTTTAGTCCTAACTGATTAATCCAGTACTGCTATAATCAGGGAAGAGGATGAAGGAGGCCAGGAAATGGACACATTACAGAATGGACAACATCTGTTTAAGGATTTCAACTATGAAAGGATCTTAAAGTTCTGCTGTCTTCAACATTTGAAAACTGCCTGCAGGTTTCTTCGCTGAACAATTCTCAGGCTGGAAAGTATTCACACGCAAATCCATAGGAAAAAGTATTGCTTTTGCTGTATTAAGAAAGACTTGACTCTCCATTATGGCTACTGTTTTCATTCTGTAGTTGCTTATATTGTTGCTGGTAACACTGGTAAATAGAACTTTTTTTTTTTCCTTCAAAACTGGTTCATGACTAATTCTTACCATTGACTGAACCATTGATTTCCCTCCTTCCCACAACGAAGAACTTAAATGCACACTAGAACTGCTGCAAACTGCAACAGAATTAATAGTTATTCCGTGTTCTTCACTGCTCCCCCTCCCTTATTATCAACAGGTTAATTATGCTGGCTACCATGCTGTTTTGGGACCCACCAGCACCTGGATGCAAAGCAAATACTGAGTTTCTGATCCAAGTCCAATGGAAAATGAGCTGTCTTCTCCCTGGTACCCACTGAATGACTACCAAAAGTTGTCCCTTTCTGAACATCTCTGTGATCTTTGTCTCTGAGGTTTTGTCCCTTGACGTCCCTCTTTTGTGAGCAAAAGCTCCTAAATAACAGCAGCTGAATACAGATCAGCAGCACTGCTAACTATACACTCCATACTGGTGCAACACCAAGCACAAAATTATTTACAGCACTTCTAGGAGGGACTTCAGTAATTAATTAAATGGAAGTTGCTGAATTGCAGTGCTTCCTGCAGTGAATGGTGCACACATGCAGAAATAATAATCACTAATATGGCATGTGGGGCTTTTAAACAAACAGGATCTGGCTGCTCTGATGTCAAGAAAATTAAAACAGAGGCATTTTTTAAAGACCATTTCACTCGTTAAAAGACAGGACAATGCAATTTCTCCTTCATTAGTTTTCTGGAATGAAAAATTTCTTTTTACTGACCAGCCTTATACAGCTCCTTGCCAATCAATGTATTCCTAAGCTTATCGCTCAGAATTAAAGCCATCTAACTCTCCAATGGATGCTTCAGTTAACACCAAAACTAGCAGCTGTTTTACAAGGGCTGCTGGGTTTTTGTGCAGCAGATACCACATGGATTCCAGCCCAGTCCATTATAGATATCCCATTTGAGCAGCATCCCTTAGGTAATTATATAAAAATGAAGGAAGCTGTATGAAAATTTATAAATCCTGTGACATAGAATCTGGGTCTAATAACTAACAAATCTGTCCTCTGATTCAGGCATCTATCACGGAGAACTGTGGTGGTCTAACTGCAACAGAAAACCACACCGCTAATCCATGTGCCTATTCTTTGAGACAGAGATTGCACATCAGCCAGTTCTTGCGAAGTTATGTTTCCCCCAGGAGCTCTTAATCAGCTCAAATACTTGCTGTAAGCTCAGGAGGTGTCCTCTCATAAGGGTCATTTAGGCACTGTGAAACCTATGAAAACACCTGCTCATGCTGTTTTGAAAGCAGCCATTCTACCTGGTCAAAAGCACTCCAACTTTTGGTGTTTACTAAGACCAATGTGCTTTATTACAAGGTTTGAGAATCATAAGAAAAGACAGACTTGTCTAGTCCATGGGGTAAAGGGCTGGCTTGGCCTGCAAGAGACTCAGGTCTAGTTTTTGTGAATAATTCAGTGGAATCTGTATCCATGCTACTGTTTTGGATCAGTTCAGCAAGACTCGGATCTTTACTTCTGACATCCCAGACCAGTGTCCTAATTATCTGTGGACACACAGAAACGTAGGTTTTGATCCAAGGCATCATATATCAAGTCCACGCCTACCAACTGTTCTTGCTTTTCATTGAAAACAAAAACATTAACTCAAAGTAAGATTCTCATTAAATGGAATTGGCCTGTGTTAAATTCGTATTCCTATGGTTATTGATTTCTTTCAAGTAAAAGAGCATCAGAACATCTACAGTAGGAAAGGAATATAACTTCAATATAAGAAATAAAACTCACTTTGTATTCCTTTTTCATCTTGCTCATGAAGGCAGCCAAATTTCACACTAATCAGCCCAAGAAGTTAGCATGCTATATGAAAATTTAATATGCCTGCTGACTGTAGCAAAAAGAGGAGGAAAAAAAACAAACAAAAAAGCAGCTATCTTTAGTAATTACTCAAGATACAAGCATTGCACTAAAACACGCAGTTCATACAAGTTTTCATGAGGATGACAAAAGAGATCACTGTAACACCAAAAAAATATTTCCAAGTAAATTTTTTGCAGAACTCACTAGAGACACCCAGCAGTTTTTTTCCTCTTTGGCTCCCTAGCTTTAGTCACTAGACATTATAAATGTGATACAAATACACAAAATGCTAAGGAAAAAATAATTAAAAAGTGTTAGCGTAAACAAACAAAAACATGCAAAGGGCACAAAAACATGCAAAAGTCCAGGTGCCAACAGAATTAATCAGAGGCTGTCTGAAGGATTCCACGTGCAAAAGTAATTTGAAAAATCCTCGTGCTAGGAACATTTTTATTCTGTCTTTAGAGAGAATTTTGATCAAATTATTAATATGTATGCAGACAATTTTTTTCCTTTTCCTCACTAAAAATACACACATATTTCTGTGTGTATATTCTCCCCACCCGGGTAAAAGAGGTGTTAAGAAATTACAGCACAATTTCCCTCTATTGCTTTGTAGCTAGAAAAATAAAGGGTTATGTTTCTCACTTTGCAGCATTTTCCTTTTCAGAATTGGCTATTGTAGTCAACTCTGATTAGGGGACTCCTGTTATCAATTTAACACTTCTGTGAACTTTGAATTAATAGCATCACTATCTGCATTGTGGTAAACACTCCAGGCTAGGATACTGCTAAGATTAGAGTCAGAAGGGATGAGAATGGAGCCCAACAAAACTTTGCAGCCACTCCCAACTTACATGTATAATTACACGATATTAGCTAAACTTCTATAATTCTCCAATGCCACTTTCTTAATCCTATCACCTGGCATTTGTGATAAGTTATCCAAATAAGTCACTATCACTCCTTTTCCTAAGTTAGTGACTCCAAAGTGATGAAAGCTGATTTATTGGTACTATTAAGGCTGTTTTAAAGTTCAAGCAGGAAGGTGAACAGCTGCAGCAGTAGCAAGCATGCTACAGAAAAATAGAGCAATATCTATGTATGCTCTATGTTATAACCTTTCCCTTTATTAGAGACAACAGCTACTGCAAAAACAATCCTGGCAACACACGTTTTAGAAGGCACAGATCAGCAAACCAATTATCAATCCATCAATTGATCAGAACTAGTCTTGGGAGTAGTTTGCTCTTGGAAATGAAGGCCTATGCAGATGGCATGCATGCTCATGACTTGCAGAGCATCTGCACAGAATAGATAATTACAAAGTAGAAGACATGAATATGAGAACAAACTTGAAGAAAACTAGAATAGGTAAATGCACACAGAAATTAAATTATTTACTGTTTTACTGCTAGATGAACTGAAATATTAAGTGATGGATATATAGGCTGCATTTGGTTTACACTTATACTGTAAGAATATTGTGAGGGTAGAAACAGTTGCCTGCCTCCATTCGTCAGGCAGACTCAGCATTGAAAACAATTTTGAATTAGAACAGTAAATGTAAGTTGGAAACTCCGTGTATTGATGCTGCTTTAAATAGCCATCAGTTGGGTTCTGAATAGAAGACATCTCTTAGATTTACTATTGAACGATGGTTCAATTGTTCTACCCTTTTTCATGGGAGAAGGTCTTATAAAATTCAAAACTTGGACAATACTAAGAGAAAATTCAAGTTAAGGTTTAAAAAATAGATATAAGAGCAGAGTTGCCTGTCTCAAACACTGCCAAGGCCACAGAAGGAACTTGCCACAAGCCACCACCGTGAGAGCTTGAGATAAGTACAAAAGAGAGGAATTTGTGACAGGAAGGCACTAATTCCAGACCTGGCAGAGCTGAGGTTTGGTTAGTTCATCCTAGTTAACACATCTGGACAAACATTCCCACCGTGGCAAACAGTGGGGAAGGACGCAACTGCTCATACACACCCTGTGGATACCTGGAACCTCTTCCTCTCTCTCCCTTTCTTTCTCTCCCTGACCCACCTTTGCCCTATACTGCATGCTAGACACAGATAGACACTAGTGATTTGAATGTTTATCAGCCTGTACTGCATGAATTTATATTTAAAATACTTTTTCCTTTAATTCATATTGCTATAATATCCTCTCCTCTAAGGATAACAGAAGTTGAATTTTTTCTAAAAATTACTTTACATCTCAGATTAGTTCTAATGATTGTCTGTGGCGTAACTGTATCATCGTGGTATTTAAGTGCTAAAAATAATCCAATTTAGGCAGTTTTGGTCTGGCCATTTAATTAGCTGGGTAGAAGTTAAAAACATCTTTGAACAGGGCTCTCCCAGAAGGTGGCATTTCCAGACAGATGGTTCATTCTTAAGCAGACTCAAGATGCTGCCCTCCCAGACTGGAAAGGAGATAACCTCGTCCTTTGGTTTTGTCCCTGCTAAACTGGGACAGTCTTCATATAGTAACAAGTACCAACAAGTCAAACCAGGACCTGTACTATTTTTTTACATCTGCCTCTTAAGCTGCAACAGGCTTACTGCACGGTAAGACACGATTTGTTTTTTTGGGGTTGTTTTGAGCAGAGAGGGAAATACAAGACAGGAAAACCTTCAGGAGGAGACTTGAAGATTTTGCCCACTTGCTTCAGTATTCAGCAGGGCCATGACAGAAAGGTTTTTTCCATCCCTTTTGCCAAGAATGTTTGCATCCATACACATGTGAGGAAAGGGCAGGCTGTGCAGTTCCCTGCCATCCTGGGCACACAGTTGCACACTGACTGCCCACAGACCCACCACCACCACCGCACCTGGGGCACGTAAATTCTGAGCGTAAACACCAGCCTGCCAGAGCTGGCCACAAAAGACACACTTTAAACATAATAAAGGTATTGTTTTCACCCTTCCCATAGCCTATATAAATCTTCCACATTTAAGTACAATTGCAAATAAATCACCCTGGTTAGCAAATTATGCTTTCTATTGTAGTCTATTCAGAAGATTTTTAACTTCATCCACATAGGAAGTGCAAAGGGTCTTATTAATCCATTAGGAAAATCCTACCAGACAAAGGAGAAACTCATACACATGCTAGAGTTTCATAAACACTGCATTTTTAGATTAATTTCTACTCAGAATGATTAACAGATTTACTTACAAATCACCATAAAATTCATCACGCATCCAGTATAAGTTTTCCAAGTAGTTTGCAACATTTTTCTTACACAATTGTTCTTTGCAGAAATGCCTAAAATTTATGGAACATGTCCTTTCTCAATTTAAAACCCTGAAAAACACTCTAAAAGAGCCCATTCACGACCTAATTTCTTGCTACATTCATATTTTCTTTTGTAATATGACATCAAAAGCGTTTTCTGATATATATAGTCTTTAAAAACAAGCTAATTAAGTCTGCAGCCATTCCCTAATCATGGCTGTAATTTGTTTTCTGCTAAATTTACCCTTTCTGTTATAGCAATTTGAAAAGATGTTTAACTCTCTTGGACACGACTGCCTTTTTTATGACTTCCTTACGCCTAGTTCCTAACAAAGATTATTACGCATGCTTGCTTATTTTTGAGCACTTCATTAGGCAATTAAAGGGCCATTGGGGCCCTCATGTTGCTAAAATTAAGCATAGTCATAGGTCTTTTCAGGATCAGAGCCTGAATATTTAGATGACAATGTGATTTTTTTCTTTTTAACACACCAGTCATAGATCATACACACAGCTAAGGCAGAGACAAGGTTAGGCAGACTAATTTTTTCAGGGCTCCATTTTGCCAATTTAATTTTAACACAAAATCTGCTGAATTGTGGGAGCTTTTATATGAATTTGGCAGACTTGATGATATATTTTGTTTTTAATAAAGGATTGAAATGCTATTTGATTTTAATGCTATTTGATTTACTATAAGTAAGCTACTTGTACTGTGAAACACTACAGATTATCAGACAAGGATTGTGCACAAATTTCTATATTTCTCAATATTTCAGTGCAAAGATTTGTTTGCTGTTTTGTTTCTCATGTTCGATAGCTTATTTTGGAAGCATTTTCTCTTAAGCCCTTTAAAGGAGTAGTAAATACTTGAAAATTAATCTTCAGAGTGTTAATATTCAGAAATAGAGCAAATCACTGACAACATTCCTATAACATTCATTATTTATACATATCTTCCACCTCAGATGTAATCACAAATGACACAATTTTTCCCATGTCTTAATTGATTATACAAAACACTCCATGTCTATGTGCAATACATAATTAATGTAATTTCAACATATACCTTCTACTCACAGCTCCGAAAAGAGAAATAAACACCATTTGCCCTAATTAAAACCATCCAATCATTAATATTTAGTAATTAATGTGAGAAAATGTCACTGGTGGATTGGAGGCACTGCAACACACACTGAGCATGACAATGAAAATGTGCTCACATATAAAACCCCCCCTAATAAATAAATGCTTTCCTTCCTGGGGAAAAGACTAAGTGAGGGTTTGTACCGTTCACCAGATATGCTTAAACTGAAAAGCCCAAGGTCAAGATAAAAAATGGGACGGAATGTCAGGAGAGAAATCTTCTCATGATAGTTTTGGCCACAAAGTGCTTCAGAGTGCAAGAATACTTTGTGTTTTATCAGTACACCTCTCTCATGCACTGGGCTCAGGTCACAACTCCTGAACTCACATGAACTTCTGGGAAAACAAAACACTTTGTAAACACAGTTTCTTATAGATGTAATATAGAATATTATGCTGATTTAGAAAAAGGGGAAAGGGATTGGGTGATACTGTAATCTACAGATTATGTTATTCTGTATACACAGCCATCAGCAGAATAAATCATGCCTGTTCAAGTAATTTCAATGTTTGAAACTTAACAGAAAGTGAACAAAATAACTTTTACCAGATAAACTCTACAGAGAAGGCAAAAGTAACTGAAAAGTAAGTCTGGAGTAAATTTACATATATTATGCTAAAGGCACTGTTTGGTTCAAAATTAGTTTTCTTAGCTTGTTTTCATTATTAAGATTTACTAATTTAATAGCTGTTTAAACTGTAGCAGATCTTGACTATTAACAGTAGACATAACATTTCTAGAAACCCCGTGCTGAAGACAATACCCTTTCTATCTCTTGGTATTTGGTTTTTTTCCTTCCTACTCCTTTCACACTTTCCCACATTTCAGCCTGGAAGACACATTTTTGTAGGCAAGAACAACCCATCAATTCCATTTGTGATCCTACTGGAGAAACTGCCGTAACTGTGAACATGTATTGGCAAAGCATACAACTCTAATTTAGGGAGAGAAAATATGAGTGCACTTAGTGAACATTACTGCCTCAAACACTTTTTTAGCTTTGCCCTCTGTGTTGGCTCCTACTAATTTTCTAACTGTGCAGGGGATACAATATATAAAACCATACTAAAATCTGGGCACCCAAAGCTTTTATGCTTTATGCTAAGATCTCTTGCCCTCTACACTCTTAATTAAGTTTCCCTCAAGCCAGATTTAGACCCTTTTTCTTTTAAAACAAGTCTGATAATCCCCCCTCTGTGAAAATATTCAGTCTTATAATTAATAAATGGATTTTCCGTTTAATCCCATTAAGTTGTCTCCAAGATCAATAGAGTGTGTATATCAGATCAATGTATAGGCCATTTCCCAGTAAAATTGTCAGATATATTTATTTTGCAACACTAGCAAAGTAGTCCTGTGGCAACTCTCTGCCTTTTCCAGGAAATGGGCTATACATATTGCTAATACATATATTTGTTAACTAAGCATTCAAAAGTGGATTTACGAATTACCAAGATATTTCTTTGACACCAGCACTAAATTAGCAGTACCAAAAGGGACAAAAAACACTACTTTTTCCTTCCAAGTGCTTGCTTCAGCTGAGTTACTCTTCGATCATGTTTGGTTTTGCGTGACTGAATTTTACTGGCTTTTCCCTGGGTTTTGTTGGGATATTTAAACACTGCAGCAGCAGCTACAGTTTGACCAGGAGATTACAATCAGTATTGCCTGTATGTTTGTCTAATCTGAGAATAGAAACAGCATGATATATTACAATACATCCAACCCCATTTCAGGTGGATAATTCTGAAACTGCATACCTAAGAAGCAAGTACCCATCAATGAGACTTTATAAATTTTATGAAAAGCAGAAGGAACATCCTCAAAATATACAAAGATCACAAGGGTCATTGGGAATATACTATACCCAAGGGCAGAAGTCCACCTGTTAAATTAGCAGTTCCTGGATTAAAATAATAAATTATGAATCTATCTAAACTAAAAATCAGACGGTTTTCAGTCATTTTCCTCCTCCTGCCACAACCCCAGGACAACCTGGGACTAAAGTGAAGCATTTCAGATTACTGAAGTTTTTTTCTCAACAGCAAAGATATAAGTTACTGTGCACAAGGCTTGCTGCTGGAACCCAGCAATGGCAGTGATTTCAGACAAGAGCAGACAGCCATCCCACAGTATAATAATTTCTCATCACAGTTTTATGCATACAAGCTAACTACTTTAATTAGGTAAGTACATGGAAATAATGGTGTGCAATTAAATACAATGCCTAATTACAGCTATATAACTAATAACTGTGATTCTGGGTAAATATGATGTTTGGCATAAATATTTAGAAAACATGAGAGAAACAAAGTTCAGTCACTCATCTTGCACGTGGATTGAGCCTGTAGTCATGGGTTTCATTTTCAGAAGATCTGACTATTAATCTTAGTTATTTTACATGATTTTGCTTGTATAGCGGCATATACATAAAGAGGTTTTACTGTTGAAAGTAGTATTTTAAAGGCAGTGAACTTGATCTGATGAAGAATCTACTGAAACAGAATAATGTTACCTCTGCCCCCTTTCTCTGTCATAGAAAACCTACAAAGGTGAACTATTTTGTTGCCCTGTGCAACAATTAGCAAAACGCCATTTCATTTAAAAGTAGGGTATAATCATGGTCCTATTATAAATCATGGTCCTGAAATAAATTTTAGCTCAGCCCTTTGTGGCCATCTACTTCCTTGACCATTTTCAGTTTTGGTGTACTGACTGTTCAGTCCTAAAAAATAATTCTTAATTATCGCCATTATAGAAACAGATTTAAAAAGGAATGGTGATTGCACACCATCTGGAAATGTACTCAAGCTGTCAAAAGAATCTGTGGATAGCTCCAGTATAGAGTATTCAAATTTCAGCAGGAAATCATACTTGGTCAAGCGGGAAGAATTCATTCAGATTCATGCATTTTTAAAAATGTATTTGGCATATCAAATAAAGTTAAAAGATACAGTTAAAGAATTTCAGTTTAAGGGATTTTAATAGGATGCATGTTAAATTTCTACACTGCATACATTAACAGACAGAAGAAATAAATTAATCAGTCCTGAAAGAGCATTCACAAAATGCCAGGACTGTGACAAGTGCAGTACAGATACAAAAGAATAAGGGAGAAAGGAAAGAAAAAGACTTTTAAAAGAAAACAAAGAAAAAAATGAAAAAAAGAAAAAGCCACCTTTCTCCTTATTTCCTAAGGCACTGATGAAAAAGGAAACTCAGAGTATCACCAACTTCTCTGAGCAATTACAGATCATGAGAGCTCCCCTGCAAACATTCAGCCCCTGCTGGTGCCCGCTGGGGTACCCTGGCCTCGGCGTATCCAGGCAACAGGGTCTGCAGAGACCCTTGGTGGGGACAAAGTTGGCTTTAAGCAGTCTTCCATGTCTAACAACCTGGCACAGCTTTATTAGCTCAGATAAAAACACAATTAAGCACATTTACTTGCTCACTAATGTACAGTGAGGAACGAGACAATGAGGTTTGTCCTTGCTGCTGGTATTCGGTGCATGCAAGCTGTAAATAACAGGCAATCACACAACCACCATCCCGGAGCGAGGGGGAAAATGAAAAAGGAAAAAATTTCTACTTAAGAGCATCATTAGAAGAGCATATTGTGTACAGAAGCCTTTAAGTAACAAAAGATGCAAGTGCAATGGAAGATATGGAATCAAACTATAATGATTCGTGCAGGAGGCACTGTGGACTAGAGGGCAGGGAAGCCAAAATGAGGTGAGTGAGACCTGGCTGGGCTGCTGAAACTTGAGTGTCAGTAGGATTACACCACTGTGAGACAGAGCAACCAGCAACAATTATGCTGGTCTGTCATTCTGGATGCAATGGTGGCTAGAGAAGGAGATTTCTAAGTCATTGCCCATTATGACTTCTTATTTCAATAAAATTGTGCTTTTAAGGAAAGAAAACAGTGATGAAAGATCATAAAATATCACCAGCTTACTCTCAACAGTTATAGATCTGTCTCTGTTTATGTTATGACACCTAAGTGTCCATCTGAGCTTATTCAGCCATCCTACAGAACCCAGACATGAATTTGCTTGGTTTAGCAGTACATTTGTAAAGTTGGATGAAAGTTGAAACCAGTTACAACAAAATAAAAATAAATTCTACATCTCCATTCTTGGGAAACAGGTATCAATCAATGACATTTTATAAATTTTATGAGAAACAGAAGAAACAACACCAATAACTACAAAGATTACAAGGGTCACTGGGAATATAATATACTTTTTTTTTTCTCCCAATAAGTTATTGATGTAGCTAAAAGAAACATGGAATGCCAAAACAGCACTCTGTCAGTTCTCAGTAGTGTCAGATTTACCAATAATCATTTAAATACCTTCTCATTTACTTATTAAAACTTTTCCAAAATAAGAAGGCTGACCAGCATGGAAATAATAAAAATGTTGATTATATATGTAATGTCTAGCAAACCTAATTTCAGACAAATACAATAAAATGAATCCTTACAATGGTCTGCTCTGAATAAAATATATGTCATAAAATAATGCAAGCCTATTGGCTTTGTAAACATTGCTTCTCAGGTGAAACAAGGTGGCCGTTTTCATGGCAGTGCATGTAAATCAATGTATTTGTAACAGAATTTGCACTGAAATTTTAAAACTAAGTGTTATGGGTTGGGGATACACTGCTTAAATAAACTCACGAAAATACTCTGCCAAAAGCTACCACAACCATAACCACGTTTCCAAATTCGTGTCAACATCTCTACAGCATTGCTGGAATCAGGGAGGGTATGCTGGAAAACTCTCCCTGTCTGCCTTTCTTGATCTTGTACTTTTCACTGGGCAGCTGCTAATAAAGCATCAGAAAAAGGATAGAACATTGCCAGCAGGTCAAGGGAGGTGATCCGGCCCCTCTGGTGAGGTCTCGCCTGGAGTGCTGTGCCTGGATCTGAGCTTCTCAGTACAAGAGAGACACAGGGCTCCTGGAGCAGAGACAGTGGTGGATTTCAAAGGTGTTTAAGGGACTGGAGCATCTTCATTAGGAGGAAAGGCTGAGGGAGCTGGGCCTGTTCAGCCTCGAGAAAAAACACCTGAGAGGGGACCTTATCAATATGGTCCACCTGAGAGGGGATCATATCAAAATGACAGATCAATATCTGTCAGTATCGGAAGGGAGGTGTCGGGAGGATGGAACCAGGCTCTGCTCGGTGGTGCTGAGCAGTAAGACAAGACCAGAAACAGATGCACAGGAAGTTCCACCTGAACATGAGGAAGAACTTCTTTACTGGTGCACTGGAATAGGTTGCCCCGAGAGGGTGTGGAATCTCCCTCACTGGAGATATTCAAGAACTGTCTGGACACAATCCTGTGCCGTGTGCTCTGGGATGATCCTGCTTGAGGAGGGAGGTTGGACCAGATGACCCTCTGTGGTCCCTTCCAACCTTGCCCTTCCAGTGATTCTGTAACAATATCTGCCTGTGGTGTGCCCATGTAGTATGACAGTTGTTATGAATTTCATTTCTCCTTAGATCATTACTATTTCGTGAGGACGGAGCAATTTTTGTGTAGTAGGTACTTTGAAAACTAGCACAAATATTTTCCCTGCTATGAATAACACACTCATTGCAGATACTCAGACTCTGTTAAAAGCAGTTTGAACGCGTTCTAAGTCACAAAGACACTACACAGCACTTTACAACTGGGCAGTGATGTCCCAACAGCCTTTGTCTTTAGAGGTCACACAAGTGGACATAAGCAAGAATTAGTTTCACAGCCATATTTAACAGAAGCACGATTTCTTACAGGGTCAGAGGGAGGAAGTCAGTCTCACCAGTTCTCCTTGCAATTGCTGTACAAGAGGAAGCTGTGAGTTTCTAGAACAGTGCAATAAGTGTAGAAGGAAATGAAAAGAGAGGCAGATTCCAGGTGGAAAGAAAGGACTGTAGAGGCTAAAGTGGTACACGAGAAGAAAAGAGAAGAGCTGTAAAATGAGGAGCTAGAAGTCTCTGTAGAGAACCCTCCCCTGATGACCAGCAAACACCTCTGAGGCCACGCAGCAAATTCTGACGGCTGATGGCCACAGTCATAAATTCTTGTGTACTATATCAGGCAGTGCATATTGTGCTGTTTATCTAAAGAACCTCATCTTACTGATTACCTGAATAGGGAAGTGGTGCAATGACACCTGAAAAAGAAACATTGGGCACCTCAAATTACAACATAAAAGAGTAGCTGGCTGACTTAAGCCATAAGCTATCTGCACTTAAGTTCGCTTTTGTAAGACAAAAGGCAAAGCAGTTGTTTAACCTAATGTGCTACTGTTTAGCTAATTTCATAAAATACTGTGAATCCTTCAGATCTTGGTGATAAACACAAAAGAAACCCCATGAGGGAAATTAATAATACTTTATAAAGTGCAGCAATTCGATGGTGTGTAAAAAATACAGCACAACTACTTGATGATGAGCATAATGAAGAATCATTTAGTAGTTCCCCATTTAGTAAATGCTTTCTCCTCTGTGCAGTGGTGAGTGCTAAGATTTCATAGAGAGGTTTACAGTAAATTGTTACATAATTAATGGCCATGGCAATGAATAACAAAGATGGCACCACAAGAGAAATGAATGGCCACTTTAATTATGGCTTCTTTCGAACTTCAGTGTTTGTCTTAAAAACCTGAAGGTTCTTGTTCTAGGACTTTACAGGTAAATGCTAAGTCAATTATTTGAAATATTTTGCCGAGCACTAAGAGCAAGCCCAGAGAGCATATACATATTTTGGATTAATGTACATATTTGTAGCATACTTGTACTGTATTCAGTTTTACACAGCAGAGAGAGAAAATTATCTAGAACTTAACTGGGCTTAAGAGGAAAAATTATGCTTTAAGGATTGTACTTACCATCATACACTCTTCAGTCAGTAAACGACCTTTAAGAGGTTTTTTTCTTCCTTTAGAAAAAACTTTAAGATGGCATAACCATGTCTTGAATAAAAGTATTTGATAGTTGTATCTTCTTCTTAGGTATCCCCACTGGGCCCAGAAATAAAGTTTGTGTAAAGAGCATACACCAGTCCTTCTTCCGTAATTTATGGACTCTCAGTGGGTTTCAGTTTATGGGGAAGCCCAGTGGTGAAAACAGACCAGGGGCATGGGTTAATACCACATAAGAGTGCAGGCAGACTGTGAGAAAAATATCATATATGAGGTATGTGAAAGCAGAGACCTTGGTGAGTATCTAGAATTTTTGTGTGCCATAAAATGCACAATTTTTTTTTTTTTTGAAGATCACAAGATTTTTGTTTGATTTGGTTTGGTTGGGTTTTTTCCCTCTTCAATAAAAGTCCCTGTGCATGTGTTGATCAGAAAAGTAGATGGCCCATCAATTGTGCTGACAGGGTTACTACTTCTTACAGTTCTTCCCATTAGGTTTGTTTCAGAGTCCTGTGGGAATGCCCATGTAAGAGGTGGAATTATCAAATGTTTTCAGAGAAAACAGACTAAAAGTATATTATATACAGAAATGATTTAACAAGATCTCAACACTTGGAGGTCACTTTGTGACTGAAATTTCTATGATAATGACTTATATACATTAATAAAATAATAAATAATAATAATATTAATAATAAAATAATAAAATAATAATAAAAATCAGTTTTAAATTAATTTTCACTTTGCTTATTGTCTTTTGGTTTGGCAGGAAAGACAATGAAAACAAGTCAAAATCTTGTTTTCATTATTTTCCTGCTTAAATTGAATTTTGACAATTTTCTTCTCATTCTCATATTTGATCTTCCAATTTATAGAAATTTCTCATAAAATATAAGGTGGATTTTTTTTTGGAGGGGTATTTTTGGTTGGTGTAATTCCTCTTTAAATCTAAATTTTCCAGCTCACTATACAGATTGTACTGAATATCCCAAACATCTGAAGAAGCAATGTTTTCTTACCTCTATCCAACTATTATTTTTTTTTAATAAAAAAACTGCCTCCATATGCACACAACCAAAAAGCAGTCTAGTTTGGGAATCAGTTTTCTTAACTCCTCTTTTCTGTCTCTTATTTACCATTAAACAGTCTAGGGTGCCAGTGACCTCAAAAAATCATCTGGTTCAACCCCATTGGAAAAGGAATGTAAATGAGATTATCTGCCCATCTGCAGCTTGGAGACCTCCAGCAATGAGGACTCATCCATGTCCCTGAAGTGGCTGTTCCAGGGGATGAGCTCTTACTGCAAACATTTTATTTCTTGTATTGAGACAAAAGCTCTCCTTGGTGAAACTTGTACACATCACTGTTTGTCTTCTCCATGAAGACTCCATCAGCTTTGTATTTGCCTTAAAGTACTAGAAAATCATGATAAGGTACTTCCAAGTCTTCTCCTCTCCAGGGACAACCAACCTAACACCTTCAGTCTTTCCTCATTGTTCAGGTTACCTAAATTATTTGTTTATACATTTTAAAATTTAAATATCTGTTTTGTTTTGAGTAATCTGATTTTAGACATTCATCTGCAAACTTAAACCATATGTTGCTATGAAAAAGTAATAGCCATTGGCTACTCTTTCCCACGTAATATAAGAACAGTTTCCTTTGCTATTGTACATTATATATCCCATCTAGCTGAGCTGCTGTTAGCACCATACAGATCTATAGCTTCACTCAGGATTTATGGAGGGAATAAGACAATGAAACACCAGCAAATTATCAAATGCAAGTGTCCATTGAAATGAAACTGAAAAACCTGACAAAAGGAAAAATGTTTCCTTGTTAAAAATGTCTTTTCATCAAGCAACAGTCTCGAATGCAAACTCTTCAGATGGCACTTGTCACTACAGAATAATCCATCAAAAACATCCATCCTTGACTCAAGAGAACTCTGTCTTCATCAAGCAGATAAATCCATCCTATCTCACTTTTTTTTTTCCTCATTAAATAAAACATTTGGTCTAAAATGGATCATTTTCATCCCAAAGATAGGATGATTATTCATCAGCTGGCAGTAGATCATGAGACTTCTCTTTTTTTTTTTTTTTTTTCTGAGCAATATTACATTTTATAGACCTAGAAATATATGAAGAGGAAATACATCAATGTGATGAACTAGAATCAGCTGGATATATTCATTCATAACACATAAACACCCAAATTTGTATTCTTATTCATTGACAGTTACAGACATTGTCACAAACTGACCTGAAGTTAGCAACAAATCTGAACAGACAGAAAACCTTGGAAAAACGAAGTCCAAGACCAGTAGCAAGGGTAGAGAGAAAGCAAAGCAAGACCTTCCTTTTCCAGACATCAGCTGGTAGAACAACCATGGAGAAGACAGCAAGTGGAGATGATTGATCATGAACTCTGCAGGAAAAAACAACATGTTGTGGCATGTACACTGACCTTAATACCACACATAAAAACAAAAAGTAGTTTTTAGACACAAAAGATTGGTTTTATTTCTAGACACTGATGTGCTCTTTTAGGCTATTCTTTTTTAAATTATCCAAAAGTTTGGAGAACATTACATTCCTACAGCTAAAGGTATGAGCATTCAAGCAGTTTGCACCCTGTGAGATGGTTGTTATGGGTGTTACTGTTTGCCCTCATTTGTTTTTGTGAACCCTTCAAGTGCATCAAAATTTCCTGGACTGTGTCGTGTAATTACAGATTAATTTATGAAGTTCTTCCATTATAGAGGCCAGCCAAACACTTAAATACTATAAATCACTTTCATGATCCAATGCTTCTCATTTTTTTCTATTTTCCTATACCCAAGGAAAAGGTTTCTGATGAAAGGAGTTTTGTCTAGCGTGCTTCCACCATGTATTTTTACCACACGAAACAATAGCTAATTTTCCTCCATGAATTAAGACCTCCAATACTGGCCTGTCACTATGGAGGTACTTGATTAATGTTTAACAGCTTAAGCTGCTCTAGTTTGGAAGAGTTTTGTAGGTCTAAATTTGGCATAGAAATCCCCTGCCAATTTTCAACGTGCTGACTATTGCATGTTGTTTCACACCTGTACTGAATATCAGGTGCATTGACCTGTTTGCTTTGCCCACAAATACCATTTTCATAGAAACCTTTTAGATTTACTAAAAACCCCAATAATTCGAAGACTATTAAGAGTTTTATTTTGTATCTTCACTAAGAACTTCTTTCTTAACATTGGAATAGTAAATTACATGTGAACACAGAACTGGAAAAGTTAAAATAAAACATATGTAAAAAAAGTCCTAAAAATAGTATTTCTTTTGGAATAACAACTTAAATGTGAAATAATATTCTAATCACGTATATTCCATTATATGTATTGGGAAAAGGTTGACATTTTAATATTGTGGTGGTGAAGCTCTAAGAAATACCTGAAATGTGTATATTTAATCTGGTAGATGGGGAGAAGTAGGAAATACTGCACATAGCCACTCTTCCATTAACAAAAGTGAGTTTTTTCATTTTTAATTTTTCATTTTGTGATGCACAACCTCTATGGAATTTGTTCCTAATACGATTTCACATCTGTGCAACCTGCAATATTAATTTGTATGTTTGGATATGTACTAAAAATCCATTAAAACATTTCATTTCAGACAAAAGATCCAGCACTAAGGAGTCACTAGGGCTTACAAACTTCTTAAGCTGGGAAAGATTTATTTTGAGGATTTATTGAGAGATTTACTGTCCTTTACAAGCAAGACCGTGATATGTTTTCAGGATGAAAATATGAACCAAAGGAATGGACAGAACGTACCTCAGCAGAAGAGTGCAAAATTCTGCCTATAGCTGTATAAGTACCTAAGAATTACTCACATTTGGACATTACTGTAAAAAAAAAAAAAAGAAACCAAAACCAAAAAACAAACAAAACCAAAACAAAAACAACAACAACAACAAAAACAACAAAAAGTGTCCCTAAAACCAAACAAAAGAAAAACAAAACACGCACACCCCCACCTGCCCACCCACAAATCAAACCCCCTCAGATTAAACTTTATTAAGAAACACGCTTATTAAGGTCTCTTTCTTGAAAATATCCTCCCTGATTTGTGGAAAAATGAGTATCTAGGCTTATTCTGAAGTGAATATCTGGAGTCAACTGGGAATGAACTCTGCAAGTGCCTCACCCCCCTATTTAAAATTTCCTTGTTCATTAAAACTACTGCGAGAAATACGAAGAAGAAATTTTTGAGCACAAAGAATAAACATTGCAAGGTGAGAGAAGAAAAACTGATGAGTTTAGACCAAGTAGGTGTTCTTTATATGTAGACATTATGCACTGTCAAAATTCAACTTCCCAGAAGGGAAGAGAATGACTGATATATAAAACTATTGCCTTCTATCCAAACATATCCACTCCTAAAGAAGCCCTGCCTGGAGCCCTGCACAGTTGAGAGCTTGTTTATTAGTGCAATCTTTATATGACAAATTAGGTCAGCTACATGAATTATTGAACTACCTCACATTAGTTTAAGTGATAAGAGTTTGCAATAAGCAGCTGCAAGTATTTTTTTTTTTTCATGTGTTTAAGATTTTTGTACCTTTCCTGGTAAGTGGCTAACATTTATATTCACCTCACAGAACTTGTAAGATGACATGTGTAAAATATCCTGAATTTTCATCTGAAACCTACTAAACTGTCCAACAGTTTATCATCATTACAGCTGAAATAATTCCTGTAGATATCAGCCTTGCCTCTTCTGTGGTTGCTGTACAGCAACAGAAACTGTAGTGCCCCTATTATCAAACTGCTTCCACTATTCTTTTTAGCTTATAAAACCCCAAAACATCAATTCAGTGACCTGCAGCCAATATCTATGTACATTTTATGACATTCATACTGAAAAAAACATTCACACAACAAAAAATAGATTAATAAGACCATAAGTGATTGGTTAAATTCTTGGGACTTCCCACAGGGGTTTGTTTTCTTTAAAAAGAAAAAACTTCTTTTTCAGTTCCTTGAATATCAATACTGGCAGTCATAGTTTTAAATTGCAGCTTTCTCTTTCAATCCCCCTCTTGGAGAAACGGCACACGGATACCAAGATCTTAAAACTTTTTTAATAGATAACTGACCTGTAACTAACACCAAAGCAGCTCTCTTCTCTTCTCCAGGAGAGAAAATAATGGCAGTAAAACTGGAATGACACGTTTACATCATGGTAAAGGTCTTGTGTGACACCTTTTTGTTGCAATGTCTAATAGATCACATAGAAGCTTTTGATTGGTAGCACCTAGCAAAAAAAGCAAAGGGAACTTAAGAACTTAGTAACTCACCTCCAACAGAGACTAGTGGCAGATGATTAGAGAACTTATAAAAACAAAAATAGATATATCCTTCAACCAGTACAAGAACAAATTCACCTCAGCTGCAAGAGAACAATTAAAACAAAGAAAATTGAAGGAAAAATTAAGCTCAGCACAAGCATACAGGCAAGGATGAGCATTGAGTGTCGCTGCTTACTTGACTGAGCCGACCCACTTTGACCAGTGCTCTTCATGTCACCCACGCAACAGGATTCACAGTCATTTTTGTCAAAGAGCAAAGCCACAAAGACCTCCAAATCCCAAACCTAAACAGAAGAAAAGAAGTCAGTTAAGAAACATTTGCATGCAGGTGTTTTGGCAGCAGGTTCTCATCAGTAACAAGTAGTGGATTCAGTGTTCTGAGGGGTCCTCTTAGAGCTGATCTCACTGGGTTGGGGTACACTCAAAGCTGAAAGGATAAGCACTGGAGATATGTGTGAAAAGGAGGCACAGAAAAACCACCAAAGCAAAACAAAGATGAGATCTTTCCATGTTTACATCTGGTCTGCATAAAACAATTCCCTCCTTCCCCAGGAATGAGCACTCAAAACCAACTCAAACATTTGTGTGATGAATAATGAGTATAGTTTATGCCTATTTCAAGCAGACTGTGAGCACTGCTCAACTCACTACCCAGTGGACCTCTGTTCAGAGGTTGTTCTCATTACAACTGGGAAGGTTCTACAGTTCCACAGCTGATTTCTCAGTGTATGTGAGCCACATGAGCGTTCAGAATACTAAATCACAGGCTCATAACTTCATCTCTTAGAGCCCTTCTTGATCTCCAGCTCCCCTGCAAGTGTACACCTGGAGCTGTGATCACAGGACAGCACCGACACACACAAAGTAGCAATATGATGTTTTCTGGCATTTCAGGGCTGACATTTCAGTGACACCGGGTCAGGTTTGGCCAGATTCTCTTCATACATAGGTAAATCTATGCAAAACAATGTTTTCCCATGTTGCTGTTTCTCACTGATGAGCTAGGAGCAGCAGGAGGGACATACAACTACTCATGAAAAATCCACTAATGAAAACTGCAATGATATTCAGGGACACATTCAGGAAGAATAATCCAGGCAAGTCTGTATCATTGGTTTCTGTTCAAGAACAAATACTTTGAGCACAGCAGCTAAAGTAAAACAAAATTTTCTTTTAAAACTCTTTAAAAAGCTAAGAAACAGATCCACTAGTTAGGATAAACTCAACAGAATGAGATCAGCAGAAATAAGTTCACTAAGAGGTAGAACCTCACTCTACCATTTCTAAACACTTCCCATCAGGAATATGCTTTCAGGTACACATGCATTGCACACAGCAACTTTGTAAGAAAATACCATGCTTGAATTTGTGTTACCACAGAACACAGAAAGGTTGGGTCCCTGGAAAATGTATATAGTTTCGCTGTGTTCATCCAAATAATTCTGTTTTTCAGAAATCTCTCATCCCTGAGCCATGTGCTGCACTATCCATGCACCCAAAAACTCAGAGAAAGAACTTCTGTTCTTTTCTGAGCCAATAGCTGAGACCACACTAATTTCAATTGTTAAATCAATGCTCCTGCTGCCCAAAGACCAAATTTATTGAAATGTGTCTGAAATTACAAATCACAGCTTCATTTTGTGAGGTAAACTTGTAATTGTCTTCCCCTTCTTCTGAGGTGCTTCAAATGTAAAGCCAAGTTATCAATCCACATCTTTCATATTTGTTTCTATTATACAATAGCTTTTTACAGAAGTTTAACATCAATTTTTAACTGATATGCCTATCTACCTTTCAAATTCATATGGAAAACAAAAAGTATACCCCAAACCGTACATGTACTCTTTTTAAGTGGTTGCATGTTTTCTAACTTTGCTTTGTTTCTCTTTTTTTTGTTTTAACTAGTTTTCAGTGTTTAGCATTAACAGTGTTACTAGGAAAAGAAACTATTTTCATTCAGAAAGTACTAATTTCTTCAACTTAGATAATATTTTTATGCAGGTTATCATGTACACCTTATTATATTTTGGGCTTGTTCTCTACACCTTCCCCCCCTTTAAAACAAACAAACAAACCAACCAACCAGTAAACAGTAAAAATTATACCAGAGTTTACTACAGGTATACAAGAAATAGTCCTGTTCATCTCCCCCGTGGACATAAAGTTCAGAAAGTATGCTCTTTCATTTCAGAGCTCAAAGCAGACTTCTCCACAATAACCCTTCCCTTCAAGGTCCAAACATTTTATTCTTCTATTCTTCCTTTGTTCACATCTGTAAATCCCGGATATCATCAATCCTTCATATCACCAAGATGGCAAGAACAGGTGAAAAACGGAAGACTGCACTGAGGTTTTGAATTTATATTAGAACAAGGCATTGACCAAAAGATCTCCCATTTCAGTGTTTTGGGGTTTTTTTGTAATGTGATTCAATTCTCTGCTTTTGAAATAAAGGCCCCCTTGTTTGATATCAATTAATTCAATTTGTCATTCATTCAAGTCAACAACAGGATTATATCAACTCCTTCACCAATTTAAAACGCAGCTTTTAAAATATAACTGGACTTAAATATATATGTCACCATTTGGGAGCCTTAAGGGAGTTTTTGTTTCATAGAATAGGAAGCTGATGCCATCCTCAAAGAGAAGCTGGCTTTTCCTTGAAAAAAAAAGATTGTACTTGATGATCTTAAAGGTCTTTTCCAACATTAACGATTCTATGATTCTGTGGTTCTATGATTAACATAAGCAAATGCTATTTATATGAGCTAATTACAAAGTCTGACCTTCAGACTTCTACTTGGCTGTAGTATTCAGTGTACAACACTATCTGTACATAAAAGAGAAGCAGAAGTTACAGGCAACTTTATACACATTCCTGCTACTATGCAGCTAGTCAGGAGCACTAGGAGAGGCTGGAAATTTTGCTGGAGCTAAACAGAGCTGAGGGAAAGGGCATGATTCTTTTAGACAGCCTCACTGGGATTGGAAAAAGGTTGCTAAACATTTATTGCAAAACTGAGAATAAACCCCCTGGTAGATCCGGCACAACAAACTGATCAACATGGACTCCAATAATGCACAATCCTTCCAGGGCCCACGGGGCTTTGGGCGAGCAGAAGGCTTGACTGCACCACTTGGGGAGGAAGGGTCTGTCTGTACACCACGCACCCATAATCATGGTTTGAGGTTAAGGATGACTTGCCTTCTAACGTTCCCTTCCCAGTAAATCTGAAATATATGCAACAGCTGACATGCCCTGTGGCAAAGTAAAGCTAAATCAGTGGCAAAAGCAGGGCAAAATATTACAACATTGTTTCGTGTATTTCAGTACTAGCTGCTTTGGCATCTTATGACATAACTTGTTATAAAATATAAAATAGTTGAGCACAATATTAAAGAGCCACAGAGAGTGGGGGGAAAAAAGGAAAACCACAAACAAACACCAGAACCAAAAAGCCCCATCAGTAAAGCCTTCACTAAGAAGAACTTGATCAAAACCTGGAAGCTCATACTATGCTTACAGCTCCTCTACCTGCCCATTCCCCATCCTGCTGACTGATAGTGCTTCCAGCAGCTCATTAGCATAACACGGAGTTAATCAAGGCTGCTTCAGAAGGAAAATGCCACCTAATGAATCCCCAGTGCCACTTTCCTGTGCACCAGGTGCTTTTGCTGCAGGTGTACCAGCCTGGAACTGATCAAGACTACCTGTTTAATTTGTGAAGTCCGACGTGCCCCAAGCTGTGCGGTGTTAGGAATGATGAATTCGGGCGCAGTAATGAACCATGTACTCTCCTTCTTTGAAGACATTCTGATGCCGAGTTAGACTCCAAGATTGGTGCTATGTGAATGGCACTCCAAGTAGTCCCACTTTTAAATTTCTTACTACAGAAAACGGATAAACTTTAACATCTTCTTCTAGATGAGCTTAGGTGATTATTAAATCTTGCAAAATCATAACCCGCATAGATCTGTCTCCTTGTGTATGGTTATGGTATGGACATTCACATAACGGACAGATGTATTTCTGAACCAGTATTATAGACTGACACCTTCTGGAGCAAGACTTACAAGTGTATCTCAGTTAAAGCACAGCAGGTTTGTAGAAGAAATCAGTTTCAATTACAACAGGGGGGAAAAAAAAGGAGAAATAGAAAAGCACCTTGTAAAATCCCTAAAGAACTTAGTATATTTTTCTGTATTTTTGCTGATTTTAATGTCAAGATTTCTCTAAACTTATCGGCCTTCATCAAATCCAGGGACTTAAAGTTTTCATTATATCTCCTGCTGGAACAGTAGCTACAAAGAGCTAATGGAGCATATGGTTCCTTCTTTGTAGTGCTGGGCACACCTGAAGGGTGGTGAAGGCTGACTGTACACCTAAAAAGGCACATGCCTTGCATCCTCAAAGGACCTGACCAAATTCTTCACTGATGCAAAGCAAATGAGCTGTAGGGAAGTCTGCAGCAAATTTATGTCACTGATTAGGGTGTTTTTGAAAAAATAAATTTAAAAGTCAGAGTAGCAAGACCTTGTTGCAGGTTTCTACTTCCAAGTGATGTCTATATTTAAAAGGCTTAGTTCATGGCTTTGAAAGCTTAAAGCATAATCTCTTAAAATAAAAATGCCAAGGTCAGAAACAGCTGTTTTTCACAGTATTAAACTACAAGAGCAGCATTACTTCACTAAAACTTTGGAGGAACAGAGTGAGAAGCCATATTTTAAAAGCATCCTTTTAAACAGCAATTCTCTTCTATTTTCACTGTCACTCAAACACAACACCTTTAGTAAATTGGGTGGCAGAACAACATCTCTATAATGGTATGGTTATAACTAATACACAATAGTATTATAACATTAACTTGTGTTATTCCTTATCTCAAGCAGTTTAAGGAACAAATCCATTATTAAACTAGTTTTATTGTGATCATTCTGTTTCCTCAACATAATATGCACTGCTTAAAATTCAAGGTAACATTTCAATTCCCTATTTGGGAGGCTTCAGAAATCTATTTTAAATGTCATTGAGACAGTCACACTGTTTGTAGGTTCTCAGTATTTTGTTCCTTTTAGTCTTTCTCATTTTCTATTCCTTCTGTAGAAGGCTACATACTGATTTGTTTCTTTCACCTTATTGTGAGCGTTCTCACTTCCCTTCTGGGATCTCTCTCAATAGGGGAAACCAGCATGTTTCAGAAATTTCTGCTGAATTTTCTTCCACTCTCATTTTCTATTTAACATAACAAGGCATAACTTTGGCAGAAAACAAGTAACTGAGTCCCAGATAAAGAGTTAGTACTGCAATAGTTCATGAAACAATTACATCTATTGCTATAAATGTAATATATTTTCATGCTTGAGAGAGGAATTTTTCTCTGAAGTAAATGTTATTATGGTTTAAATCAAATTTGAAAAAAAACCAATGAAAACAAATCTGAATAATAGTTAGCAAACATGTAATAAAACCTCATGATGGAGTTCTAGATACCTCACATTCTTATGAATGACAGAAGGTTGCACTAGGTTTAAAAAAAAAAAAAGAAAAGAGAAAGTGAATAAAAGCTTTCACAAAGATAGATGGCATCAGGAGAAAAGCTGATATTAGGTATATCCTAGAGAAATGTTATTTAATTGAGGAGAGCTTAATGATATCCCAACAAAATATGCCACGGTGCATTACGAGAAGGAAACAGTAGAGCCATTTGAAGAAAATAAAGATGTCTGTCTCATATGAGTGAAAAAGGTTGTTTACAAAACAGTTACCATGACTAACTAGGGAAAAGTTAAGGTCAAGCAATTTCAAATCCCTGGACCTGAATCTCTTGGCACCCAGCCAGTGTTTGACAACAAAAAGGAAGCTCCTGTTCCGTTAATGCTTTAATGGTAAACAGAGTGAACCAGATAACTGGAAAACTTGGCAGCTTGACATGAACCACAGACAATTCCAACACAGAAGGAATAAAGATATAAGAAATTAACAAATTGTTAAGGACTGATATTATAATTAATACCGATCAGCATGAACAAGTGGAATGAACAAGGTCTTAGGAAAGGAAAATGGGGTAATTTTTGGTGAGATTACAAGATTTTTTGTGGTTTTTGGTTGGTTGGTTGGGTTCTCTGGGGTTTTTTTTGGTTTATGGAATATTGATACAATGCAGGAATTTAACTTGTCACTTCATATCTTCAGTGGTACAACAGGATATTGGAACTCTATTTCACAAATTAGGTAGATCAAAAACAGGTAAACATACAGGTTTCATACATAACTAACAGAGAGAATGGATAATCCATGGATTTGTACAGCCCTTCTCTAAACATTTTTTTGCAAATAACTTGGAGTGGGGGAATGTCTAAACAAAAGCGTTTCTCAAATTATATAAAGACTGAGACAGAGGGATCTGGCAAGTTATATTTTAATTACTGAAAGCTTTTAGCATTCATACCATGATATGTTTCCTCAAAGAACCCAATTGTACTCTTCCTGCTTTCTCTACATCAGTTACAAGTGAAAAAGACCCCATACCCAATATTACTGATTTTCCTTTTTAATTCTCCAGGCTAAAGAATTCTTGCGTATTTGATCATATCTCATGTGAGCCTTCTCGTCAACTTTAACTTTTTTTTAAATTTATTTTTTAAAGTTTGTACACAGGAACAGAAGTTAGAGATACCTGAAAAATTTGCAAAAACAATTTGCTAGAAGTCAAAACAAAACAAGAAGAAAAAAAAAGGGCAAATTAAGATTAATTCTTATATATACTGACATCAACTAAAAATAAATAGTGGTGTTTTTCATGAAGATTTTAAGAAGTGGAACTAAAGGGGTTTTTCTAAATGTGCATATTAGTGTGAAAGTTCTTGGAAGGTGCCAATTAGATGTGCACCGAACACCTCTGCCCTTTCTTCCGTAGGTGGCCACACACAAACCTCAAAGACTAACTTCTGAAAAAGGAATTTAGAGGGAAAAAAAAAAGGTTTATTTTGAAGGAAGTGGAAAGGGAAGAGAAGAGAGCTATTCAAGATTCAAACCTCACATCAGCATGCCTGTGCTTGTGGGGTGGCTCCTGGAGACACCGGGGCACGCTCTCACCATGGTGAAAGGTGGGAGCAGGAGACACAAGGGGCAGGTGCTGGAACAAGAGAGGTTCAGACAAGAGAAGGAGAAGCTTTTCCCCCTGGCAGGACGGGTGGGTAATGGCCCAGGCTGCCCAGAGAGACTCTGTAATTTCAGTCCTCACTGGTTTAAACCTCAGCCAGAAAAGGGCCTGAACTACCCTGTCTGACCTCGTAGGTCTCTTTATTTTGAGCTAGAGTTTGGACTCAAGATCTCTTAAGGTCTGTTCCACCCTGAGTTGTTCTCTGATACAACAAATATATGGCAAGCAACTTAGGAAGAAACGAAAGAAATAAAAGCTAGATGCTCTATTTATGAGTTTTCTGTGAAAAGCGAGAGCACAATCAGAAAGAATGTGCATTTGCATTTAGACAATGGTGAAAATTATCAAGTTAGCAAGCGGAATATTTTGCTTGCATAACCCAGCAGGCTTAAAATTGCCATAGTTCAGTGATAATCAAGAAATTGATTTTTAGTTCTGTGGGAACAGACGAACATTGAGAACAGTCTGTTTCAAAAGCAGAACACCAAAAGAACCCTTCCCCCGACACTCCCTGTGAAGTGAATTTTAAGGAAAAGGGAGAATACCAGATGATCAAAAAACATTTTTTTTCATAAACTTTTCATTTTGACATATATGCATATTTAATATAATACAGAAATCTGCCTGTGATGCTTATTTTTAAAATGTCATTGAAGCTGACATGAGGCTTATTTTGTCCTCTTTTCCACAGAGAAATTCTGGCTAGGATGAAAAGATTCACACTGAACAAATGTGGACTATGCCTCAGAGAGCTGTGCAAGCTCTGCAGCAGCTGCAGCGGGAGGCAGGCACTCCAAGGTAGGTGCCCCATGCAGGCAAGTGGAGCAGAAAACAGCAAAACAGTAACCCACAGCAGAAATACCACAGCAGTAACTAAAACACACAATTCCCTTTCCCCTCGAGTTTCAGCGCAGCAAGAGAGAGGAACATTAGTGTAAATAGTGGACTGGCAGGCTGTGTGTTTCCAGCCCCCCTGGTGTTACAGATACAACCTATAACACACACCACACTCGTGCTGGGCTGCTCCTGGGGTGTGACAACAGCGGTGAGCCGAGGGGCTACACAGCCAGCAGTGCGTCAGGGACATGTCACTGCTGTTTATAGAGGCATCTCTGAATGCAACTTACATGTTTCACTAGGGGGACAAAAGTGTAATGTATTGATCTAACACAGGCTCTTCTGGAACTGAGAAGGTTAAACACTGTTGTTTTCCTAGACTTTTTTTAGTAACACTTTATTTCCTCTTGTTTTCTTCTGCCCACCTGTTTCTCTCTGAGAGCTTTGAAATTTTATCCCTGACCCTATTTCCATTCAAAGGAAATTTAGTGCCAATGAATTCCCAAAGTGTTCCAGTAATCCATTTATAAAAGACAATTTTGGTAGAATTTTTCTCTGCCCTGGCCTTCTATTACCATCTTTCCTTCCCACCTTACCTACATATGTGTCAAAACAGGTTGTCTTAAGGAAAATAAAATCAGAATAAAGACAGATTACTTGTTTCCAAAGTTGTGTAGAGGAAAAGAGTTACTGAGTTAGAATTTATCACCAAGAAAAATGACCTATTTATCACCAGTCCAAATTACCCATGCCCTGAGAATCTAACAGTGGAACAAATGGAGCAACCAGATGAGAAACCCTGGAATCCTGGTGCTGGTGGATTACAGGAATTAAAACAAAACTTAAAATAATAAATGTCTGATTTAGAGAGCAAAAGAGCTGCAAAGCAGAACTATGTCCCAAGTTCTCCAAGAGCCAAACAGCGACCCTGCTATCAACTTCATTGTCACGCAGTGTCCGATCTGGTGTCTTTAGAGCTTTTGTATACCTGAATAATACCAAATAGAAGAAATAACTCTTTAAAAGAATGACCAGTTTTCAGATCAGTGGCAGACATTTCTGAATTTGTGTTTTTCTCCAAGTCCTTCTTCTCAACCAAAATAAGTTATCATTTAAATCAAAATAAAAGCAATATGTAACAAACAAACAAACAAACGATGGCGGTACATGACGCACATGAGAGTCTAATAACAACCAAAACTTGTTTAAAAATCATGTTTGAATTGTTCTAGATATAATTTTTTTCTTATAATCATCTAAGCCTGGAATATAATTTTGAAATACTTTTGTTAACATTTTTGCCCCTTACAATAAGAAAACAGAAAGCAGATGACCTAGAAGTCAGCACTGGTCTGCTTCCTCCTTTAAACTCATCGTTACTTTATCTCTTAAGATCACGTTGCCTTTAGCTCCCTAATTTTTACCACTAACCATGAAAGAAGTAGAAGTTCAAACATCAACTCTGAAAGTTTCATTCTTAGTTGAAGGAAACTTGGGATACAAACTTTAATGCCAAAGTTTCAAGTGTAAGGAGATTTTAATAATAAGAATAATGTTTTGTTAATAATGGACAAAAACTCTGTAAGATGGTTGGACATCTAATGGCTTCTTTGTTTTGGTTTTGGGGTCTTGTTGGGGGGAGGGGGGCAGAAGGGGGAGCTTTATAGGGGGTTTTTTTGTGTTTTTTTGTTGTAGTTAAGCCTAAAAGTAGAAGTTACTCATCAAGAAGCCTTATCAAGAAGAGCATTTCAGCCACAAGTGAAATTAATTATGCAGCTGTGCTGGTAGAGCAAGGTTCCATTTAAAGTAATTATAACCCCAATTAGAAATCAAAGAGAATTAATGTCAGGATTTTATTTGCATCAGGTAACTTTTGTAAAGGTGTTTAGACCCCATTATAAGTTTTAATTTGTAGGGCAAAATTTCAGCCTGTTTGTACAATATTTATATGTAAAAAACCCCACAAACAACAAACAAAATCCCTACACCTATGCAAACTGAACGTAAAGGGAAACCTGTTCTTATTTTTGTTCTCAACCTTTTTGATTACTCCCCACCTCCTACAATGCTCAGTATAAAATGCTTTGAGAGAAGACCTACGAGGCTCTTAAATCACTCCATCCTCTGAAAGATTCACCAACCCCATTTAGTCAGTCAAGGTGATTATTACAATCCTTCCATGCCCTACTGGTGCACCTACTGCAACAAAAGGGGTTTTGCAGCCCTGCAGACACAGAAGTCTTAAATAGGATTACTTATTTCCGCCAAGCTAACCCTTCTTCCAATTAATCTTCTCCAAACTTTTTCCCACTCTGGCATTTTGCTACCTGTAACCACCTGTTTCATCATTTTAGTAGCCAGCAGTTTTTAATGTCTTGGCAATAATACTATTTTCATGTACAAATCAACAGCCAAATTCAACCAGCATACTTATTTATCTTGAAGAACTGCCAGATACTGCTTAAGCTCACCTTATAACCTGAATTTTCTTGTCAGAGAGCAAGCAGGGAACACAGGCGATGGATGTGCCTTTAGTTGGTAAGATTAGTTGTTTGTAAAACCACACAATGTGCTCTTAAATTATCTCCTTTTGGTATTTAGGATAGAAGGAATACTGAGCTAAAAGATAATGCCTCTGTCATAATGTCAACAGAGATAATTGATAACTGATTTTTGGTTATGTGCCTGAGTTTCTTCAGTTCTGCTCAAAGGTGTCAAGGGATATTTGCTGCTGTGCATTTGATAAAGTTGATTACTCAGTAATGCTTTTTTAATTATGCTCTGTTCTTTCCTTACATTATTTTTCTATAAATAAGTATTAGACATTCTCTCTCTGAAGTCCCGTTTTAATCTGGATTAGTCCTCAGTCAAAATCAAAATGTGTTTGTAGCACTACGGTCAGAACAAACAATTCTGGTTTAATATTGTCCATCCCCATATATCTAACAGCTTGGTAATGTAAATATAAAAGATTATAAGGGGCTGTTACAATTAAATAAAGACTTTCCCGTCTTATTTTTAAGCAGTTTGTAATTCTACCAAACAAACTATTTAATCAGTCTGTTTTGGTGGATGTGTTAGAATTTTCTTTGCTGGAGAAGCTCAGTTAAAATAAGCTCATCTATCCAATAGTGAGTGACAATATCAAAACAATATTTTAATGTGTTTTGAAGGTTAAATATGCAAATCCATTGCCTCCTGTATCCTTCAGAACTTTCAGTGTGGTATAGTAACTGGCTTTAAATAAGAACATAATTTTTGCTAGTGTTGGAAAAGAAGTTAGCATTGTTGTAACTGAATAGACCTGCATTTACAATTATGTTTATTGTTCACATTGCTTTTGTTGAATTTTAACCTGTGATTAATTAGTATTGGGTGACCTGCTTATTTTGACAGGAATTTCCCTTCATCTTTAAATTAATCAGCTCCACTGACAGGATCTACTCCATGTAAAAGAAATCTAATAGATGATCCAAAATTGGAAGTGGAGTTACAGGCACCACAAATGTCCGAAAAGTGAAAGGAGAAAAGCAACTATAATATGCTGTAGAGATGAAGTATGTTAGAACCTCAATATTTTAGCACATACTTCAAAGGCTACTGTCTCAGAGTAACACAGAGCTGTTTTCCTCATATTGTAAGAGTACAGAATGAATTTATTTTGAAACTTTGATGTCTTTTTTTTTAAGATGAGAAACCAGACATTTCTATTTCAGTATTTTTTAAAATCTCTCATTCATACTTAAAATCATATTCGCCAACTGATACAATAATTCAGCATTGTTTTAAATGACATGCAATCTTCCTTGTCTTTAATCTGCTGCCTGTATCCTTCACAGACTCTTCTTTCTCTGATACAATATGTTTATTTCCTCCTCAGGAACTAATGTATTGGAGTGTAGCAGCAGGTTCTGAAAACATTCAACATCCGCAACCCCATAAACCTATTTTTAAATGGGATGGGTTTGGTTTTGTTTATTTTTTTTTAAGAAACAGAGCTATACGCTACTTGTATTTTTTGTGAGAACGATTCTTAAATTGACAGAGAAAAAAATCTATAATGTAACATAGACAACATAGCTTCGATATTGTATTCAGTGATTCTTTTCACTTTATTAAAAAAAATTGAATTTCCTATTTCCCACTTATTTTCTGTGTTTAGTAAGCTACCAACCAACAGGAAAATTTACAGCTCTATATGGTACCAAAAGACTGACAGAATTATGCCTTAAACTTTTGGGTTTGGGTCCTTTTTTTCAGATTTTAGAACATATAACCTGACTGTTATCTTTCATTTTTGGCAATATGGCCCCAGGAGTGGGAAGCCAAGGAACACAGTGACAGACAAACAGACTGTCCCACGGTGAGAAAGGAAACAAGTGACAATCTACTTGGAAAAAAACCAACAAAACACAAACTCCCTAAAAGCCTGTGCTATTCCAAGGTAAGCCAGGGTTCAGAGTGACTTGCCGTTGGGAATATGTGCTCTGCTCAGCCTAAAATACTGCATTTAATTTTTTTTCCCTATCTTTCAACTTCGTTCAGTTTCCCCATTTATTATTTCCCTTTTTTTTAAATGTTAGCTTCTCAATTGCTCCAAAATTCTATATATTCTGCTAGAAAGCTACAAGATCAGTGTAAGGCTAAGGTTCTTCCACACACTTTATTTTGGCAAGATTCAGGAAAAGCCCTTTCGCTAAGGATTGCCAGAAGGGAATGTAGGTGATGTGCCACAACCTATGGCTCTCATGTTATAAACTGGTGTTTTACAGATGCTCTTAAACTTCGTGGTTCTGATTCTTCAACTTGTTCAGTTTCCTTTTTGAGGAATCTAGCACTTTCTAGACATGAAAAAAGATATATTCTTGAGTAAAACAGGTATCTAGTCTGCAACATAAATCCATTCTCGTCTAAAACAGAATAGTTGGCAGTTCTGACAAGAGAAATAGACATTAAAAGAAGACAGGCGTGAATTGGGTCCCTTAACTTTTCAGACGAAGTAGTTATTTGTTGAATTGTTATTCACAAGCGTTGCCCTTTTCTATCATATGTGCCAGGAAACAATGTATGTTTGTAAAGCAGAGAGAGGGGTCGAATCAAATATATGATTCCTTTTTCTTCCCTTGCAAAAAGATTTTGGACCTGTTTGAGGAGTGGTTTGATTGTTTTTGTTGTTGTTTTTTGTTGATTTGTGTCTGGGATTTTTTTCTGTTCATCAACTCAATCAAGAAAACAAGTCATTTTCACAGCCCTATGAAGGTATCCCAAATCGATTGCATACAAAAAAAAAAAAAAAAATCATCAATGTTAGAAGTTTTAAATTAAAATAAACCCTATAAACTCTATATTCTAATATTCTTTTCTTCAGGGATGGTAAAGGCGACCACACTTCTGTTCTACAATTTCTCAACAGCGTTAGACCATTGTGAAGTATTGACAAGTATTGGGAAATGGGAGACTGCTCTTAAGGGTGTAAGATTTAACATGGAAATATTTATTAGAAAACCTGATCTTTTAGTAATTGGAAATAGGTCTCAGCTACTCTTGGTTATGTCAGTTGACAATTTAGATAATGAAAAGTCTAACAAGGTGGATTTTATATTTCTAGGAGAACCACATCCAGGCATTTCAGATAAGAATATAAAAGCATGGGAAGCACACAACAAATTAATTCAGTTTGAAGATAAATCACACTTTCAGAGATCACCTGTTTTATAGATACATGGAAAGATGCTGAAACATTGTGGAAAAGATACTACGCTTTTAAGTCCTGGGTTTTCTATATATTTTCGTCACCTAATCTGAGATAAGTGATGTTTGCCAACAGTCAGTAGGAATCAGCAAGACGCTGCTTTTACCAAGTTATTTCAGGTTTTCAAGGATGTAGCAGCAGATACAGAGAGCTAAGACATTTTCTTGATCCAGAGGAATGGAAGCCTAGATGTACTGATAGACAGATGTGGGGTTTTTTTTCAATAGCAGGTTTGCAGAGTGAAACAGCTGCTGCTTACACTCCCAGGATAGAGGCTTTAAGGGAGGTTTATTTCAAAGTGCCTCTTGCCAGGTGCCACTGCCAGGACGCTCATCAGCAGCTGGAGCTGCTCTCCGTGCACGCCTGGAGCTCATCACCTGCCACGCTTAAATCAGGAAGGAGCCACAGGACAGCATGGGACAAGAAGGGGGTGATTTGCTTTAAAAGGCTCATGGCTGATCTGTGCAAGCAGGCACTTTAGAGGCAGAGGTGTGTATGGTTTGTCTGAGTTAAAATTCTGACTCCCTAGGCCTGGGAGGGCTCTGCTGAAATGAGTTCGTTGCACGTCCAAGGAAAATGTAAACAGAGGAAATACTTCATGTCCAAGCCACGCAGGCTCCAGAATTCCTTCCTGCAGATCCTAAAAATTTATATGCATTCAATGAGACACTGAAAATATTTATAAGAAATCCAATCTATTTCTAAATACAGAGAAACACACAGATCAAGAAGTTCTCTGTGAGCTGGAAATAGCAGGGCTGGAGAGACAGAACAGATCACTCTTTGGCTAGACCTGGTAAGGCCACTCATATTCTGTGTTGCCATTTTCATTACAGATTCTTTCCAGTGGAAAAGGAAATATCAGGTTAAAAATATTAAAAAAAAGAGTAGAAAATACAGAAATAAAAGTCTTGCAACAAGTCTAATGAAATCCTAATGTGCAGCCATTGTGGGATAATACTTTCAGACATGAACATGCTTAACAGGTACTTCTGAAAACAAATGTGTGAAGACTACAACAAAAAATACCAGAAGTGAACAAGTCTGCTGCTGTTCCCAAAGCAAACAGGACACTTTCTTTAATTTGAATGAAAAGAAGCAGATATCTATGTTTGCTTCAATAAGGACAAATGCTAAGTCAAATTCATTTCTTGCTCTGGAAAACCTGTTTGACTTTCATTTCTTCAGTGTGACTGCCCAGGAGATCTGGGAACAAGTAACTCATCTCAATCTGCTCTGGTAGTCAGCAAGAAACTAGTTGAGAAGTTAAACACTTATAGCTGTGAAGGCCTACACATACATAACAAAGACAAGATTTTTAATAAGGCGAATTGTTAGATATGTGGCAAAAAAAGGTGAGCTTTCCAATGTGGAAGTTTTTTTTGGGGGGGATAGAAAGGAATCCCTTACATGAAAAAAAGTCTTCAGTGCTGAGAAATATGCTGTTTTTCAAAAGTAGGATATATTAGTCTAGTAAATAGTACAGGGAGTTGGCTTTTTTCCCCCTCCCAAGATATGTATGTCAGTCTAACAGTGGCACTTACAAAAAACTGTCTTCCTCTACAGTTTAAACTGGATGAAAGTAAGTAATTTTTAATTAAACTTGTCAAATAGTGGATAAGTAAGACGATCAGTTATGCTAGCTATGGTTAGATGTAGGGAGGTAACAGTTTTATGTCAGGTATGAAAGACTAGATTGAGAATTCTGCAGATATTTAATAACTAAACGGCACTACCCAAGAACTTTATAATAAAAATAAAATAAAAAGTGACACTGAGTACAGACAGACTCATTGCAAACATCAAAGACAGACTTTACCACTCTGACATGCCAAATTCAGTGCTGCAAGTCATTAGTGCTGTAAGCCACTGCAAGTGGTTGTCAAGTTTTAAAATAACTTTAGCTATCTAGAATGTCACTTGGCCTACATGTTATTCTTCCATATTGCAGTTAGAGTTTTTTCTTGTTACTTTCTGGTTAAGACACTAAGAAAAGTAATTTACAATAACTAGAAAAGTAATCCTCTATGTGATAATGTAAAAATTAAAAAAAGAAAAAAGGGACATGGTAAAACAGTTACCTAGAAGCTGCTCAAAGTGATCTGTAATAGGAAAGACTTGACTTGTTTACAACAGAAATAAAAAATACCAATATTTAAGAAGGAAGGAGCAAGGATTTGTCACAAAAGACACTGAAAGAGGGATGTATTGAAAATGTGACAGCTAAATCCTTTTTTTACAATACAATGTTACTTTTGCTGCAAAAAGCTTACAAGTAGTGATTCATTTAAAATAAATACACATATGGCAAATCTTTTCTTGTGCATCCATAAAAATAATACAAGAAATATAATTAAACTGCTTTTCTCAAACATGATGACAGTGATGATTTCACCCCATACATGGGGTTCATTCTCTGTAATCCACTAGAATTCCTTAGTATCACCTTTTCTTGGACATTCATACTGTATTTCTTCCAGGAGTTTGTTTAATTTCAGTCATTCCATATTGACCAACATACAGGTATCACTTTAATTATAGTGTCACTTTGAAGCATTTTTTTCTAAACTTTTTTCAGCACATAATTTGGAGGACAAAATAAAGGCAGAAATTATATTTTACCTCATATTGTTTGAGTTACTCTTCACGGGCTCTGTTATTTATTGAAACAAAATTTTAATATCAGTGTACATGAAAACATGGTACACATTCAGTTCAGGTGTTTGCACAGACTCCTTCTGACATAAGTGTTCCTACAACTAACTGAAGGTGTAAAAGTCCGTGTAATGTCTGCATAAATAATTGCAGGTGCAAAAAGAAGTCCTGTTTAAGCACAGGTGTTAAAAAGAACTGCAAAATACTGACAATAAAGAGCCAAGAAAGATTAATCATGTGTTTAGAAGCACCATAAAAATTCAAATCAAATCTTTTCTTTGAAGTCTTGATTTTACCTTAAGGTAATTGCAGCAAGGTTAAATCAGACTAATTCAAGCTTATCTTATTTTCTATAGAAAAATCTATGTATTGTCTCTGTTCCTTGATAAACACATAACAGCAAACGCTTATTTATTCCTTATTCATAAAGTTTAAATATACTTGTAAATGTTCAGTGAAACACAAAACATTAAAGGTGGAATTTAAAAAAAAATTGTGGATTTAGCTGTAGAAACTTGCTGAAAAGATTTTATTTTTAAAATTTTTATTTGGAATTAATACTCCCCCAAAACTTCAAAGGTCTCAGGCGAGGTCTAATTAGGGGGTAATGAACACAAGATCTTGTGTCCAAGGCTAGAAATACAGAAAATTCAGCCTTTGAACTTACATTCTGATGAACTTTTAAAAATTCTACATTCAGTGCATGTCAAAAAATAAAGTGTTAAACGAAAGTGACTTTTTATTCCATATACTACCATACGCAGGTCTTTGCCTTACATTCCTGTCTCTGCATCTTTCTAGGTCTTTGGTGTCAAATATATCAGGATTTCTGGCCACTGTCGAAAAGCTGCCATTTACCCTACATTTTCTAGCTTTTCAAATATTAGCTACAAGCCTGTAATCCGCAGGAAACAGTGCTAATAACACCGTGAAAGAAATGCATGAAGGACTTGAGCAGCTGTGCCTTCCACAGAACTGAAAGCCTTGCTGTGGAATTGTTTAAAATGCATCCTGGCACAGAGAAAAAAGGCAAATAGGATTTTGTTAAGGGACATCCTTGATCTGTACACGCGTGTCTATGTCCAGATAGTGCCTTTTGGGAAGGGCAATAGAACTGTTCTTGCCTTTGTTAAACTGTTCCCAACCAGCCATCGAGGCAAAAGCCTTATCCAAGCAACAGACACACCCCCAAACTCAAACCTCAATGGAAAAAACAGCCGCGACCGAGCTCATCACAAAGGAAACTGGGATGCACCCACGGTTCATGGGACAGATGGAACGGTGGGAAGGAAGCTTTAATGACTGGAACCACAGAGACTGAATCTGGGAATTGTGAACGAGCGCTGGCAATTATGCGCCTGAGATTTCCTCCAGTTTCTCTCAAAATAAAAGGTAAAAAGGTAACCAAAGCATTATTCTTAGGGCAGCAAGGTGCTTATTAAGATTGCAAGGTGACTGCATCCAATACAGCTCTCATTGCTGATTCCATCAGGGGAGAGCAGCCCTCTGCAGTGTTTCCATCTTCTGAAATCCCTGCATCCAGCTCCTCTCCCCTACCTCCACCCCACAGGATACCCCCATCAAATCTACATCAAAGCCTCCCATTTCTGTGGTTTTGTAGTCCAGTTCAGCATGGTGGCTCACTTCCGTTTCTTTTCACAGAATTTATAACCTCCTTCTTGCCAGCATATTAAACTAATTCTTTCCATCCGTTACATGCTGACTGCTTGACTTCTGCTTCTATTGTTCAAATTTGGAATCTTTGGTCTTTTTATTGCCATTCATCCCATGCTTTATTACCTTACTTTACCTTCCCTGCATATGGCTTTATTTCAACTGCTTCACTCGTAACATCTCCCTCCTGCCAATAAATCTCATTTTTCTCAATACCAGACTGACTTTTAACTATTTTTGTAAGTTCCATTTTCCCTCTTCATAGCAGACATGCAAAAATATGAAGACAGACGCATGAACAGGCCAATTAGGGTGGATAAAAGCCAAACAGCGTTTAAAATTGTTTTCCATTTCCTTCAGTAAGCCTGAACAAAATTCTTGTTAAGACAGTCTTTTTAACTTCACCCTTCAAATTTGGGTTGACCTAAAATCCCTGGCAAACGTATGAGATTTCTTTTTTATTTTACTTGAGGGCACAGACTTAGGTGACAAACAGCATGTTCCATACCACTATGAACCCCATCCTGTTAAATACCATTTGAACCAGATGAGTGCGTGTATCTATGCATACTCTCATATGCTCCTATTCTCTATGTCTGTGAGTAAAAGTATTCCCATATTTAGTTTATCCTGGATATTAAAGTTATTCTATAAAGTTTCCAGGCCCTAGTCAGCTGATCCCAACAAAACCCCAGTACCATCACTGAAATCTAGTCAGAGACTATGATTTTGCTCTCATCATTCTTCACAAATTTGTCAAATAATGAAAATCACAGTAGTTATTTAAGAGATTATTCAGAGACCCAATTATATAATTCAGTAGTATAACTTCATTTACTCAAGCCTTTTTTCTTTAATTTTAATAACTGCATCATAAAACAAAAATAGAAATGCTAATTTTAAATGCTTTAGAATTTGATTAATTAGTATACTGTTTTAAATGAAAGCACCGAACAAAAATACAGGGGAAAAATTATTTGTGGTAACAGCTCCCCATAAATTACTTTCAGCATAATTCAACTGCCTTACCACAGAAAAAGTTATAAAATGGATTCATAATTATTTTATTTCCCTAGTCACTTCATGAAGGATCACACAAAAGGAGAGGAAAATAAATACCAAATTAATGCATAAAATAGTGAATGAGACTTCTGTCATTAACTAGTTATAGCTATGTTTCAGATTTCTTACACAGTTCTCGTTCCCAAGTGCATTTGGAAGAACACATGAGAAAAGGTTTGTAAACTGAATGAAAGTAACACTTTTTCAGTTCTTCAGTTGGCTTAGTCTGCTTCCTTTACTCCACTTTGCTTTCAACTAATCCTTAAGTGGAGAGAGATGGTTTTGGAAGGGATGGAGGTTTTTATATTTGTGGAGTTTTGAAGAAAAGGGGTGTGTATTTGGGATGAAGGACATGAGTATGCATGTGGGATGCTTACTAGGGCACATCTCAGAGCAGAATTCGGCCCACTACATTTGACAGCTCTGGAGATTTAAATGGGAAGGTATTTGCACAGCATGGTGCAGCACAATGATGTGATCTGAGAAAAACTGAAAGCTCAACAAGACTTTCTGACTACTGAGCTAGTTGATTATAGTGTGTAAGCAATGGGTAAAAAACATAATAAAAAATCTACGAATCCTTGCAGTCCAATTTGCAAAGAGGCTGTTTGCAGCCTCCTGCATTTGTTTGTTTAAAGATAGAGGAATGTTCCAGATCTGAAAACTACACAGAAAAGAAAGTGCTTAAGATCATTTTTCCTTTCAGACCTTCTTCAGTTGTGTTTTGTTATAACTAGTTAAATATGTACAGTGAAATAATTGCTAATCTTCAGGTCTGTGCTTTGAAAGAAATGCTACCACAGAGCTTGCTCTGTGAATCTACTCAGCAGCCATTTATTAAGCAAAGTAACTGCAGCCTTTCCAGCTCATTTACCTTTGTATGACACACTTGCAACATAGAAAACATACAGGAAAAAAATGTAGGAGAATAAGTTACTCTCAGCAGTCTGTCAACATAATTTACCTGCTTAAAGCAGGACTGGGCAATGCCATGAAACTCAGTGTAATACACCCATAGTTTCCAGAGGAACAGAATCACCCACACAGGTCAATTTTTCAAGAATATTACATCAGATTTGGAGCACTGATGCAAGTGGTATTAGAGGTCAGTTTATTGTCTACCAAAACTGCTAAAGTCCTGAAGGATCTCTAAATCATTGCAAAAGAGTAACCCAGAACAAGAAAGAGCTGCCTGTTTTGCTTGTGATGTGATATTTATCACAGTGTCCTTATTGTCTAGCCAGTTGTTTCACCAAAAAAATGGACAACAGGAAAAAATAACTGCCAACATTAGTGGTGATACTCTAAGTATCATTTTATAAAATTCCTTCCTAAATATAGTCGGTACCATGAAAGCAAACTTTTAAATGGCAAAGGCTATTCTGAATGGGGAAAAAATTAAAAAATCTTTTTTTAGTTAGAGAAGGAAAATGCAAGTATATCACTGAGCTTCATCAATATTTTCATTCACTCTCTTTCAAAAGTGAGTGGAGTTTTATAAGGCTTTACTCTGTAGCTTTTAAAAAAAGTGTTGACTAAAGTTTTTTCAAGCTTTAACCCTGGTGTTCAAACTATGCTTTGTCTGAACTAAGAAAGTCATCCTTACTTTACAGTACCTTTGCTCTACATCTTCACTGTAATTATAAAACCTGTGAGTTACTTAAAATACACTAGTCATAAACCATCCCCCAACTTACAGTTGTTATTGAGATGGTATTGTAATATTTGCACTGTCAGGATGCAAGTATGATAATTAATATTTTCATTTACATAAAAGCAGAGCAACTCTTTTAATAGAATCCTAAGTGTGACTTGAACAGCTCACTTAGGTTCACCAGAAGGTAAAATGTAAAACATACCTTTATTTTCCTTCCTCTCTTACTAAGGTGACCTGTCAAAAGCCAATAGTTTCTTTAAAAAAAACAGAAATAAAAAACCTGAACTCACTCTCTCTCCCTCCCCCATATTTCGCATTTCTTGTACTTCCACCCTTCTTTAAAGTGTTAAAATCTTCCAGGAGACATGCCCCCCCCTTCCCATTCACCAGCAGTGGAGGAATGCTGACTCAGGAGCATGATCAGATGCATTAGTGAGGTTGCTCCTGTTCCAGCGTGCACAAACAATTTGTTCTAAATCAGCTTTACAGATACCATGCATCAAAATTCCTCTCCCTGAGAAAACCTTTTAGTTTGAAGCATATCCAAATAGTTGTAATATGATTATTCCACTCGGTGTTTATCTCTAGGTCTCCAGCTGGAGGACCAGGCCCGCAGTGGTCACAGCCAACATTAGGCTGCAGACAGCTGAGGGAGCATCCTCTGTGCCTGCTGCCTGATGAGCATTTCCCCCCTCTTTTCAAAGAAAAGCAAAGTGCGATTTAAATATTTGGGTGTATTAGACAATGCCTCTTACTCCGGCTGATGTAAATACTCACAGGCCAGAGCTGTCCAGAGATTATATGTAAAGGTAAAATCACTTAAATTTTAAATTTAATCTTGATTTTATCCATTTCAAGAGGGATAAACAGTTTGTTATATTTGCTAACCTATACAACTGCACAAAACTTTTCTATTAGCTTCTCAGGGAACAGGTTGTTCTTATCCAAGAGATCATCTTTGTGACATCTTAGCAGAGACAGGATTAATAGATTAAATAAACATCTTTGAATTTTATGAAAGCTGTCAATAACTTGCCTTCCAACCTCTGTGTAATAAAGCTAAATAAAATATATCACAGTTATTATGAGAATTGAGTTAATTCTAAGGAGTTTTCCTTTCTTGTAAAGCTCAGAAGCTGCTTTGTCTTGAATGCTATTAAAGAGAATTTTGAAAGGCTGGAGAGGAGAAAGCTCAGTCTCCACAAGGCAGTGTGTCAGACAAGTACTGTGGGTTGGTATTAAACCATCTCTAGAATAACATTTCCTGTGCACGTCCTCAGACCTAAGGCTTAATTGGAAAGCAAATTAAGAGAACTCATCTCTTGTAGGCAGCTTAAGTTGAGCAGAAACACCGTTATCCCATTGATAATTATAACAATAACCACATTCAGACAATATGAGGAAGACCAAAACAACTGGCTGCAAAATTACTTTGCTTTACCTGTTAACACACTAAAATAATTAATTGTTCTAAAACTATTTGTTGGTCTTCACAATTTGCACTCATCAAGAAGTCTTATAAGCTACACAGATAATCCAGAGTGTACCTTTTTTTTTTTTTTAATCTTAACTGGACTCAGGAAAGCATTACATCCCTGAGTTCCACAACAGCTCACAACCACATAGCTTGTGTACTAATAGAGATCCCAAATCTTCAAGATTTGTTCTGCTTTTTTGTTGTTTTTTTGTTTAGGGGTGTGATTTTTTGTGCAGGTAGACCACTGACACTGAATTTTATTACAAGTCTACACAAGTTTAGTCTGTGGCACAACTCCATAGACAACTACCTTTCAAAACAGGTTATGATCATCTGAAATAAAGAGATCTACAGAGTTACCTATATTAGAGGCCAAAAAAAAGAGCAAACTGCTGGATCAAATAGTAGCATTGTCTTTTTTACTGCGTAGCTCATTTTCCTTTAATATGCTGATTTGATTAAAATTGCTAGGCAATATATTTTATTGTAGAACATTTCCTCATGCAGACAGCCTGAAAGCAATGTGGTGCCAGATACATGCATTGACCTCCTTCCCACAAGCTTCTCCTCCCGCAGAAAATTCAGCTCTTTGCAAAAGCCAATGCAATCAAAAATTGACATCTGTGCTTCTCACCCCTTGTCCTAGCACAATTAGAAAAGAAATTAATTGAAAACTGTTTATTATAGATGAGTAATGAATAGCAAAAGCTTTTCTCCATCTAGCTCATTTCATATTGAAGATGAACACAGAAGAACTGAGACAAGTCACTCAACTATTCTTATTTAGTGTACATTGCAAAAGCATACAGTGGAACTATTTCCCCCTGCCTACGACTGGAAGCAATGATGAAAGATGAGAGGAATACCCTGTAAGACTCCTAAGCAATGAATTTCAATTCCTTGCAGGATAAATATCAGCGCTCTTGTCTATGTTCTAGAAGTATGTATGGAAAGTATTACAAGCCATCTATACTTTTGTTTTTATTTGTTTCCAACTTCAGAGCTTTCTTTGTGCTTCACTTCTGGAATTTAACCTCAGAGCTCCTTAGAAGAAAGAATTTGCATTTCCCTTTTAGGTCTCATGTTTTTGTCCCAACTGGGAGACCCAACAGATGTAGGATTTTTCTTTTTAATGCATTCTCTAATGACTCATTTTTAAAGTGACTGAAACACTATCTCTAATTATAGCCGCAATATGTTCCTCAGCGAATTTCACATCCTGTCTAAGCATCACATTATGTTCTTCCAATAATTATAGCCTTTCTTCCATCCTTTTTGCTTTTATTTCAAGCCAGTCAAAACTTAAATTCAGTCTTTAACTTCATTACCTAAAGCTTCTCCCCCATACTAGATGTTCTTTGGATGTTCAGAACTAGTTGCTGTTTAAGACCACCTTATAAACACTTCATCCCATCGATTCTTTCCCTGCTGGATACACGTTGTGCTTCAGTCTGAACTTTCAAAGTTTAAACTTGATTCTGAAGGCTGTCCTCACCAGGAATCTGATTTACATGCATTTCCATGAAAGGATGAAATAACTAAGTATGAACAAATTCATTGTATTCCTTTGTCATAAATATCCTTTTCTCTCATAGAGAGAAAAGAAAGATGACTGGGTCAAGACAGATCACTGAGAATAATTTAAGGTCTTATGATAAAAAAGTTGGTTTTATTAACAGCAGTAACTGTACACACAGTGCATTCCTTTGCTTGGTCCCTCACACATGAATACACTCACACCTCTCAGTGTTGGAGACACAGCTGGGAGGCCGACCCAGCTATTTATTCAGAAGTGGAATATCACAGGGATGCACCACTGATTTTTAAGACAGGAAGTCCTTTAAGGAATTTTTTTTTTTTTTTTTTTTTTTGCTTCAAGACCTCTGTAACTAATCCTGTTGACTTTGTCTGCATATAACAGCCACTGTGCTCTTGGGTGTGGTCTGAATGACACACCTGCCTTGGCACCAGTATGTGCCAATGGTCTTGCACAATTTCAGCTGATGTGGATCCTTGTGGATCCAATAAGGCCACTATTCCCCAGAGCTGATGGATTCTTGGGAGCCTCTCACATATTTTCTCTCGGCACATAACTCCCTTCCCTTTGGCCATTTCCCAACATTTCTCTTTTCAGATACGTAGGTATCAAAAAAAGATGTGACATGAACTGTCACAGAGGGCACTTTCTCATTTTCTTCTTAAGAGGATCTCAAAACTCTGAGCTTACTACATCCTGTTTTGGTATATTTCTTCACTGTGATGCCAGTGCATCTAAAGACTCATTTAAAATGAACGGGTATTGAAATAGTGCAAATATTGAATTGGGCTTATTTAGTTTGCAGATGATATATTGATTCTCTCAAAAGCATTATGTTCTTTCCAGTACACTTCAAAGAACAAGAATTTTATCTTTAATTTTTCTCCAATTTCTTATTTCCTGTTTTTTTCCCCTTTAAGTAAGGGAGTAGAATAGATGCAGAAAGCCCCAATAATTACATTGCTGGAATATCTCCCACTTCCTAACTGCAAGGAAAACAGTCAAGAGAAGCATCTTGGGGGTTGGACAAGATAACCTGAAAGGTCCCTTTCAAACCAAACATAGATCTGTGATTTTATGATCTTCATTCATTGCACACTTAGGTATCCATACTGTACCTAAGATTACTAAATACTGTTGGAATTCAGCAGTCTGTACCTCAAAATGCCAGTATCAATCTCAGATACCCAAAGATTCCTCCTGTAATAATTTTTCTTTTTTTTCGTTTTAGTTCAGATGCTTTCAGGGAATACAAACAAATTCCTGAACTTTTGAAGTCAGTTATACACATTTTAATACTACTTCTCCACGGCAAGAACAAAAAGGTGGTGACTAGATTTCAACCTGGGCGCAACTAATTCAGCCAGAAAAGAAATACATTCTTTTTGTGAGTATTAAAAAAGACCAGCTAGCCTCAGATATATGAATTTGTTCCTGCGTTAGGTGATTGAGCTGCTGATCTTTAGGTTCCTTGATAGCTATTTATCCAGGATATCTATCTTTGCTTGCCCTTATGATAACATGTCAGACGCAAGGTTTTTGAAGGATGTCATGCCAGTTTAGTGCAACCATAATGCATCCTCTTGCTGGACACCCTCTAATGAGAGCTAATTATAAGCTGTCCAATAAATGCAAAAATTTATTCTTGAACTGTAAAGTCAAATTAAAAATAAGAATAGAATCAGTTAAGAGAGCTAACAGTTGCACTCATCCAGTCCATCAGAGGAAAACTTCACAGTACTCACAAGGATGGCATGAAAATATTTCTGTCTGTCTGTCAATGCCAACATGAAAACACTTTGATTGACAAGAGAAGCATGGAGCGCCGAGGTCTCGTGACAGCTGCCATCCACCATTAGCAGCAGAAAGGGAGGTAAAAGGGAAGAGGTTCTTGAAAAGACAAGTTAGAATGGTAAAATAAAACTTCAGTTGCAGAACTGAAGGCGTGTTGAATGCATATCACAGATCTCCTGATTGCAGTCACCAAACAGGCCCCATGGAGAACCTGTCTGGGCACATCCATGCTTATTAAAAGTTGCCATCCGAAAGCTGTGACATTCTGTGGGGGATGTACTTAGAATTAGGTCAGGAATCTCTTCCCAAAAATCTGACTTTTTTTTTTGTTTCTGATTCAGGATAAAGTCTGACTTTCTGAAACCCAGGATTCAGGCCTCAGATCTCTCTAACAGTAACAGTACATTCCATCCCATAGTTCGTATTAGGAGAACAGTAATGAAGAAAATACCCATTTTCGGTATTAATTTCTAAAGAAAAAATTCAGAAAAGGCCAGAAATATTCTGCTGGTTTTATTACATGTAGAATTTAAAGATAATTGTTTCCACTTACAGATGGATTTAAATGTTAACAGCTGTGCATAGCCAGTTCAGATTGTGTGCATTTTCTCCAAGAATCTATATAATTGTTCTCACTTTTTGTTTAGTATTATTAAAGAAGACTGGATGGCTTGGGTAATGGCAATAAATATGAACTGCAGGTCGCAACATCAGATGGTAGTAAAAATGATACATAAATGGGAATTGAGATACATGAGCATCTGCGAGAAATTATTCTGACTTAAATATGCACAATAAAATTGCATCTGGTTAAGTTCCAGGCTGGCAGGATGGAAAAGATATTAACAGCCAGGAGACTTGCCACACTTTCAAACCTTTGCACTCCCTAAGGCTGGAAGGGCAAATGGGAACTCTGCAACAGATACAGGACTAGAATTTCTCAGTGGGTCTTTTCACTCTCCACAGTAGATGAAAATGTCTTTACTGCAGAGCCTGTGACTAGCAGAACGTACAGGGTTAAAGTATCTGTTCATATATATATATACGTACACAGAATATATTTAAAATAAAATCTACAGTCCTTTATAGTCATCATTAGCACACACATAATGAGAGATGCAGTGCTGACAACGTAAAAAGGGCTTTTAAAATCCTCTTTTGCCATTCATGCAAATAATTAGGTTTCCTCTTTGATCTATTTTTGTTTTTCCCTTTTCTTTACAGAATGGACGATTCAGATTCAAAATAGGGCACAAAAATTATGTGTTGTTCACTGGAACAGAGATTTGCATTACATAAATACCTTGAGTAAGCTTGAAAACAGAAGTACTGAAGCCAAATAGGAATGATCTTTGACTGGCTATAAGTTATTATTTATCTCCACAAGACTAAAGGAAACAAGTTCTCAAATAAGCAAACCAGGAGGGGAAGAAGTGGCATCATAGAAATGAAGATATGTGACTGCAGTCTCTTACAGCTACTATGAAGGAACAATGGACATGAGTTTTAAAACCATATAAAAAATACATTTTTACTACAGTAATAAAAGCTTTGGAATTAAAGTAATAATCCTGTTTAACTAATTCCATCTGGATCAGACATTCCTAAATTAGCAACTCAATGCTTTCATTCCAACTCACCATTTCTTGGAGAACTACAAGCAGCAGAAGCAAAGCAGCTAAGCAGAAACACCTGTAAAAAGAAACTACTTTAGAGTACGCCATACTACACAAAAAGAAAAAAAGAAATACTTTTGTCTAGTCATATATATAATTCTTAACCATTCTGGGTCATTGAATAAAGGCCTGTTGAGAGAAGCATTCTCTTTTATATTTTACTTTGTTTTTCTAAAACTCATAATCCCCAAATTCTTACCAGGTTCATTCTGCAGTCTGGTGCCTTCTCTGCTATGTTTCCATCCTGCTATGTGTTGACCCAGGCACCCCCCAAAGCCACTCTGTCACTTCCCTCCTCACCTGGACAGGGGAGAGAAAATATAACAAAAGGCTCGTGGGTTGAGCAAGGCAGTGAGAGATCCTTCACCACTTCCTGTCATGAGTAAAGCAGATTTGAATTGGGGAAATTAGTTTAATTTATTACACATCAAAATCAGAGCAGGCTAATGAGAAGTTAAACCAAATCTTAAAACACCTTCCCCCCTACCCTTCCCTTTTTCCTAGGCTCAACTTCACTCCTGATTTTTTCACCCCCAGTGGTGCAGGGGGACAGGGAAAGGGAACTGAAGTCTGCTCATCACACCTTGTCTCTGCTGCTCCTTTCTCCTCGGGGGCAGGACTCCTTACTCCGTCCCCTGCTCCTGTGTGGGCTTCCTCCCACGGGAGACAGTCCTCCATGAACTTCTACTGATGCTCCAGCGTAGGTCCCCCATGGAGTCACAAGTCCTGCCAGAAATCTGCTCCAGCATGGGCTTCTCTCTCCTGGCAGGATCCCTGCCAGAAGTCTGTGTTTCAGGACAAGCCATGCAAAGCACTTTTGCAGTACACGGATTTTTATGGCACACCCTTTGGAACTAAAGCATCCATTAAATGCCCAACAACTTTTAACATATGGCCATTAAAATATCCATCAGGAAAGAAAAAAGGCCTTGGATGTTACTTGGTACTTCAGAAATATCAGTAATTAAAGCCATGAAATAAATAGAGCCTGAGGTCAGTAATACTAATATGAAGTACTGTGAAGGAGAATAAGTAAGAAGCCTCAAATAAGGCAGAAATTATAAATAAGTTTTTATTGCAATTTGTCTCTAGCATTCTCTCCAAAGACTCAAATAACAATCCATAGCTGCATATCACATCTCCTCTCACTTGCAGGGATCTTGTTGCTGTTATCAGTGGGGTTTTTTGAGTGTATGTGCACACAGCAGAGGATGCATAAAAGGGCACAAAGAATACTGTAGTGACAAAAATAGTGTTACTTTTGAAATAAAAATCAGATTCTTTTGGGGGTCCTAGGTTATTTTCATTTCCTTTTGCAAATGTCTACAAAAAACACTAAAATGTGGTATGAATAATGACAGGAAGAAGCACTTTCAAGTTGATTATGACAGACAAAATATCCAGTATAAAACATATGGCTTTGCCTGCTAACTACCCACTATGGACCATGACTGCAAGTTAGAAAATACCTTATTTCATGTTCACACCCTAGATGATATTGGAGGTACTCTGTGCATAGGAGATTTTTGCAGAAAGCTAACTTTTTCAATGGGTAATTGATTTAAACATAAAAACAATCTTATTGTGTAGGAACAAACTGAAAAAAAAAAAAAGGGTGGAAGATGAAAAACCCCATGTTCCAAAATGGTGCAACAGCAGGAGCTCAGAAGGGAAATTGCAGTACTCAAGTGTCTTCATACAAGCCAATTTGACAGAATAGCAGAAGACATAGAGGTGCTATCAAGCACTAATTGTGCCATTAAAAAAAGGCTGGAAAATATTGAGAATCAGTCAGAAGGAGCTCAGATTGAGATGGCAATGTTGAAAGAGGAAAGCAAGACATGTAAGAACAGAAGATAAACAGGGCAGAAAATGGAATAACCTATCAAAATGATTACTCAATAATGGCAATTATACTTTCAATGAGATGAGACTATGCCACTAAATTAGGAGCAGAGCAGCAGCTAATAAATTCTAAACTGTATGCTGTCCAAGGAGCTGCATTATTTGATACATTTCTCCACAATGACAATTAGAGTTATTGTAGCTTACAGCATAATTGAAAAAATCCAAGATCCCAAGCTTACATGTGATCAGGTCACAAACCAAAATTTCAGTACACAGAACCTGCACATCCTGGATGCCCTAAGGCCAGACCTTAGGGTGGTCTGAGGGATGCAGTGTAAGTTATAGCAATAGAAGATGCTGATTATAGGAGAGAGACCATCCAGAAAGGATCTATTGCACCAGAGAGGGATTTTCACAGAAACCACAGATGTCTATGCTCATCAAAAGCAAACAGTCTAATAGCTTTCATAACTGCTTTCATAACGATGAACACCACCCACTAGAAATCACACTCCACAGGCTTTCCAAGAATCCAGAGACAACTCTCTGAATACTTTTTAGTAGTTCTCTTACTGTTGTGCAGCAGATTTACTCAATCATAGCCTTGTTCCCTGTTCCTGCCCCACCACACTTCTTAAAGTGAAAAATCTCTGCAATATGATTCGTGATGATCAGGAATTAGAAAATGTCTACATTTTAATCATAGCTCCTATAATTTCCTGTCTCAATTTAAGTTATTTATAACTTCCTGTGTTCTGAAAGGTTTTGTGGTAAGCAATGAATCAGAGGGAAGTTGAACAGCAGAACCTACACATAGTTGCATCTGGATCCCAAAGATTATCCACCTGTCTGTTTTTGATTGCAAGTACAATGGCAATTCAGTTCTGCTGCTGCTCAATGACCCACACGAATGGACCCATACTATTTTTAGGTATTTATATTGTTAGGTGACTTACAGAAAGAGGACAGGTGATTATGTTGCAGCTAATGACTGACAACAACAAAAATGTGTTATTGTAAATAATATTAATGCTACTTTGAATGTATTGGCTTTGTATCTGCATGTACATCAAACTTACTGCAGATAAAGGCAACCCCACTTGCTTTTATGCATTTTTTTAGAAACACCATACAGCGCTATCCAACAGTGATTAGAATTTGCCGTTGGAAAGCTCTTGGTAAAAAAGGGAAAATTACAAGTTCTATAAAATCCATGCTGATGTCCTATTTATAGTTGATTCCCTCATGTCTTTACTTTTAGACCTGAAACATCAAAGGTCTATTCACCTAATCTGATGTTTAAAAATGCTCACTTATATGAGATCAGCTTTCTAACCAGAATTATTTTTTCTCTTATGTCACATGGTGTGGAAAACAAAAAAGAAATCCTTTAGTTAACACCAAGCTGTTAAAAATCAAAGAACAGTGCTTTAACAATATTGTGAAGAAATTAGTTTGCATTTTTAATGCATTTTGAAGTCTTCTGACTTGGCTTTATAAACCCAAGCGTAACAATGCTGTAATTCACAGAAACTGGGATCCTAGAATATCTCCTTTATTTTGTCCCTAAAATTTGTCTAAACACCATTCAAGTAAGTTACTCCATAATAGTGAATATCTTAAACTAGGCACTTGAAACCAGAAGAAATTGGGTCTTTGTTCTCTCCTCAGACTCGTCCTTTAATTATTTGTACCAAAAGTGAGGAATGACACTGGCAATCACTGGCAATTTCCTTTCTCTTAGACGAAACAACAACAAAAATAACAACCCTACAAAATCAACCAGCCAACAAAATATTAATCCTCATCCCACTATATAGTCAAATGTCATAACTAGACACATATTTCTTAGAATTTGGGAAGGGTTAAACTGTAGGTTCTAACTACTCACTAACTATTGGAACTAACTCACTAAATATTTGTTTTGTGTCTGTGTAACTCATGTCATAGGGTCATGTCACTTGAGCTTGTTATGCCACTGTTTAGCCCAGAAAGGAGAGGATAATTTAGCCTCCAATTCTTATTGCATTAAAGAGTTTTTTTTGGAATGTGTTTGCTATTTGTTAAACTCCACAATGAATCCTGAGAAATAGAAGTATTTTCCCCATTTAAGAAATGAAGGATGAAGAGTGTAATCTTTTTTCGCTTTATTGAACACACAACTCTTCACTGGCCTGATGGAAATCAGTAATTGTTCTTCATGAGTGAGAATTAACCTTACTGACAAAGGTCCACCTGCACTTTAATGTTTTGATATCTGGGTGCAGCAGCAGTGTTGGTGAAAACCTCAGATTTTTGGGTTTTTAAACAGTCCCTTTATACATTCTATTTAAAGCAGTTCTTCCTCTTGTTGAGACTAAACAAGGATTGTCAGTGTAGCTCATCTTCCCTACAGATGTCCAGCTTTCATCAGAGCATATACTAGTCCTTTCTAGCAGAACCTTTTCTCTCTGACTGCACTTGAATAGACTCCAGTAGGGCAAATTTAATACTCAGCCTCATCAAACGTGAAGAGAACCCCCAAAACCCAGAACAGGATGCCCTGATATCCACCCACAGCAACTACATTTCCATTTTGGTTTATATGTCTTCTGTGGAATGTGTATTGTGCTGCAAGACTGACTTTGATTAAAAACCCGTACATTCTGCCTAGCAGCATCACATTTGGCATCTGCAAGGAATAATCACCCTGGATTTCCTTTTTTTAGTGAAAATACCTGACCTTCAATAACCTACAGTGTTTTACAGTTTTCAATCAAAGCTATGGAGGAGCAGCCATGATCTCCCGCTTTCTCCTTGTCCCATGGTATTTACAGTGGTTGCTGTTGTGACAGTCCTGCTAGACAATTAGTTGTTTTTCTCATCAGAAATCCCCGGGGCAATGCCAGATTATACTGCCATTACCCTGTTACCAGATTATCAGCTACAAACCTCTTTCCAGTTCCTTGTCCTTCACAGACCAGTTTCTTTCCTGTTCATACCATGTGGCACAAGTAATTTCTGGGTTTTTTTTAGGAAAGGTGCAACTGATGAAGCTGGCAGACTGAAAAAAAAGAAGAGAAGCTGAGGCAGGCTCCAAATACTGCTGATCCTTTGCTTCTCTCTGATAAATTGAAAAAGCATGAGTATTACAATAAGTTCACTATTCTATTTTGGAACAGAGGTATTAAAGTACTTATTTTATAGTCTTAATCTCATTTCTTTTTAATTTCAGTCTAGAAATCATAGACTCATTTGACCAAAACTTGAGCAAGATGAAAGCACTTCAGCTATGTTAGTAACCTTCTTCTGTATTGGAAAAATCCGTTAGCAACCACGTTTAGACGGATGAAAGAACCACACACTTCAGCAGTGTATGAACAATGATATTTCCTCCAGTTCTACTGCTTGACCTGCTTTAATAGATGCTGCTTTAATAGGAAACTCTGTATGGTGATAGACATCATTTAATTAACAAAAACCTATACATAAAGAGAAATTAATTTTGCTTTTAAAGAAAGAATATTAAGGTTGCAGTTTAACATGAACCTGAAGTTATGAAGTTACAAACTTTTGCACCTTAAAACTCCTTGAAATGCTCAAATACTCACAGAAGCTTACAGAATGAAACATCTAAAGGATGTGTAAAGAATATGGACTTGGCCAGACGCAGGTCATTGCAGTGTTGCATCGCACATCCACTAAAATGAGGGAGCTCATCAGAACTTTCTTTAAGCAAATAATACTTCTGATTTTGCAGGTGAAGTGTTCCACATGCAGTGAAACCAGGGTCCTAAGCTGCAGAAGAAACACACTGAAACAATAAAACATATTCCGGGCTCACCCCATGGAAGGGTACGTGCATAGATCTCCATCTACCTCAGTGCTTACTAAATGGGGAAGAACGAAAATCAATAGCAAGAGAAATTGCATTTTCAGGTTTCAAAGGGCTGCAAGTAATGCAGAAGAAAAAACTACTGAAAGTAAAGCAACCAGCAGTGTCCTTCCCACAGAGAAGTTACTTTTGTTTAGCATTTGCATTGGTGATTTATGTTGATGTGGCTATGGCTCAGAGTAGTGGACTAATCTGGAATACTGATGAAAACTACCCGCTAATAACAAGAGTTGATGTATTATCATAATCACCCTGTCTGCAAAAGACCTAATAGATAATTATGAATATTTGAGTGGGATAAGTATTTTAACAAGTAGTAATGACCTCATAATTCAGTGCTGGAGAAAAGCCACCAATTCCTTTAATTAGTGTTTTTCTCACAACGTGCCTATTAAATTCAGGGAACAATGGGGAAACTTACAAAGCTTCCAGGTTCTGGTGTATTGCATGACTTTGTCACTTTTGATGAATGGAAACATTATTGACAGCTTATACTTCAGATTTCTGTTTTTCTCTTACAAGTTGCTCAGTACTTTTACTTTCAGCATCATTTCAGCAGTTACAGTTTGATGAAAGACTATTTTAAAAGTATTTAATAGAAGTATTTAAATGCAATACACAAATTTCAGGAAGAAATGAAGCAATTCATCACTCTAAGACAGATGTACTGTTCATTTTATGTGGACCTAGAAGATGTGCTTTGTTTTTACTACTAGGTTATTTGATTTTCCATTAGCTTTATATGCGGTAACATGTAGTTCTCCCAAAAAAAACCAAAACAAACCCACAACAAAAAAACACATATTGAAGTTCTTTTTTTCTTTCCTTCTTTTTATTTTTTTTTCCCATTATAATGTTGTAAACACTAGTGAATGCTGTAGAAGGGTGCTGGGGAAAAAAAAATCCATCACATGAACAAAACATATTCAGAGCCTAATTCAATGTCAAGACATTGAAGAGCTTTGTAGTACAGAGGGTGAGATGATTTTAAACAGTGCAAACAATTTTTGGATTATCTCTTACAATGTTAGCCTTCAACATGTTCCCTTTTTAATTTTTTGCCACTTAAGTGTAGGATATCTCTGAGAAAAAGAATAATTATTTTCTTTGTCTCTGGCAAGAAGACAGTTTCTTCCTGGCATTAATGCTTGGGTTCTTAGTCGAAAATGAGCAGTGCTAGTGGTAAGGCTATAGACCAACTTCAGGCAATAACTATCCACCTCTGCTCAAACTGATACAAAAATAGAGAACTTGAGTTTTAGGGATCAATTCCTTTTTCTTATAATATACATCTATAGCCTAATGGTATCTTCATAATATTCCAGTATTTCTTACATTGGTTCAAACTCCTATCTCCAAACACGCTTTCTAGTATTTAATCTTTCTCATCGTTTATTGTTTTTTTGGTCCTCTGAATATCAAGGAAGAAAAACTTCATTCTTGGAAGGATGGGCAATATATTGCCATAACACAATTTAAAAACTAGTCCTTTACTGGAAATCATATGCCATCCTCAGATTTTCTGTGGAACCCTTGCTCAGTCACAACTCCTTTTAAATAAGTGAGCAATTATGGACCTCAGCACTGGCTCCCCACAGCTCTGATTCCACTATTGCTGGAATAATCAAAGCTCATCTTTCTTATTTTCCCCTTACCTGTGACTTCCAAAAGCTGTGAGACCCAGGCTGCAAGGAGTGTGGAATGCCAGAAGCAGACAAGTGCTCCTACACAGCGTGTGTTCACAGAGCGGTACCCTGTTATGCAAACACGCTGTTTTTAGCCAGGAGTTGGCTTCCTCAGTGTGGTGTCAGTAAATTGGAAATACATTTAAAGTTACCAAAATAAGGCTCTCCCTAGTTGTACTGATCTACATTCTGAAAAAGAATAATTGTGTTTAAAACCATTAATAATAGTATCTAAAATAATAAATAAAAAGAGTAATGAAATCCCCATGTGGGAATTCTATTCTATTCAATTCTGTTGACATACACACTGTTGTATTGGAATGGGAAAAAATTATATCATCCTTAGGTAGCATTGTAACACATATTCTAGGGGAAAAAGAGGAAAGGTGAGTGTATCAGTTTGACTGGGCTACTGGAATTACTGTGGATGTAGTTCAGGATCAAATGAATTAAGGTACTACAAGCAAATAAAACAAGCCCTTCACTAAGTATGAGATTTGAAGATTTATTGTTAGCCAGGATAAAAGTTTCTCTCTGTAGAAATGCAGTTTTGTTTTCTTTCTTAGTTTTTCTTTTCTTAATTTTAGCCCAGGCAAGGAGATCATGCCTTTCAAAAGTCATGGAAAAAACACACAAAAATCTTAAAGGAAAGACTGGATTCTGAAAAGAGTATAATAGCACTTCAGCTGAAAGCTGGTTTTTTGACCTTACTAATAATTTGCCTAAATGTTTACATGTGCGACAATAAATATGCTTTAGATAGAAGAAGCATATGCTACTGGTAAAATGATGGTCTTGTAGCCATGCCAATTAACTGAGGTTACCACCATGAAGTTGATCATATATTTCAGTAACAGACCATCCCTGGATTTTGAGCTGAAGAACTTGAATTTCAGAATGATATTCATCAGGAGAGAAATATCTATCAAGCCTGCAGGAAAACTGCTTAAGTAGTATTTCCTCCTTTTCCTTATGGCAATATTACTACCATGCAGCACTTGCAAGCTGAATTTTTGCATCTAAACCAGTATGTATTTATGTCCAGGATACAACTTATGTGTGGAAGGTGATTAAGGCCAACAAGACAGCATGTAATTAAAAGAATATGGCAGACAACATCTTAGCAATAATGTGCAAGCAGCTGTAGCAGGACAAGGGCATTCATACTTAATGTAGTAAGAGTGTCATACTAGCGCTAAACCACACTGTGCAAGAGTTTCATGTATTCAAGATGTGTTAAACAGAAGGTACTGAAGGATAGCAACTCTTCAAATTCATTCGAGGCTTGTCTTTATACATAGAAATGTTTCAATCGTTAAAAAAAATCCATCACATGAACAAAATGCATTCAAAGCCAAATTCAATGTCAAGATGCTGAAGGGCTTTGTGTAGAGGGTGAGATGATTTTAAAAATAAATAAACAGAACAAAGCCACCAATGTTTATGATTTCTGACAGAGCCTTGACCTTCACAAAGCAGCCAAATCAGTTGTGTGAGATAACCAATGCAGCTCTCGCTGCTTTAAGACTAATGTTGGCCCTACCATAAACTTTGCATTTTTCAAGTAATTTTATACTATGGATGCTATAATATTACTTCTCAGGGTCAGATTTTTCATGTCAAAAAGTGATAGGAGTAACCTGCTGTGAATTTCATGCCAATGGCTGCAAAATAAAGCTTTTTCTTTAATGCCTTAAGTGCCTTAATTCAGAGTGAGAGACCTCAAGCCTACATTTTCCTCAAAAGGTTTATGAGCATAGTTCACAAACTCTGAGGAAAAAATGTCGCTAACCTTTTTTCTTTGCAATTATTCTTACATATTATACTGAATTAGCATACTACAGTATAAAAATAAAACGTGTAGCGAGTCCCTCATTCACTCTTTGTGGGGAACTCCAAATACGCCTTATTGCTTTTGTGATTTACAAATGAAATACAGCCAAGAAGTCCCTCGCGGTGCACATTATTTGTCACTCACAGTGACAAATAGGTTTGGTCTGTCATCACCCAGTGCAGTGACAAATGGGTTCCTAAAAATCTTTGAGACAACTGAAGTGCCAGAGAGCAGTGCTGAAATTTTTGCAGTCACGAGAAATCCATATGCTTGCTCCTGTTGAAGGCAGCTCATATTTGCAATTAAGAGAAAAAAAAAAAAGTCTATAGTTAGGTCACTCCATTGTGACCATTGGAATTGCATTTTGACAATTTTAAGATACTCCAAACTTTACCTTTTTTTTAACCCAAGAACATCTTTTTGGCATCTTGTTTTGTTGTAGGCATACTCAAATACACCCATCTTTAAAAACATTTTTAGGGCAACTCCATTCCTGTGGGACAGTTACAGAATGAAAGCTTTCAGAATAAAAGCAAAAGCAAACTTAAATTTCTGTTTAAACAATGAAATGTCTAAAGAGCCTCATGATGATACTTGTAAGGCGAATATTTTAAACAAAAATGGAGATATGGATTTTCTTGGAAAACAAAAGACGCATTAATGTGTATTACCTAGTTGGAAAAATATTACTGCGATATGATCTACCAGCAGCAGCTTTCCAGCAAAGTTTCTGAAAAGTTTCACTACACAAAAAAAATTTCAGAGACAAGACTTGACTATTTCCACAGAGCTTCTTTTGCTTCCTGAATAAAACACCATTTCAAGAGAAACTGTTGGATTCTAATTGCTTCATATCCAATTACAATGCTGTGTTAAATATGCTGTAAATATTTTTATTCTGTCAATAAACAGTTAAAAGAGACACTCACTTTTCTGATACTTTCCAGTGTGATCTTCTGGTAGATGAAAAATTCTCGCTTATTAAAAAATGCAAGACTGATTATTTATTCATTAAATGATTGAACTAATGAATAATTGTTTTCTTTAAGGAACAGAGTTTTAGAATTATATGGTTTGCTTTGAAGAATCTCCATAGATCATCCTCACCCTCAAAAAGCACAGAAACAGCTAAAAACACACAAAATTTTGCCTGCACTTAGAAGTTGCACCAGCTAATCTACCTTTGTCATTGCAATTTCAAATTTTTATTTTTTGTACTAGTTTTATTCCAAATTGCAACAGGGTATCAGCACTTTGGTTTTAGCCAGGTTTCCGGACCTTTTCAAAAATTCTGCTTTATTCTGCAATAAAATTGCAGGGTCCTACTGCACAATGAAATAGATGGATTCAACGAGAAGGGAATAAACCAAACAAGACTCTCCTGGAGATACCAAAAGGAAAATGTGAGAGTATTCTGATTTTTTAATTTTCACTTATTCTTTTTTTTTTTTAGAAGAGGTTTTGTTCCCAATTGGGTTTTTGTTTAATTGTAATTCACATTAGACTTCCCAATTTAGTACTTCACTATCTCTAGGACATCCTTTTGCCTCTGCCTGGAGAACTGAAACACACCCACTTCAGGCAGGACATGGAACTGAGAATAAACTCTACCACAGAGACATCTTGAAATAATCAGAGAAAACTCCTCCATCGCCTCCCCAATACCAAGGGCAGCATCTCAATTCCCAGCTTTACAACTGCAGGAGACCCTCATAAAAAATAAAAAGCTCACAGTGTCCCAGGCAGGTAACACAGAAGAGAAGCTGGTTTGCTTCTCAGCCTCCCACATGGAACACAGTAAGGAGCAGAGGCTGCTAAACAGGAGGAGCAATGCTGAGAAGAGGGTCCCCATCAAGAGGAATTATCACCCAGTTATGATCCAACCACTATCTACCATTGCTTGGCTCAATAGTTACTATTTGCCTCACTTTATCCCTATTCTTAATTCCACTAACGCAATTCTCATGACTTTCACATATTTTTGCTAATCTATTCATCAGCATTCAACAAGAATTTATCTTTTCTGCCAACACAGTGGGTTCCTCCCCCAGTTTTTTCTTTCTGATGTTCAACCAAAGCACTGGGAAACACAACTTCTCATTTTAACCTCCAGTCTGAGGCTTGGAACAGACCCATTTAAGAAGTGGGAACTTTTGCTCACTTTTAAAATGCATTTTGAAATTTGTTTATTTTAAACACTTGGACTTTAAAAATATTCTTCCTTGCCCATGTAATATATAGAGTGCTTCAAGAGTTATGTGGTCTGCTTAATTTTATTTAAATTTTTCGATTGCTCTAGAGAGATGTTTATATTTTGTTTTGTCCGCTTTCCCTGATTAGTCCCTGAGCAAAGCATTACCACATTGCACTCATTAAAAGTTTACTGAAACACAGAACCTTGACTCATTTTTTAAATTAGCTCAGAGAAAACATAGCAGAAAAGTGATTACCAAAATGCAAATCAAGTTCCATCCAAAAAATACAGGGATTTTGTCATAATACAACGTCTGAACTAAACACTGACTCAGAGAAAAGCTGATACTTGTACTGGCTACCTGCACAGGTTTGGGCAAGTTGTTTGCGACGTATCAGTTCACCTGATAAGAAGAAAACCCTTGCTATGGTCACAGAGATCATAGAACTAGTGAATATATGTCAAAGATTACTTTAAAGCCACATACATAACATTTATCAGTTTTTCCAACTTTTGAACTCTTCCCAGCTTTGATATTATTGCCTTATTTGTGTATTTCTGACCTGATTAGGATGTCTCACCCTCATCACAGACAACTTTTTACCTGCATTGCTGATGACTCTGACAAGTATCTCATTGTGTATTACTTTTATTCTTGGTTATTAAAAAAGCAAATATAAATAAGCTCAATGATCTATTTACATTTCTGATGCCATCCCAGACATGCTTCTACTGGAATCCTAGTTAATTTTATCCTTTAAGACTTCCATGGGACAATTCCACCAGGATGCTTTTTTCCAAGAATACCATAAAACAGACTAATGAGAAGCACTAAACAAACTCTAACAGTTCCTCTTGGCACGATGTTTAGTGGGATTTGTTTTTTTAAGCCAGTTAAAGGGCCTTGAGGGATCCTTACAGAGCTCATTTCACCCAATTCACACTTTAACCTCTGTCCTGTATGCTCACAGCGTTCCTATATAATTCGGAACCCTCAAACACTACACAATGCATGAAAAAGGATTGCAGTTTTGATCATGATCACAAGCTTATTAGCCTGTCCCCTTCTTCCCTCCGTCAGCAGGAGCCCAGAGCATCCTTCATTCCTACGTGAGCACCCAGAATATCTATTGGAAAAGGCAGTTCAGGGACTACAAATGTGGAGACACGTGTCAGAAAGGGTCAGCCACAGGAAGGATATGAATGTCGGATGTGGGACAGAAAGAGCCCATATCTGAACACATACCTACATCTGGCATGCAATTTTAAGCCACAGTTTTGACCCATATCACCCCCTACAAAACACAGTGTTAGAAAAGTGCTTGTTTAGAAACCGCGCGATAAATCTCTGATTTTTACCTCATAGCAGATTCAGAGTTAGAACTCTGAACTAATATCCTCTACCCCTTCTTTGAAAAATATGCTCTATTTTTACCAGAAGAAAAAAGAAACTCTCCTTTCTAATATAGAATAAAAATACATGAAAGTAAGAAAGAGAATTTTTCTCAGTGCATGACATGCAAAATTTCCTGTTATTCCTGTAAGATATGTTAGAGTAAAAAGAATTAAACACTTATACAATACTTTAATTTTTCCTAACACAAACAGACACAGGAGTCCAGACAAGGCATTACCATTTTAAATTTTTAAGGGAACAGCTATTTATGGTGCTCTTAATATACTTATACTCCTTCTTCTTCTTCTTCTTCTCCTTACTATTAATATTATAAAATCCTTAAGACCTCACAATTATGTAAAAGATAAATAACTCTTTTTTAAATAATATGCCTTGGAATTTCTATAAAGTTTGTTGTTGTTGTCTGTTTGCTTGTGTTTTTTTAAATCAAAAACACTTGCAGTAAGATAACCACTTAGTAAAGCAGTGTGCTTTCTTTTTGAGCATCTGTATTTTTTTAAATATTAGTATAATTTTTTAATAGTTCACACTCCTAGACTGACTGTTCATCCCCATAAGTTCATCCTCTTTCTATGCACATTTTTATGTAGCTCAGCTGAATCAGAAGGATGGAGAAAATAAAATTTAGGATTTTTCAGGCCTTTTGCTTTCATGGAAAGGGGAATTTTAGATAGAGTCATACTCCAATGTCACAGCCTTTCTGATATAGAAACCCTCTGTCAAATATAAAAATCCTCTTGCAAAGCTCATAGTAACTCTTATTGGGCTTCTAATTTGCATGTTCAAGAGCAGAAGCTATTTTGGTTTAATAGGCTAGCACCCCCAAATAATGGTTCTTACCCGAAGTGACAGAAGACCTGTATGTTATATTATTTACCTAAAGCTGACGAGCCAAACCAATTGGTTGCCTTTGCTTAACATGATATTGAATTTATGATTGCACAAGACCACCACATGCTCGTAGTGGCCTTTATTTCTCAGTTTCAGGCAGTTCAAGTTTATATCCCTGTAGCCATGCTGTTTTCATGGAAACACTGTAGATAACCAGATCCAAGATAAATTGTTGAGAATTAAGTACTTCTGTGTACTTGGCAATTATATATTTTGATGGCACATACAAGTACCAAATTAACTATTATTTAGGTGCATACAGTTACAACCATACCTCACAACACTTAAACTCTCTACCTAATCCCCATTCAACTTTTTAAAAATTTTTCCCAAGCAGACAGAAATAAATGATGGAATTGCTGTCAGATAATGGACAATTTCTGTTGATTCTGTTGCAAAAAGGATAAGTATTAAATCTGATACAGTCCGAGTGACATCCACTCCTATTCCGCAGCACAAGAATTTACCATTCCTACAAGAGCAGTCTTTCACTCCCCTGTGATTTTTCATTCATCTAAAAGAAATAAATGAAGATCAAAAAGAGGCCAATGTTTTCATAGTTCCATTCCGTCTGCTGCTCTCAGGATTAGACTCAGGGCTCCCTGTCACAATTCTGATTAAATAAGATTGTTTAACTTAATTTTGCTTTAATTTGCCCTCATTTGTAAAACTCTTCGAGGTGCTACATAAATACCACTGACTGGCTGAGAAGATGCCACAGTGCTGAGCAAAGCATGCAGGCAGGCTGGAGATGTACATACGCAGTTCTAATTTTACATACAGTGCAGATCCATATCTAACAGAAACAATCATGGTTCTACTAATTTAAAGGGAGTCCTGAAAGGTGTCAGCGTTTATAGATCCATTCCAAACCACTCAAAAGGCTTAAAAGGGATCAGTCAACAGGGACTTTAAAATCTCTGTGGCAGTAATAAGTGCAAATTAGTACTTGCCTGCTTTATAGTAAAAGCAGGTGAATCTGTATACCAGCAGGCATATATTTAACTTGGCCTACTTTCCCGCCTCCCTCAAACAATATTCATTCAGCCAAAGAGACATCATCACTTAAACCTGAATTTTGCCTCTTCTGAAAACACATGTTTTATTTCATAAAGATAATCCAAAATAATAGAAATTTTGGGATGCCTAGGAACTTAAATTACAAAGGTTATACACAAACTATACACAAATATCTTAATACCAGATTCACTGGTATAATATTTTATGTATTACAGGAGAGACATTCTGAGTAAAAGTACTACAGGCCTACAATGACCAAGGTGGCTTTTAAACTTCATTGAACAGAAGCTACAGGAATATTGGTCCCCTAAAGAGAAGTCAGAGGAACTAAGCTGAGACAGCCACAATAAGAGCTGGGATTATTGTGATGCTTCAGTAGCATTTAAAAAATAATTAAAAAGAACAAAACCCCTAAAGATTCTAATAGGACACAGCTGAGCTACTGGTAAGTGAGGTACATTTAGGTTATCTGAGTTGTATCTAAGATGTAGAATAACCCTGAGAGATGCATCACATAGAACTCATGTTTATTTTCTTTAATGTGTCAAAATTAGGAATTTTATAAAAACAATCCTACGGGGGTGGGAAAGCCAAAGACTGCATACTAGGATTTATTAGTATATAATCTAATACCCTTTTTCCATGATCTTTGGATCAGAGTTCCTAGCTGAACTCTTTCACAACACCCTTTTAACCCCCACCATACAAGGATATAATTTTTAAGCAGATTGTATGTGTTTATAGACTGAAAATGGCTACAACAGACAAGAAAACTGACAAGCTGAAATTCTTTAGTGGGTTGTTGATGACCGCAGTCAAGCACTGCCTTTTGACTACATTATTTTTACCATTATCAATATTGTGTTAAATCTCATCCATAGGGAATTTACATGGCTGAACTAATATTGATTCAAACCCCCAATATCTGGTATTGAACACTATACTAGAGACTGTCTCCTCTTTCTTTTGCTACAAGAGCAAAACCCATGCAGTTTGGACAAGCTCTGGGGTAGGAAAGGGAATCCCATACCAAAATAAGTAGGCATATTCCCTATTTTATAAGTCAGTGTTCCATATGGCCACATACACTTCAAGGTTTCCTTGCTCAGAAGTGACACAATCCCTCACTTTCTAATTTTATTCAAATGTGAATTTCATTTTAACATGAATGTAAAGGGAAAAAAAAAAAAAAGAACAAACCAAAATATTTTTAAGTGACAGTCCTGTTTTGGTACAGCACCACAGCATTTGTTGTTTTCTGTGGTTCATGTAACACCGTCCTATGACCAATTTCATTGCCTGGCACTCCAGTATATGAAATAGATAAGCCTTTTGTTGTTTTTTAACATGAGTCATTTTTAATAATTTTATTTTATATACTTCGTGGGGAAAAGTCATACACTGACTTAAACACAGCAATTTTTGTAGAGTAGTTTCATATAGTAATAGAACTCTGAAAAAATAGTCATGACTCGAGTAGCTCCTTCTTATAATTTATGTAGGTTTTCACTAATTGACAGAATGAGGAATTGGTAATTAATTTTTTAAGGATTGAACAGAGAGTGAAGAAAACTTAATGAAATAATTTAGTACTCATCATGGTAATGCTGTACCTCTCAACTAGGAAGCAGAAATAATGTACGTGATTCCAGCCAGTTGCCTGAGAGGATGAGCTCCATCAGCAATTGTTTGTTTCACTACAAGGTGGCCACATTCCTGGTTTTCTTTAGAGCCCTTAAAGTTCCTGCTGATTTAAAAGGCAGGGAATAAAATAGAGGCTAGGTCAAGTAGCAGGGAGGAATGGTGTAGTCAGTGATAGGAAAGGCAAATTTGGTGGAGTCCAAGAATGTCAGGAGTGGACATGTGTAACACAAATGGTCCCACCATAGGAGCATGAAGACAGCAGCTGTCTGCTGTAGAGACAAATTATTTTCATTGCATAGATTTGGCTGGGTTGCAACTACTCAGTTACTCTGAGTGGAGGAGAAAAAAAAAGTAATTCTACCCAGCGTTTCATCTTCGCCACTCTCTTTTCATCTCTCAAGCTTCACAACTTTCAGGTTTTGTCCTCGCTTCCAAGCTGTCAGTGATATGTCGTAAAATGAATAGCTGGAAGCGTTTGGCTACCTGGGGCCATAAACCCAGCAGGTCAGCGACAGAAACTGTTGGGGGACTTTCTGTGGCTTTTGCTGGAATTAAAACAAAACAATCAGGAGGAAAGTGTCATGGGTACAGCAATAACTTATTAGTTCTAACACACATATCCCTGCAGATCACAGCGACCTCAATCTGCTTAAAAAATGAGTTCCTTGGGCTAGCCAATCTTTCTATTAAATAGGTTGGTCTTCCCTGGAGCCAAGATCTGCCTCCTTCTGCATGGCTTATTATAGCAGCACAGGCAGTATTTTTTTGCTCTGACAATTTTCAAATAAAAATCAGTCCTATAAAGGCTGAGATTGTTTATTTTTCCTTAGGGCATTCAGTTGTTCTGATTAGGGACAGAGCAGAAGAGAAGCTGGATATTAAAACAGCAAAGCTGTTGTGAACCTGAGGTGTTAGTTTTAGTTTAATTAACAATGGAGGAAGCCACATAAGTGAAATTAAATCATACAGCACTTAAGATATACAGGCAAGGATACACTGTGTGACCTGCCAGTAAAGATCATTGTGATAAAGACAAAGGTAGTAGGAAAAACATCCTGTGCAGCTCCAGAGTAGCAAAATGGGGGAAAAAAAAGTAGTCTATTATCATTTTTGACAGTAATATCCAACATGCTCTCTGCGTAGCTTTATTAAAAAGACATATTTTAGGATATGTGAAGTTTATAAGTTCCTAGCAAAACTAAAGGTGCTCTGTAAACATCCCATTAAACTTATCATCTTCTGTAATTACAGAAACACCAAAACAAGTGAATGCATGAAACAAAATACATATTCACTCCAATTCATACTTACATATTTTCTTGGAGCTTCTGGACTGTAGAGGAAAAAATACCTCAGATTACTCACATATTGCAAATTGTGGGGACATTTCTTCCCAGACCATCACGGGTACAAGCTCTCACATTTATGCCACATCACCTGAAGGTCATGGTCAAGACTTTAGCCTTTGCAGCCATTAAATGGAAATTCCAAGCTTCTTTCCCAGACTTGGATCACCTCATAGCTGTGCTTACATAATCTTGAGTTCAAAAACCTTCCTTCAGTCACAGGGGCCTCCAGTTCCTTTTTATAACCTCAATGGGTCAACATCAGCACCTTGTTCTGTGCCTCAGTGATAATAACCTTGCATCTGCATGCAGAGTTCAAGTACCTGAGAGCAGAATGTCTGGAGAGGAGTCCTGTGTTCCTGGGAAGGGTCTGCAAGTCTGGCTTGTTACTAACAGCTGATGCATATTATCAGGTTTCCTATTAGATCCTAATATTTTAGGCTAGATTAGGTAAATGTCAGAATGTCATTCTCCTGGTTATGAATTATTCAGAATAATTTACAGTAAAGCTATTACTGGCTCCACTGTGACCTGAAAGTATTTTAATTTTCGAAAGACTTTTAGTGAATTTACCTCTCCTTGGATGAATGCTTCTGTGATTTTCATAAACATCACCATTCACGTTTCACGAAAATGTTGAATAGCACAGACAGCTAACAAGCCTGTTTTGTACTGGTGGTGTGCATGAAAACTGTACATGAATTACTAAACTCTCTGATTTTTAGAACTGGATAACCAAAGCTCATCCAAAAAGACATGCAAAACCAGAAGGTTGTTTTGGTTTTGGATTTGTCTGTGGTCTTTTTGTTACTTTCTGGGGAAAAGATATGTTTCTCTTTAAGAATAACTTTATGCAAGGCATCAATATGCATCCAGGAGCTAATTGAATGCTTTAAAATGTTTCACCTTTGCTAATCCCTAGCACTGTTTGTAATTGCCGTGACTAATCCCAGCCTGTCACTTGGGATTATTTCTGCTTCCTAACAGAGTGAATCCTGAGCATTCAAAGAACTTTCTCAACTCATTGGATATTAATATGAACAAAATTATTTAGCTCTATAATTGACCCAGGCTCACAAACTCGGAGAAGCTTTCTGTTTTTTGACTTCAGAAGCCAAGCTTTGGATCATATTAACAGCTGGGTTTAAAAGCATTATTGAGGTGGGGGGAGGAAAGGGACAGAGGGGAAAACAAAACAGAGAGAGCAGTGGATGCATCTTTTATGAACCTGCTCCACGGGACCCCAAGACAATCCAAAATAGCAGAAGCTAAACAGAAGCTTTTTCCATACTATTACAGAAAAATTCATGTACAGGAGGAAGAAGGGTGGGGAAGCTTTGTAAGTGTGCAAAAAGGTACCCTTAGTACATACTTAAAGAAGATTCTTTTCCTAGCAGAAAACTCAGCACCAAACCAATTGAGACCAAATTACATATGAGCAAAGGAAAAACACCTACAACATTTCCATCCAGCTGTATGAAATGGTAAAGCAAAGAGCTATAAAATGAACTGGCAGCTCTCACCTTAGCTGTTTTCAAGCACAAGCCAACAGCCCACCACAAAGCAAAGCACTGTAGATTTTTTTTGTCTTTTTAATAGACTTTCTTTTCCATTATTAGTTGCAATTAACAGACTGAAACACTAAAACAATCTATCAGGCCAAGCAACAAAATAAAGATTAATAGACCAGCCTGTCCCTCCTCTCTTTTTGCCTTAACCTTTTCTCCTAGCATTTCAGAAATATGTGTTTCTGGAATGTTAAATCAATTCAAGTTATTCCTAGAAATAAAAAAATTCTCATATTGCTTTTACTTTCCTTAAAAAAAAAAAAAAAAAGGCAAACAAATAAACTAGCACATAAAAACCCTGACAACCACCAGCAACCCTACAAAAATAGTTTGAAGCCATAGCTATAATAGCAAAAACCACCACAGATGCTGCATATTCATATCCGGTTTACATCTGTAATTCCAGACACACGACTACTGCTGCTGCTGGAACTCATTCTGGATCAAGAAAACAGTTTTATGTCAAACCCTGCTATTTCAAGCACAGGCATGATTAAGAACCTCTATACTTTTAGTTAAGGACTGCTCTGATAAGCTAGTTCCAGTAATAAGGCTTTTTATGCTTGTATATGAATTTCTGCAGACTTAATGAAATTGAGAAAAATAGTTTTACACTTAAAAAAAAACAAACTAAAAAACCCAATCAATAAATGAAGGAGATTCACTAATAATAAATAAAGAACAATAGCTTGAAAAATTTGAAGAAAAAACCTGAGAGATTCAATTTGATCCCAAGTGCTTCCTGCTATTTGGGCAGGAAACAAGGGGAGAGAGAAATGCAGAATGACTGCAATGAGTCATCTTTATTGTGGTTTGGAGACTAAGCCATGCATCTGGCAAGCAAGGAAGAAAGGAATCTTATGAGGGTGGCAGAAAAAACCACAAAGCAATATGAAAACAATACACAGACATAATTTAATAAACTCATATTATTAAATAATTGAAACCCACTCCATACCTAGGAGTCTCCTTCAGTTTACCACAAATGTGCCATGGTTTCAGTACAGAGGAGGAGCTGAGGGACAGCTGCAAACACTACAGATTATGATGCCTGTGGTGTTTGTTCCTGTTGTGCCACCCCAGCACCTGTATTTTCAACACAGGCAGTTTGTAAATCACAGTAACTCTGGGGACAGGCTGGTGAGGACAGACCCACAGACCTCACTGAGCCATCCCACACAGCACGACCCCTCCTGACCTCCAGACCAGCAAAGCAAAGAAGCAAGGAGAGTGGGAGAGGGAGCTGGCATCCTCAGGCAGATCTTCAGCAGAAAAGGAGGGTGGTGGAAGCCAGACAAAAAAAAAAGTGTGGGTGACAACCCGACTCCATCATCAGGTGGTGCCTGATGCTCTGGGGGAAGAAAACCCATTTCTTAAAGAAATAAATGCATTGGGAGAAGTTCCCAAGGATTGTTCCGCATCCCTGGTTCTGTAAAACTCTGGGGTTCAGCACTCTGTCTGTAGGTGGGAACAACAAGTACCTAGTAGTTCTTTCAATATACAACCATGAATCTGAAAGAGGATAGGACTGACCTACCAGACCTTTTTTTTTGAGAAATGAAACAGGAAGACATTGCTACTTTTCTGTAAGGAGATTGACTGATTTTGCACCTGTTGCATCCCAAATTTATCATTGGCAGGCTTAGTTATTGCAGTGACAGTGAATAGAACTTGCTCAGAGCAGCTCTTAATATGTGGCAAGAAATGTATACAGTAAATCAAGCACTCCAGCTTGACAAAAGAACAGTTGGGAAGCTACAGTCTTTTCATACAAATGAACAAGAAAAAGAAATTTATGAACAGGAGAGAAATATTCATCTTTGGAGGAGGGCAAATGAACTAGCCCACACAGTATGAACTTGATGAAAATTCTGTATTTAGGGTCAGCCTAAATAGAAAATAATTTAGATGTGTTTTGGTGAGTGAAGATTATGCTCCTGATACTTAGTCGTAGGTGTCTGCCTGAGTCATGCTAAACCCTTTTTCTTCTAGGACACATCATATGGTAGAATCTAGTTCACTACAAGAAAAACCAATCTCTGTCTCTCTCAGTCTGGGAAGCTTTTTAGTGTTACAAGCTTTAGAAGGCACCTACGTTTGCCTCAGGGTTTCGCAGTATTCAGCTTTGCCTGGGCCTGGAAAAATACTCCTGTGAACTGTTCCACCAAAATATCTCAGCTTTGAGTGCTGAAAATTAATCACCTGGCTAAGTACTTGACTAGGTTCAAGTTTTGTGTTTACTGTAAGTATTTGAAGTCATTAAAAACACAGCATGAATGAAAAACAAATATATATGATGTTCTGTAGAGAGTTCAGTTTCATGAAAATGTAAATGCTCAGTGCACAGATAAGATGATTAAAAATGGAAAAGACAGCTTGAGCATAAATATATATGGTAAGTACGCAGCAGTAACTGACAATGCTGCATCTATTTTACAGAACATTTAAATCAGCAAAAAACCAAGATACATTATTTAAATGAGCCTTTATCAAAAAACGTATCTTGAAATTTCTATGGAAGAATAATATCAGCTGGGGTATATTTTAAAGATTGTAATTGGACTTTATCCCAGAAAAGGCTAAATAAATTGAAATATGTTTTATATCATTATGCATATTCTTTTGTGATAAAAATAGTTTTATATTTTGTAGCAGTTCAAAAAACTGTGCAACAAGGGAATAATAATAGAGGAAAAGAAGCAATCAAAATGAGAAAGGGGGAGATTTCTTGTATCCCTCTGCAAAAGAAATAACAAATTACTTCTGTGAATAATTTCAAAGACTTGAATAAGATGCATGCATCTCCCAGATGGCTCTTAGAAAGAAATATTAAAGAATTGTCTGAAACACTTGTAGAAAACATATAAGACTTCTTTTTTTTAATCTCAAACATAAAAATGTGCGAACTACAATATTTACTGACACAGTTTTATCAGATAACCCTCTAAGAGAATCCTAAAATAGCATAATATCAAGAGTCTATAGTCCATGAAATTTCTTCAGTACACTGAAGATCCTTTCCAACATGTATATTCCTTCATAGACTGTTAAACAAGAAAAGTTTCTTAACAGGTTTTTAAGGATTTTGAACAGGGCAAGATTTAATACCTGTAAACCAGATGTAATCTACCTTCACTCATATCAAATCACTTACAAAAAGGGCAGATTTCACTGCTGTATGACAGTGGTACTCTGTCTTGCAAGAGAGCAAAAATTATTTTTCATGTGTTGAACATACAAAAGCAAATGAAGAACTTAATCTCATGTTACCCATGAGTTTTTAAACTTCAGCATTTATAACTCAAAAGAAAGATAAAATATATATATGATATTTTACAGACATATTTAGATTATTTATAAACACTTAGAAATTTTTCATAAAGCACTTGGAAGTACATTTTATGTGCAGACACAGAGACACTTTGCATCTTCCACATATTCTTTGCATGTTGTCTTTGGCTGAGAGAAGCAAAAGCTTTTTAATTTTGCTATGTTATTTTGCATTAAAAAGTTATTTCAGTGCAGAAAATAGTCTTCTCAAAGGCCACTGGAGCAGGATTTCTGTTTTCAATTTGGACTGGAAGTCACTTCTAAAATTGTTTCTGAGCACATGATCAGTTCAAGGAGGAGACAGGCTGCTATAGATTGTACTAGGATGAGACCCAAGCTGACATTTAAGGACTTGAAACATTTATTAGGAATGGAAGTTGATTTTTTTAATGTGATCCAAAGTATCTGGGTCACCTGGAGGCAGGAGAGGGCAGGAAGGCACATGTGTCTGAGCACCAGTCATGGGGAAAGACCTGGGCAGTGGCACCAGGGAGGGTGACAGAACTACCAGTTGCTGCGTTGGGGTGGATTCTGGTTCTAGTATTTTATGTCTTGTTATGCCAGCAGTCTGAAAAAGAGGCTTTTTTCTTTGCTCATATGTGGTCTTAAAAAAATAAAATCAAGTATCTGCATTACAAGCATTTCTAAAACTACAGCTATAACAGCAAAACTTTATATTTCCATGTGCCTTTCCTTCTTTCCTCTCCTTCCCTTTCTTTCTTTTCCTCTAAACACAAACACGAAAACCCCGAAGCATCCATATAAATAGCACACAAATGCACTTGGGTGCTCATTCATTACTCACCCTGTGTCTCATTTTCTCACCTCAATAGGAGATATGATAGTTACTTAGATAGCAGCCTGTGCTGTCTCCTCGTTTTGGACCCCTCTGATATGTGTGCACCCATACACAAAGGAATGGCAGAGCTGCTGAATATTTGCTTTTCTACTATTTATAACTCTAAATCAAAAGCTGTGCTAAATGAATGGCTGAGTGCTATCCCCATGAGGATGCATTTTTTACAGTTATCCTGGTCCTGAACATTTCCAAGGCAGCATGACAGTGAAGCAGTGTTTCTTGTGGGGAAACCAACATTTTTGCAAAATGTCCATTTTCACAGGACATACAATATGCCATTAGGTTACTCCAGGGGTTAATAAACCTCAGAATCACTTGCCTTGTCTACAGTGAAGCGGTATAACGACTTCACTGCTACATTTTTTTTCCCGTAAAGAGGGACATTAGAAAACACACTGGAGAGAAATGAATACATGCCCTAAGCCCCTAACCAGCACTTACAGTGTACCTGAGAGCATATTAGGAAAATAAAGAAGAATCTTCAATTTACTGACTTAAAATTATTTTTTTCCCTTTTCTCTATGGACTTCAAAACTTGAGCCTTGAGGAGCTTAAATTATATTTTACATGCAAAGCTTAAAACCTAATTTACCGTATTCCTATCAGCCAGCAGATAAAGTCTATAGCACAGCAGTTTCCAAGGGCAATTCCTATGCCCAAAGCTTTCAAAAGCTATAACATGGAGGATACAATAGAAAAGGTGATACACATCAGGCTACTTGTCCCTGGACCCTTTCCTTTCAGCTTCGGGCTAGCTATGTATCTGACTAATCTGAAATCCTCTCATCCCCTCGAGATTGTCACAGGCACTAACATATATGGATGGCTGCAACCTCCTTTCTGTGCCAGTGCCACAGTTATCTCAGTTCAGGGACTCTGAAAGAACCACAGAGGGGACAGATAACTATATTTAAGCCTTAAGAATTGCCATCTTTGTGAGGGCTAGCCTCACTTTCCCATCAGAGATAAAAGGGACATGGCAACTTCTTCTGAGACAAACAAAATTGCAAGGACCACAAGGTAAAAGCTGGAATAGCACAAAATAAGTTGTACAGAGATGTCTCATAAAAGCACAAAAGTATTGGAAGCATAGATAAATTCCTGAAGCTGGCAGCTCTAGTTCAATGGAGCAGTGCCAGCCTATTCCAGCTGAGCATCAAGCCTGCGCTCTTTGCAAACAGAAATAAACACTTTATTAAATCAAACCTTCTTCTTGCTGTGCTTTTACATCTAAGAACTTTTCCCAGCAGGCAACACCCTGTTAATGCTGCATAAAGCATTTTAGAGACACATTTCCTGGGTACTTTTTGCCTAAGAGGAGAATCTTCTCTCCCTTGTCTCTCATCACTCTAAGCACCTGGTGCCACTGCAACAAGCACCTCATGTTTTATACTTCTCTGCTTCCTGGTGTATCATTTGTGTTACCTCCATCACTGGTGTATGCCTTAACCGTCTTTCCAACAGTAAACAATCAAAGGGCTTGGATTTTTTTAATAGCATTAAAATGAATGCTGTGAAAATTAAATTAATTCCTATTTCCACCTTTTGAGTAGCAGCCTGCCAAGAAATCACTGAGCTGATGTGTTTCAGCTTTCAGGGTGGCCAACCTCTTTCCGAAGTTTAGTTTCCAGCCCATATACAATCTGTCATACTTTGATCCATCACAAAAAATATGACAGCACAATGAGGTGTCCCTCTACATCTCAGCTGTAATTGCTCAGAATTTTGCTTAATCAGGAAATCCTCAGTACCTGTCAGGCCAAAGTCAGGGCAGGATGCTGTGACAAGGGTCATCTGTTTCTCTCTGACTGCTTGATATTAGCACAGTAGACAGTCTCACGTTACTAGATGTGCTGCATTGGCAGAGAGATAATAAAGCTTGCTATGGACTCTGGAATTCCCTTTGGGTTTCAAGTAACAGGCTGGCCAGAAGTGGTTCACCTTATTTTTAAATATTTTATGGCTGCATAAAAAGTGCCAGATGCTGTTCAGAAAATGGACTTAGAGCTCACCACTCAATCAGCAGAAAAAGGAAATTGAAACAACTTTTATTTAGCAGCTGCCAATATAAAGGAAAAAGCCTAAACCAAACAGCTATGCTCATGATACAGTTTGGGTTTAGAGCCACAGTTAAAGTGACACAGAACATTTTCCATCCAATTTGAGATGACAGGTATTGCATTTTACATACCACAGGCTTATTTTCTAGTCAAGACAGCTTTTTCCTTGTGTCAGTGGAATAGATGCTTGACCACCTGTTCTCAAAATTGAAATGTTTCATTAAAGAAGCAGGCTCATTATCTATCATGCAGAAGAAATGCCATATTAGAGGTAAACTTGGAAGAGGAAGACAACGTGAAGCGAGACAGTAAAATAATTAGTGGCAAAGTGAAGACAGTAAATTTAATGTTTCTGGATTTTGCTAAACATTTGATATGGTGCCCCACAAAAATTTATTTGAAAGAAATTAATTCCATATTAGCTCAGAAAAAAAGCGTTGTCACGTTAATGAAAATCTGTCTATATTGTTCTAAGATGTGTAATGATAAATGAGAACCTACGGATTGAGGTGGAGGGCAGAGGTTTTAGGGGTACTACAGGCTTTGGTGCTTGCTTTCACGCATTGACAGATACTACAAAAAGTAAAGAATTTAGCCCTCAGTTCTGAAAGATATTGCATTGCAACAGCATTATTGGGGAAGCACGACAAGAGGGTGACTCTCAACATATGGTTCAAAGAAAGTTAAAATTACATTTCAAAAACGTGCGTGAGACGGTTACGTGAATTGTAACATTAAACACAGTTTTTTAGGGGATAGCATGGATGGAACAATTTCACCTAAACTAGAGCTAGGAGAATAGGTATGGTATAGAATAGGAATACTGGCAGTTAGATATGGGGAAAGAAGTATTCACTAATTTCTGAAGAAAGTTTAAGTTACCAAAGCCCAGCAGGGGGAGAGGAGGGGGAGGATGAGGACTGGGTACCCATCTGAGGGACCTTAGACATAATAAACCTCATTGAAAAGAATTATTAGAACTAGATAAAACTATTCAAAAAATTATAGCCAGACAGATATATAATGAAAAGCAGAAATTATATCATCTGCAATGAGACATAGGAAAAAAAAAAAAGCAATAAAAGCTATTCTCTAAGAAATTCCTATTCTGAACAGATTTGTACAGAGAGAGCACCGAAGCCAGTGGAGTTATTATAGTTATGCTGGGACTCAATCCAGCAGGTGACGAATATTGCAATATTGTTTTGGTAGCTACAGTTCAGCTAGGGAGAGCCAGGAAGAAACTCAGAGCATTTAAGAATCCACAGGAAATGTAAAGAACAAACTGCAATAACTTCTGTAGCTTATTTCAAACCCCCAAAGAGCACATAACTGTTGAATAACAATTTAAAGTATTTTTACAATACCAGCTAAGTGAAATGAAAAAGTCTCATCCAAAATATCAAAGACTTTCTAGATGAAAAATAAATTTGCTTTGAGTGATAAAGTCTGGATCAAACAGTGGTCTACTTCCCCATATTTGGAAGACAGGTTCTATATATGATCTGTTTCACTGACTGTCTTTCAATGAGACAAATCTGAAATATATGTGAAAAATGCAGCCATAACCTTAACTATATTTAGTTAAAGCTCTAGCAGTCACTAGCTGTGAGAGTGGCCCAACTCTAGTGATGGGCAAACTGATAAAATACCAGCTTATATATGTCACATGTACTATAATACATCCTGTGGCAAGGCTAAGACAGAAATACTAAACGTGTTTTTTTTAATAAATTCACAAGCACTTATGGTTTCTGACAGCAGGTATGTATGTTAGCAGGCCTAAAATTCAACACAACTGAAGAATATACATATTCCTTGATTATCCAGTCATAAAGCTATTTGCCAACTTGTTAATATTGAAAACCATGGCTAGAAATCTATCTGCAGTTGAGGAATATATATGCAGCTGAAGCCCAGACCTCATTCCCTAACCTTGGAAGGTATCATCGAGTCTAATGAACAGGTAACAGCCTACAAAGTTCACAGACCATACAAGTTCAAAAAGATAGATGAAAACTGTATGGTAGTCCCCAGAAAACATACATCAGAGTGGGCACGAGTGAGATATAAAAGTGCATAGAAAATGTTGTCTTCAAAAAAAAAAAATAATAAATTTATGAAATTCCCACCTTTTGCCATTGTTTAGGCAGCTGCTTGGGCACATTTGGAGCCTAAACCTGAGCTAAACCACTCCTTTTTTTTTGAGCATCTCATTATGGCACTGCCAGGCATGTCATTGCCAGCACAAGGGCAAAGATAAAATGCAAGTGTCAAAAGAATTTTAAAAAGTTATTAATGAAGGGAAATTATGTTAGTTTTTTGTGGGTTTTCTGTTTGGCTTGTTTTGGTTTTCTTCTTACTATTCTTTCATTTCCTGCTCCCTCCCACTTGACAACTGGACCCATTTGTTCCTTCACATGTACTCTCCCCTACCCCAGTACCTGCAGTGGGGGGTTCACGTGAATATCTAAGGGCATGATTTTGAAGAAATTTTATTTTGGTAAATGAAAAAAAGGAGCTTTCTGTAGTCTTTCCTCTCAGGAAGAAAACCCAGTCCTGTAGTGATCTAATGCCAGTACACTTCAACAACTTTATAGAGATATTGTTTAAGGAAAGAGATCAAAAGCTAATAACCTCTCTAGCTTGGCAAGAGCTTCCAAATGATTGCCTTCTAGACAATTTATCCAGAGAACTGCTGGTACATTGTCCTGGTGGAGAAGAACCCAGCAGTTGGTCTTTGCAGCAAAGAAAGCCTTTTAAGCTCCTACCAGCAATCTCGTACAGAAGAAATGATTAAGGAAAAGTCACCTCCAGGCACAAAAAAAATTCCTCACAATAAACCAGATGGGATAAAATTAGAATCTGTTATCAAGTCTGAAAAGCTCAATGTTAATGCTGTAATTGCAGTGCTGAGAACTGCAGTAGAAGGAATTAATACAGCTGCTTTGAATTAAAAACGGTCAAGGAGTATGCCATTTGGAAATGCGAGGGTTTAAGAAAATGCGTCCCTCCATAAGAGGAAACAGACTGCAGCATTTCACCTGATGTAAAAAGCAACTCCTCTAATACATATCAATATTAAACTAATAAAATTGAATGAGTCCAGAGAAGATTGAAGCAGTGACTTCCACCACTTCTTTAACTTCTGCCTTGCAGCAGTTCCAGGACTAGACCCTGCACTTCGAGCTACGCCTCTCAAAGGCAAATCGAATATTATGGGCACAGTCATTGCCAGAGTTTAGAGTTAAATGGTAGGTTACACACACATTACACAGACAGAGTGGGATGCAGCAGTCAGATTTGCATGGGCACTTGCAAAAAGGATTGTGGATGTGACTGACGGTGCCGCCTGCGTGTGCCTGGGCAGGCACTGCTCTCCAGACTCTCCTGATATAGTGCTGACTTTGGAATTTGCAAAGCCCAGTGGTTTTGCTCTGCAGGGCTTGTTGCAACCATTCCCAGGACCCAGAATTTCAATCTGCACCAAGTGAATGTGCTCTGCCCAAAAAGTAACTCAGCTGAAAAAAGAGATGTCCTCTGGATGTCTCACTAAAGCCAGACGTTTCGAAGTATTGTGGTGTTTCATGAGAAAAACATCTTAAAATGGCCTAAAATTGTTCTGAAATCTTGTGAGCTTAGGTACCTATCTATGGATCTGTATCCATGTTCAAATTGTAATGCAATCTGCTACTATGACAATTTCCAGATAAGAACACTGCATGTAAGATTTTCTATTATGNTTTTAAAATTTTTTTTTTTTTTTTTTTTTTTTAATCATAAATTTTTTTTTTTTTGTTTTTTTTTTTTTTTTTTTTTTTGTTGGTTGGTTGGTTGGTGTTCTTTTTCTTCTGTTTTTTTACCTTTAATTTGTTTGGTTTTTTTCCCCCAGGATGCCTTGTAGGATTTAGTGGGGTTTTTTACTGTACAGTTTATTCAGACTTGGAAATGGTAATTTGACAGCAGGATATTTCAGCTGACATTATTCCAAGTTCTACTCTTCTGCCATTGATGGAATTTAACAGGGCATGACCTGGCCCTACGGTTCTAGTCCATCAAAACACAAACTATATACATTATTTGAAATGAAAAGGTCGGTTGTTTGGTGTTAGGTTTTGAGGCAGAGAAAAAATCACCTCGCAAAGATCAATACGCTATGAAACATCTCTATAGAGAAAGGTATTTTTCTCTTCCACTTGATGCAAGTGTAGTCATTATCCATCTGAGACTATTCCACTGAGTCATAATCTACAGAGACTATTTTTTCATGTATCTATCTACCTCATGAGTTACATTTTTGTTTCAAAGTTAGTAGAAGAGGTAAAATCCAGTCATCTCAAAGACACCGTTCTTGGCTGAAGCTGCAGATCTAAAAAAATAAATAAATAACCCAAAAATAAAACCACACATGCTACTTACAGGATGGAGGTGACCTGGGTCTCATGCCTAAAGATACTTGCTTAATCTTTTGGAACATCCTGTGGAAAAGATCAATTTTCAATTGACAGGAACATTCAGTGTTGCAAACCTCCCTGCTGGGATACAAAACCGAGGTCATTTATTAAAAGGAATATAATGAATGGCAGGGAAGATCCTTGTAGTTTTATGGATACATACCAAAAAAAATCTATCTAATCAAAGACTGCAAATTAACAGCATGTTAAAGCAGACTGGTTTAGTGTCTGTGGTTACTGACAAGTCACCAGATGCTCGAGATCAATAGATATTTTGCATATTTTAATTATTTTTTTGGGTTTATAACTTAATTACTCTTATGAACTTCAGGTAGTTTTGGCAGAGGTATTTTACCTTGAGTTTCACTGTTGTTTCATTAGCTAAAACAAGGTGCCAGCACGCTGATATAGAGCCATGCTTTAATTTCCAGTTGCTCATCTGAGTGCTGGAAGAAAATGCACAGAGATTCCAGTGTGTCTCCCACAATACGAATTTATGCTTGATTTCCTGGCAAGGGAATCTGTTAAACAGAGAACATTATTTTATAGTCTTACATTAATTTTCTGGAACAATACTTTCAGTTTTGTGGATACTGGCAGAGCCTATAAAGAAAAGTTAATGAAAACATTAAATGTCTTATTCAACAAGAAGAGGGGGAAACAAAAAGATTTGCAACAACTGTACTTGAATTTAGGGAAGGATTAAATTGTATGGATGACAATAGAAATAAAGGAATCCGCTTTCCAGTTAAAGAAAGTGTTTCATTAATGAGTGTCAAATCAATCTGTCAAATTACAGGCTTCTCCTTGTAACCCTCTCCCTGGAAGTGAATCACTCCTTAGGCTGCAGTTGGAGAGGTTCCTGGTTATACTTAAGAAACCCTGGTTCTGCCACCTTCTGCTCTTGCTCTGGTACCAACACCTTTAGTTTCACCCTACTCCAGTTCTGCCTCCTCCAAATATTTTGTTGTCAAGGGAGTGGAACATGAATTATCTCAGTAATGAGTTAACAACTTGCTTTGTACTTTTCAAAGTCTGGAGTAAGTCATATGGGAGCATACATGAAATACAGGTTACAAGCAGCTAACATGAAGGACAAAATTTACTCCTCACAGAACTGTGTACACAACAACAAATCCAAATAGAACAGGCTGATTTGTTAAACAGACACAACCAATAATACATAACATCAATCTTAAGAATTCTTTTCATAATTATATTGCACTATAAATTACTGGAAATATGGATTTAGAATTGGGAGAAAAGATGCTAGAGGAAATAAATCAGATCAAGGATGGTAAGAAAGAAAAGCATGAAAAAGAGTTCTAGCAACTCAGGGTTAAAATACACTTCTCTGTATCTGTGCACTTCCCAATAAACATTTTAAAATAATTGGCGGGGATAGACATTCTACCAAGACCTAAAATACTTAAAATTCATAATAAATCAATCAATCCAGACTGTGAGCAGGACTCATGTAACATCAGCACTGCTGGTGGTTTTCCCTCCATTCTCCTCCATTTTTTTAGAAATATACTCTTATTTATGTATTTTTGCATACTATGAACCTTCATTTTTCATTCCATATTATTAGTTGTGCCTAATTCCTGCTGCAGTCAGCATTCTCCTTCAGCTGAAACATGACATTAGGTTCTATCTACATGGATTTCAGAGCTCTTTTTGTCAGGATGTTTCGCTGTTAATAAATGATATAGCTTTTTGCATGTCCTGATTCTTCTAGGTGATTTTTTTTCAACATCCTCTTTACTCTAGGTTTGCTGTCATCATGATGCAGATAATGAACTAAAAATCACTTGCACTTTATCGTTTTTGGTTTTGTTTTTGTTTTTTTTTTAATTATTCAATGATAAAGACCCGAAAGGGTTTCAATAAAATTTTATGCATCTGGCCAGAGTGTGCTGAAGCAACATGAGAGCAGCAAAATGCAGGATGGGGGACTTCTATAACATTTTCTCCCTGTTTAAACTGAGATTCATTTCAAATTCAAAGTCCATTGCAAAGATCTCTTCACTGTCACCACCTGTTCAGAGGTCTTGTGACAATGAACCCCACAAGGCTGGGGACAGTCTGATGAACTCCTAAATAGCTGTGGAGGACATGCCAATGGCTCCAAAGCCAGTGGCTCTGGATGTATGGAGCAGATTTGCAGATGCATGGAGACAGCTGAAGATGCAGCTAGGCATGCCATGGGACTGACACAATTGCCTAACCAGGCACTGGCTGGCTGCCACTGTCTTTATAAATTAGTTAAATGTCTTGCCTGCTCATGTGTTTTTTGTTAATCCTGCTAAGTGCTTTTTTGCCTTTTGGGGCAGCTCAATCTTTTTTTTCTTCTGGTCCCAGGTTATTATCTTACCAAACAATTTTGATATATATCACAAAGTAATTTACATTAAGTACACGGAGCTTCAGAAACCAGGGCCTTTTCTGACTTCCTGATTTCAGTGGTGATTGCTAACTAATAGCTTTAGCATTCCTATAGTTGTGCCATCTGATGACTGCAAAATAACCCTCAAAATATTCATTAACCAAGCCACACAATACACCAATGAATTAGATTTTTATCACTCATTGGCAGATGGGAAAACAAAGACACAGAAAGGTTCAATGCCTTATCACAGAGCCCAGAGGGGGCTTGTTGCAGAGCTGCAAGCCAAACAATTGAAACCCAGATACACCAGCATTTGGTGCTGCACATTATTATTACTCTACATTACATCTCTGGTCTTCCTTCCAAGTCTCTTACCACAGTCCCTCAGTAGTTCAAAACTCTTCTACCACTACTCTTCTTCCTCAAAGCCTTTCCACTGTCTTCTTTCTGTGGACAACACTCTGTCACTCAGCCATGTGTGACATTTCTGACTGCCCTAGATTCTCATGTGTGTTGGTGACTTTAGAACCGGCTTTCCTCTTGCCTTCACAGATAATTCTTGTCTAAAGTTTCATCATATATCACTAGCTGCAATCCTTTCCCTTCGGTCTTGACAAAGGCAATCTCACACAATCAATATTCCTCCAGAAAACATTGCTCAAGAGGTTGTTTCTGTAAGCCCTTTGCTTTGTCTCTGTCATCTGTTCACTGGTTCTCACTCGTTTTATTTTACAAACGTAAGCCCTTGTCTTCATTTTTGAAGTCCCTTATAGCCTATTCCTGCATAATCTCTATCAGTCATTGGATATAAAAAGGTCAAATCCCACCACTGATGAGCCCCTACAAAGGTGGCAGGATGGTAAAAGAGTGTTAACCAGTAACTTGCTAATACAACTGGTATCAGCAAGAAATAAAGGAAAATATTATGACAGTGATTACTGACTAATGGCTAACAAGTTAACTTTCAGCTAGTAACATTATCTTCCAAATATAAATGATAATTGATTTTAATATTCCTATAATCATAGCTGAAGAAGATTTCAAGGCCATAAAACCTTCTTGCTTGCATGCTTGCTGTCTATGGAGGTAACTCTCTGCTGGGGAGCAAAAGTAATAACACCATCAAGGACAGAGAGAATAGGAAGAAAGAACTTCCCTACATCTTTACAACAAAGGAATTTATGAGAAATATTTCTGCTGAAAAACAGTTCTTCTGAATCCAGAAGAATTTTCAGACCTAAGGCTCTGGACATTCAAATCACAAGCATCTATAATTTAGAAAATAATCACCTTTTTTTTGAAAAACAAGTGAGACCACACAAAAGATGGTCATCAAAAACAAGTCAAGAAACAATAACCCTTTTACTTTACTTTGACATGACTTAGGTAAACAAGTCAAGATGCATACAATAAACCACTCCTAAAAGAAATGCCAAAATAAAAATATTTAGATAATTATAATGGTGTCTTCAGGGATTTTTTGTGGTAAGGATTTATATCAAGACAGAAGATTTTAAAAACAATACCATGGCACACACAAACATAGCAGGAAGTGCTGTTCTATGAAATAAATTTCAGGCTATGAAATAATTCTGTTTATCTGTTATTTCAAAAAGAAATCCAGTTATGATAATTTAAAGCTTTTAGAAACACCCTTTAGAGAAACACTAAATAAAAAGCACTAAATTGTTAACTGTTCTACTGGTTGAAACAGAAGAAAATACTTTTCGTTAGCACTATTCAGTTGAATTTAGATAAAATAATACTATTCAAAAGGCTGTCTGAGAAAGAGGTTACAAGAGAATATACAGAAGAGTCTTCTCAAAGTTGGATATTTTCCCCTCCCTTCTTCGTAGTGCAAGACTCACCAGTTTCAAGATATTGTCCATTTAGGATGTTGTGAACCTGGTGGTGCTGAGACAAAACCTGACATTTCACATGAATTAAGAATGGAGAATGGATACAGTGATGGAAATGCACCCACACCAAAGATTACACCCAGCAGCAGAGACATTTTAAAAGCCATGTCCTAGGTTACAGTAAATTAAAGAAATAAAAAGAAAAAGGCACAAAATGATAGAATAATCTAGTTGGCAAATAAACGAGTTAGTAAACCATCACTTTACCCTAAGTGAGAGGGAATATTGGGGAAAAAGTTATATTTTTAAAAGCTCAGCTTGGGGTGGAAAAAAAAAGCTGCAGTCAGTCAACAATTTTCAATAGACAACAGTATAAAGGTAAATTATCCCTTCTCACATATGATGGGAAAGGGTATGAGGGATTTGCAGTCAATAATCAGCCCTGCAATACATACAACAATCATCAGCATGCTCTGGTAGTACCTCTAGGAAGGAACAGTCTGCCTCCACTCCTAAAATATAGTGGAGACCAGCAAGGAGATGGTGAGGGAACACTGTTGAAGGTACGTGCAGCAGGTTTACCCTGTGGGACAGCCTCCACAAATAGTTGTCATTCTCATGTTGTTACAATACTTTTTTTTTTTCTGTATTCTTAGAGTGGTATTTATACCAGGACCTCTGACTGGATGTTAGGGATTCTTACCAGACTTACAATTCTAAAAAATGGAGTGTGTGTGAGGCAAAGCTCTTGTTTGATTTTCATGTGAATTATTCTTTGAAGCTGTAGTAACTCAATAACTGCAAAAGTCATTTAAACAGTCATTTTGTGACAGGGAATCTCTCTTCTTTCCTTACCTCTCACCTTCACTATGAAGTGTCAAAAAAAAAATATAGATGGTAATCTGTAATCCATTTGGGAAATGTATCCTACTCCTCTGGGAGGATTTGGGCAGGGGACTGAGACTTTTTATTTTGCAGCCTTTTTTAGAGCAGAAGCCTTGGGGGTGTGAAAGCAGACATGGCAAGCAAAGGAAGCAAGGCGTCAGTACTGGAGTATGGGTGGCAGTGGCATCTGTGATAATTCAAAAAGGAGGGAGAAATCAGCAACAAGCAGGAAAAGGGGCCTAGAAGTTACACAGACCAAGAAGCTTTGGTTTGGAGACTGAGATCCAAGGTGTGTAGGGGTGATCGGACGGGAAGAAGGATGGTACATGGAAGGAGGTGGGGATTGTAGAGCAAGGATATTTGAACTGATGGGATGATATGAACAGTGGAGTGGATGGGAGGGGTAGGAACAGACTGGAAAGAGGCAGAAAAGGAGGATGTGGTCTCTCCTGTGGAGAAGAAGACAACCTAAGAGGTGGGAGAGCAGAGAATATAGGATAGATTCAAAGGAACAGAGGAGCCTTGGGTGTTATGAAGGAGATATAAAGTGATTCAAAGCTGGGACATCAGGTTTGTGTTGTGCTGAGGCACTTTAAACTGATGTGGTTAAAGGAACACAGAAACATGAACAAAATTCTTTCAGGAATAGAGATAATGTAGTAAGTCTTGATATAGAAGGGTACACACAAGTGCCAATAAACACTTGATAATAGGTACAATGATTAATTGAAGGGAATGTAATACAAGGGAAGAGTGATGGCCAGAGATAATCCATGGAGTAATATCTTAATACCAGCATTTTACCATCTCCTGAGACAGCAGAATCTAATTGAAGAAGTTAAATAAGAATGAGTTGCAATAATTGAAGTCCTAAAAGTGTGTGACATCAGGCAGCGTTAAAAAAATTTAATATCCTAGCAGTATTTCTTATTTGGCAATTTAAAGGGTGAACACTATTATTAACAGGAGCTTTTAATCACAAAATTAGGTCTGTTAAGATCCTGAGCGTTCTTGGTCATATTGGATCAGATTGCTGCTTTAAAGGAGCTTTAAATTCGGGGCAGATTTTAATAAATTCAAGCCAATTTCTAACATTTTTGTATTAAAAGGCATTAATTATTAACAACTTCTGTGACGTTCATATTTTTACTTTTGCTGAACCATCCAGCTAAATGTTGTGAACATTTAACAGCGATAATTGAGGGTTTTAAAGCCTCAGCATTTGAAGCCAAAAACACATGAATCTACAAGAGATGAAAATTCTTGAACCAAGTACTTCGTGCAGCTTAATATTTCTTTTGAGCAGGAACAAATGGCTCTGTTTTTAAAGACACTGCCATTAGTAGAGCAAACAAGGTCCAAAGCAAAAAGGAATTTCATGCCAGTTACCCGAGATGTGTTGAAAAGACCTTGTGATCTGAAGTTTCACAAACTAATGACAGGAGCAACAGAAAATAACACTAAAAGGAATCTATTACAGACCCTTTGGCAAATCTCCCTTGTGTGGGAGGTTATTAATGGGATTGAAGTCAAGGAGACATTTCCTATCCAACTGTGCTCATTGTAAGATGACTGCCACAGCCTTACCACTGGAGCTGTTCCAGCTTGACCCTCATGTAAAAATAGAGCATTTTAATAATGTCACAGTGAGCTTCCCAGATCCTTTTAAGAACAGCGTCTCTCTTTCCATGAGGCATCTCTTTCTGACGAACATCATCAAGCAGGCTCAGATGTGAGACATTGTGTTCATTAATAGGTTCCACCTTGACTCCTGTAGAATATGAATCACTGACCTGTTCACAGGCAGGGAATTTTCTTTAAGTCAGATGGACAATTATTTTCCTTCATCAAATAAAAAGGTTTTGCTTTACAAAGAAGAAGGTAGAATAATGAAACAACCCTTCCCAGTAGTTTGTAAGGAAATCCTGTATTGTCGAAATTAAATACATGGAGAAAGAGCTATAAAATTTGTGAGGAGAAGATGAAGAAAACTACAGTATAATTTATGCTACTTCAAGATTGGAATTGGAAAGAGCTTTTTAAGTAAAATAGACTGAGTTTCTCCTACAAAAGTTGAAGAAATGTTCTTTCTTTGGGAAAAGCAACATAATAAAGAATGTGTTAAAGGCCTAGGAAACACCTAAAAAAAAGTCTTCATGAAAGGAAGATATCAGGATATCAGGTTCATTATAACACCACAAGAAATGCATATTAAAAAACTGAATAAGTCTCACATGTCCCTAGCAGCTCCTGCATTATTTCCAGAGACTGGCATGGGTAAAAATGTGAGGGGAGAGGCTGACAACTGCAACACCAAAAAAATGCTTGTTACATATTCTGACTGTTTTGATTAGAGTTGATCAAAAGACAAAAAGTCTTTCAAGACTTTATATTCTGATTTCATAATGGAGAAAAGGTATATTGAAACAGAATTGGGACAAATTTCTATTTTTAAACACAGAGTGATAGAAAGATGTTACTCTCCTTCTTGGTAGCCAGGTGATAACTGAATATGTGAGAAATCTCCATTAATCAGCCATGAGACCTTTAATACAGTCTCATCTGTTTCTTGGAACAGTAATTACAAACCAGACCACTGCTGGTTGCTGCAAACATTCTCTGCTTTGGGGATACACATTAATTACATATTATGATACATGTTAATTTATGCAGTTAGCAGCTACAATTTAATCTTGCATTTCATAGCTCTTCCTCTGCTTTTTCTTTATCCTGAAATGTAGCAAGTCATGATATCAGTTTGTGCTTCAGGAGTTAAGGGACCTTGTTACAGGAAGTTAATTGAAAACAAAGAGTTGTAAAGGAACAAAATTACGTATGATGTTTTCCTTTTTCATTTTTTTTTTCACTACCCCCTCTACTAGTCAGCTTTTACTTGTGTTAATGCTAATTTTTCTACCCATTCTTTCCTTTTTCTGTATCTGTTTGTATATAGTGCAGTGAGAACATCATTTTCCTTTTCATTATTATTTTCCTGTACAAACAGCAGTAATTCGGTGGAGCTCAGAGATTAGCATGAGGAGCAGAAAATGATCAGTGAAGTACTTTAAAACTCTTTGTACGAAGAGGAATATTCTAGTTACAGTCTCTTAGACAACAAATTGCTACATTATGCTAAGACTGAATGAAGTTTGAGATCAGAGACGTTCTGCATTAGCTTATTCTTCAGCCAAAGCAGAGGAAAACAATGACCTACATGAAACAAACACAAAACGTTTTGGTTCATTTACAGAGAACATGAGTTGGCCAGTTTAAGCACAGTTAATTGAGAGTTGAGGTCTAATTAATTTCGAGTGGTACTACACAGGATGCAGTAATCTCCTGGCTACTGCCTGTACATCGAGATTTGTTGTATTTAAAGAGAGGAAACAAAGAAAACAAACAAACAAAAAAGAACAACAAAAAACTCCTCCCCAAGTTATTATTTAATATACAAGATGTGATCAGGAAGCAAAAGGTTAGCCAACAAATCAGTACTTGAAGATCATTGGACAACCTTTGCTCTGTGACTTGAGTGTGTGCTTTACCTCAAGACAGACACCCACAGCTGACTGTAACAGATCAAAATGTGTAAAAAGTATACAAAGAACACCTCTGTTTCTCATTCAGCATGGTACCATGCACATGTGCAGAACAAAATTCTCCTTTTAAAATAAAGGTTTAATTTTCAAGTTCCTTTAGCACATTCAGATGGTCTAACTTCTACAAGGCCATCCCCTCAGTAAAATCATTGTCAAGCTTGTTGCCTCTTTTCACACTCTAACCTCCTTGGGTTTACAGTACTGAAATATTATGAGATGCTCAGGAAATGCCTAATTAAAGCACATCAAATCCATGGAGATCTACGCTTTGGCTTCATTATGTAGAGGCTCTCGCTGAATATGCAAACACTATTAAAATTGGGACTTTTGTTCCTGTTTATTAGAAATAACATTAAATATGCAGTAAAACATCTCAGAGCTCTATATCCATGATGTAGGGGATGAGGATCTCAAACATCTCATTTTTGCTGCCCATGTAGCCACATTTTCATGAGCATAATGGCTTTACAGCACAACAGAGAGATGGAAGATCATATAGGGAATCAGTCTGAACCTAACTCTTAGATATTAAAAAATAAAGTTCAGTTGTGATACTAAGTCCTCCTCCTGTGGTGTCTGGACTCCCATAGTATGGTGTTCCTAGACTAAAACAAACAAACAAACAAAAAAAACCCAATAAAACAAAACAAAATAACAAGAGTGCATGTTTTAAATTAATTTTGCTCAAGTTTGAGGATGGACAGAACAGGGTGAAAGCAATTATCTTTCCTTAAAAACACTCCACAGTTCATGGGAAATAAATAACAGTGTTTTGCTGAGCCCTTGGATTCTCATTAACCTGAAGTTTACATCCTTTTCACTCTTGCTCCCAGGAGACCTCGAGAGATATACTAATTAAAATTAGGTTATCTATTCTGAATAGATATCTGAATATCTATTATTGTTAAACTATTATTTTACTTCCAAATATATTTTATTTAAATTAAGTAAATCAAAGAATACAGCTTATCTGTACTGTCACATCTTTGTGGATGGAAAAGAGTTTTTCTCTATCCAGATCAGGTGAGTAGCCTCTCAGAACTATATAGAAACTATTCTATATGGAAATCATAGAAACATTCTTGTTTTCATTGATACACTGTGGTGAGGATCTCCCTTGCTCTGTCATCTTGGCATTTCTCTAGATTTTTCTATTACCCCTTTGAACCTCCAGGCCTGCAGAACAGACTGCCAGGAATCAGTGTGAACATGGAACAGCATGAACTGTTTTAGCAACTTCTTCCTTCTTCTCCCACCCCCACAAGGATTTAAGTTAAAATAAAGCAACTCAACAGGATTTCTCTCCAGCAGAGTTTGGGCTCTGTTTCTTCCTAGTTTCATATCAAATTTACAGGTCCTGCAGGGAAGAAGGTAAACAGAGAGGTAAAGCAAACAGATGCAGTGACTGTGGCAGTCTGACAGTGCAAAGACACCAGCCAGGCCCGTGTAAGAACAAAGGCAGCGTTTTCCAGCTTGTAACCCCAGCGATCGAGTAATAACACACTGCAGCTCGGGCTGTGACTGACAGCTGAGGAAACAAGCTCCCAGCTGCACGAGACACTGCTAAGGAGCTCTGCCACACCACCACACTGAGAGACTTCAGCCCTCTGCCTTTGAGTGCCATTTCACATGAAGAAGAGATTTTGCTTTTGAAAGATTCAGTATTTTTTTTTATTATTATTATTGTTTTTATTTTTACTTTGTGAATGAACAGGCCTATCAAGAAAATTTTGGCATGCCTTGAAATGAAAGGCATTGCCTGGATAAGTCCCGTAAAGGGAAACACTATTTTCACATAGAAACAGCAGGTATTTCTAATAATCTATTCTCTCTCCATATTTTTGTAACATGACCCTGAGACGAGCTCATTTGGTTATAGCATGGTGCTAATAATGACAGGGTTGTGGGTTTGATCCTTGCACGGACCATTCCTTTAAGAGTTGGACTCGATGATCCTTCTGGGTCCCTTCCAGCTCAGACAATTCTGTGATTGTCTTTACATCAGTGGAAGAGAAGCAGAGCAAGTTATAATTACTTTACAAGTTGAGTCCTGTCATGTGTGCCTGAAAGCATTTTAAAAGCATTGAAACAACAGCAAGGAAAACTTCAGTTTCTAAACTGAAACGAGGCAAAAAATATTTGCAGGTATAAAGGTGAGAAAATGCTTGACAACAGTTGTTCTACCTCATGCCTACCTGAGTTCTGCTTTTGTTTACCCTCTTACCTGTCCTGGAGAAGTTCACAAAGAGTGCTGAGCCTTTTCTCTTCCCTATTAGCGCGAGCACAATTGCTGCACCTGATACTGGAACCTGTTGGGCACCTCAGTTCTTACCACCAGGACTCAACAGAGAGGATAAAAGATAATTAAGAATTTCTTTGGTTTCCTCTCTGAGCCACGATATTTACAGAGAAGTACAGAATGTGCAGACATGATGATGCCAGTGGGAGCTGAGGGGGCAGTTAGGACTTTGTAGAACAGCTCTGCCACCCGTTATATCTCTTCATTTTCAGAAAGGTGTTTGGGTTTTGGTTTTTTGTGGGTTTTTTTAAGCTGAATTAAGCTTATGAGGGGAAGAAATGTTACTGGGGAAGAACAGGAAAGGGAAACCAAACTTCCAATCAGCTAGAGTAAAGGACAGGTTTTTCTTTGTGTGGCTAATCATAGTGATATTTGGATGCAAGAAGAGGAATGGATTCTTGAAAGAATAAATATTTGCCTCTCTAGTGAGTTCCAATGTCAACAACAAAGCTGAGAGGCATGTCTTGGCACTGAACCAATCATCTGGAATCTCTGTAACTTCCTATAATACTGAGAAAACCGATTTCACTACTAATGATCTTTCAGGATCCTCATCTTTGGTTCTATCTATAGCAAGACAATAAAATAATCCATGTAGTCACTTCAGAGAAAGCTGGACTCTGGCTTCTGTGAGATAAAAATCCTGAGCCAGTACAGTCACATGCCTTTCTGACACTCAGAAGTGAGTTTCCTAGGCTATTTCCTAGCCAATAAACTCACCAAACTCTAATCTTTGCTATCATCTCAGCACGTTGATCATGAACAATTACTGATCTGAGCACAGTTTTGCACTGATATAAGCCAATCTGCTGAACCAGATTGTTGAAAATTTATTACATCCCCTCTTCCAGGAAATCAGAGAAATTAACTGGGTATGCCCCATGATACCTTTTTATTTAATATCAATCGGTAACATTAAATTAAATTTCATATAATTTGGAGCCTGGAGAGTACTTTCTAAAAAACAGAACAAATTTCTCACCTTTTCTTTTTCTTGGCTAACTGTTAAACCCTTCTGTCTCTCTAGATATTTTCATCCTTCAGTTATCAGAGGATTAAGAAGAGGAACCTAGCTGAGAGTGGGAATAGCCTTTAAGCAGTAAAAGGAAAAACATACATACTTGATAAGGAAGAGCTGCCAAAATTGTAATTTTGGCCCGATTTGCCTGTTTCTGTTGTCTGCTAGAGAACAGAATGTCTCTGTCTGTCCTCCTCACTTGCCTCTCTCCAGAGCAGAATGTGCATGTACGAGGCTACTGGACAAAAAGGAGGTACCTGGAATAGAGATTTGTCTGCCAATACCCAGAAAATTTGACTGGGACGAGATAGATGCGGATTGCAATGTTGGAATGAGAGGTCAGAATTCCAACACCAATAATATTTACCTTTAAAAATTAGAGATTTGTCAGTGCTCATACAAAAAGAGCATGGAGCTTGATCTCAGCTTGACCAGTGACAGATACAGATAAATACTTCAAATAATTATTTCTGAATATGAAAAATAACATGGTCAGCATTTTCAGCTACTGGAAGCTAAAGTTGGGCAACTACAGTTAACTGATCCATTTACTCATCTTGAGGCTCAGGAGAGCAATTTTTTTTTTCTTAGAGTATTGAGTACTTTAAAATGGTTTGAGAGACAAAGTGGAAAAAGTTGTTTAACTGCCTTCAAGAAAGGAACAATGTTATTATCCAAAAGTGATGTGAAGACTCTCACTGTGTAAGATTTAGGAACCAAATCAAAATTCTAAGGAACAGGGGGAAATCCCATGACTAAGCTGATTTGCAGAGGAGGTACTCAAGTTTACCAATATGTTTCCCTTATTCATCTCCCTTTTGAACAGGTTCTTGAAGAGAATGGTCTAACTCATGGGTGGAAATTCACAGACTTCACAAAATTAGATGCAACAAATGCACAATAAATTATGAGTAAAAGAGATCTGAAAATGTAAATCCAATCTGGAAATATCTAAAATTAATCGGGACATTCAGAAATTGTTATTTTAATACTTATAAAGTAACAGATTCCCTGGCAGTTGCCTGGTAACTCTACCATGGTAGAATCTAGGGACTGTTAGGTTGTATTCAGCTTTACCGTTTTTAATACATCTAATAGGACAGCACAGCCATGCATCACTATGGACCATGTGTACACTATGAAATGCTGCATGGCAGTACATATTTGTGCAAAAATGTGCCATATTATTTATTATGTATGTATTTGATTTAAAGCGATTAAATTCTTTCAAATATATTACCTGTGTCAACTAGGACATTATTTCTCTCATATTTCTTAACTTCAGGAGGCATTTATGCATGTGTCTTCCAACTCTGGTTGCCACGAATGCACCTTCAAGGTTCTGATTACTATTAATTCTCATAGCTCTGCTATTCCATTTAAAAAGCCTGAGAAAAGAGAAAAATCTGACCTTTAAAGAGTTAAAAACTGAAAATCTTGAGTGGAGGGAGTGACAAGGAATAAGGTAAAGAAAATTTCACATCTACCATGAAATTACCATTGAATTTACAGTTTAAAGATGTTCTACCTTATACTGGGAGAAATTATTTTGTACTTGAGTATTTTCTGCAGTTTTATCAAAGGTGAAAAGCAATTGCTGGTGAAATACATGAAGCTGCTGTAGCAGTGATTGAGAAAATGATTTTCATCATACAGTTTATACACTAGAGAAAACATGAAAATGTACTTAAAAAATAGTTCATCGATTTATTTCCTTTTTAGATATGGATGCAAGGAAAATATAAGATATCATTATTATAATATGCTCTGCAAAACTTTATCAGTCTAATACAGTCCTGTCTAGTTTACAAACACCAAGGAAGGCAAGAAATGGCTCCATATAATTTTAATTTCTTTTTAAATATAGATGTAAGGTGTATTAAAATAAACATTTGAATTTCATGATTTCTGATGAAGACATAGCATCTCAAACCTTAAACTTCCCTTCTTTATGCGGAAAAAGAGGAATATCCATACAGCATATGAAAACAAAAATGAATCAACCTAAAATTTATGTTTAGTTAGAACAAGTTTATAACAGTGCATGCAGTTACTTAAAAAATAATGTGGCAGGCAAGTTCCATTGTACAGCTCCAAGAACTTAGACTTTTGTCTCCATGGGTTGGTGCAGACAGTTGTGCATTTATTTTGCTGCAGCCCAAGCAAGCTGGATATGAGTTACGTGCTATAGATTTATACTGCAAAACTCAGCCTCTTCTCCAGTGACTCCCAGTGTACCAGATGAGGTATTACTCACCCTGGCATATGGAAAACTATGCATTTACGTGTGTGAACCAAGTTTGTAGATGTTATCTCCATACCACCATTTTCTTAATATATTGGGAGAAGAGCGTCACAATATTTTAGATTCCCAATTGAATCTCACACCAGTCCTCACAGAAGTACAAACACTTCGCCCGAGTCCATCCTCTGGCAGGCATGACACCAGTGAAAAACCTTACGAGGTGAGGGACTGGACAAAGAGAGGTAATTCACAGACACCACAGGGAGAGCCCCGCAAACCAGCGATGAAGGGAGAGCATTTTTCCACAGCTTTTAACTATGTGTCTAATATGGTTCTAGTTCAGATTTACTGCTTTCTCTTATCTTCAAATAACTGTCACCCAAAATATATGCTCAAGGGTTTAGCTGTTTGGGACCCTGGAACTGTTCACTCTGCTTGTGCTGCAGGAAAATGGAAGACACCAGAGAGGGTCAGATCCAGTCCATAACTTTCACCGATAACAATCATCACTCGAGCAGGAAGAAAAAGGATCAGAAAGAGCAAATAGAAAAGCCTCACTTGAGAACCTGCTTCGCTTTTTGAGGAGCTCACTCTCTCTTCATCAAAAAGGCATCAGCAATGCAATCTGTTGTTTACATATGGAAAAAAGTATCAGCAAATGAAAGGTGTGTGTACATTTTTATATATATATATATGGAAACATCTGTGCTAAGAAGCCACTTGAAAAATAACCATGCAATAATAATAAAAAGAAACATCTGCTTTTTTTTGCATGGCAGATTCTTAGAAATATGAAAGGAGGTGATGCTATAAAACAGATGTAAAATTTGAATATTTTGCTGAGGTGTGTTTCTATATTTATGTAGACATCTACTAACCTTTCTCATTTAAAGAAAAAACAGGTAATTTACATATAAATATTTTGGGAGAACCTGAAAGCAGTGATTAACTTCTCCTATGCTAACGTAGTTGTAGACATAGGAAGAGTGACACATTGCAACAATATTAAGTAAAAAGCTGACATATTGTACTAACGGCATTTTAAATATTTAATTTAAAAAATATTTTATTAAAAAATAATTATTCACTAGCTATTAAACAATAAAAAATAATTTTCTTTTCTTCCTTTCACTAGTCAAAACCATTTAATCAGTAGCAAATGTTCAGTACATTATGATAACTATTTTGAAACTACATTCACTTACCAGAGTGCTTTTAAATCACAAACTATTGAAAACAAAAATACCAATTAATATGCAAATAAACAATAAAAGTATAGTAAAACTCTATCATTTCATTGTTATTCACATTTAAATAATGCATTACTAACAGATTGTTATCTTCAGAAAATAGTATCGTGGCTGGTTAATGAAAAAGAAGCATTAATTATAATAAATTTGGAGTAGTAATAGATTAAAAATGAATATTAAAATAGAGTGAGAAAATACTTCAGACCAACAAGATTTAACCTGAGATGTGATGCAAGAATATGGACTTTTCGAGTTCACAGATGAACATATTCACTTAACTTCAAATAATAGAATTCCTGCCCTGGACACAGAGCCCCTCTGTACATGCTAAGTCTCATCAGGACATACTCACTCCAGGCTATTCTAAAAAAACCTTTAAATTGCTGTAACTGACAGCAATTTGGAGAAACCATTCTAAAGGCAACACATCTAATTGAAATCTACACCCTATGCTTGGGAAATTCTAGTCCAATCTCGTTTGGTTTTCAAGCTGGGAGTGCTAAAAACCAAACTTGGGACAGTTTAGTTCCCCACTGCCAATGGACAGAGATGGAGAGTCACTTTCACCACTCCACATTTCTCTGAAACACTCAGCCTGATTTCAGCACATATAAACACTGAGACAAAGGTTTTAATGCACCTTGTGGTTACCCACAGCCATTCATTTTGAGGAATATAAAACTTACTACATCCCCATCAGGGAAAAAGTGCAGCTCCTTAGTCTTTCCTGACATAAAGAGAACGCAAGGGTGAAACAAGAAGGAGTTGTGGACAGCAAGCCCCACTCAAAAATCCCTAGAAAGAGAGATATATGAACTACACTTAGAGGGATTAATCACCTCTTTGCTGAAAGGGGTTGGATATCATTCCTCCCTTAGCTAGCAGCACTTATGACCAGCAGGACTCCATCAGTCTCTTTGGTATAGATTGGGCAGTCACATAAACACAGAAAATGAGTAACAGTATCTGGCCCAGAGGGTTGATATCACTCCTATTGAAACTGCCCAGATTCAGTGGAAGAAGGAAACACTCTGAAAGTGCATAGAGAAAATAACAGAGAATTTAAATTCAAACAGATTTCCCGATTTTTAAAGGGAACAGTAAAAGAAAACCATCTCTGAGTTACAACCTCAAGTTTCACACTTTTGATCAAGCAATTTTATATTTCAGAACTTTGATTATTTAATTACACTTTGCTGCATTCAGCCATTGAGAGGATGTCTATTATTTCTTAGAGTATTGTGAGTTTTTTTCTGAACAGTGCACAAATAAAAATATTGTTGCAAAATTCCTCTGGAAACTTAACTGATAGTCTGCCAAAACTCACTTCACCCAAATTAAATAAACATTGTTCTTGGCTCTTCTTGAATTCACTCAAAGTATAATTACTGTTTCAGTATTCAAAGCTATCTTAAACCATTATCTATGTTATAAATGTGCTTTTAAATACTGCATTGGCACCATCTTCTTCTCTGTTTACTTTCATAGCCCTTGAAATCAGTCACATAAAAAGTGACCACAGGCCAGCCAAAGACACTTTTCAGCCTGCAAATCAGCAGGAACAGTGGCTTCCATGTACATAAGTGAAGAAGTGTTCACTTCTTTGTGTAAGTGACCTCAGAGAGTGGAGATACTCAAGTGGTACAGCAAAGCCACATCTTCTAGAATCTTTAAAGCCATACTTATAATCACTAAAAATCTTTTGTGATTGTCTAAATGACACTGAGATCTTGTTTTGTGCATGAGCAACACTTTGAGCTAATAAAAACAATAAAAATTATTTCTCTTTCCTTCCACTCTCCCACAGCAATACTAAGCTCTTCAATACCCGGAATTTCATGTAGCAACAAAATCACAGCTCAATGCAAGGTCACTTGAGTCTAATCAACCCTAACCAAGAATGAAGATTTGTTCTTTTCTTTGGGTTTTGATAGACCGGAGGTAATTAATCACTGCAACTCAAGCACATAACTATTTCACAGTAAATTATGGGTAACACCAAAAGAATGAAGTATACATTATTTTGGGGTCTTTGTGGCTTCTCTTTTTCCTTGCCAAAAATTAATCAAGCAGCTCGGTCTGGTTTTCAAGTCTGTCAAATTATTACTACTAATCTTAATGCAATAAACTCCTCTTGTTTGTTTGTTTTCTGGGAAAATGCATAAATGCATTTATCTTGGCTTTCCATCACTATCACAGCAGAGGATACCAGCCCACAGAGGAAGTTCCCACACTCAGTAAGCTTTGTTTACATAATGTTGAACTGCTCTTCTCAGCCTCACCCCTTCACAGCCCTGTGGGTTGTTTTGGGTCACCCCTCTTAACAGCTCCGGTCAACAGAGCTGTGCCAGTCCAACCTGAGAATGGCTTAAAGCAAAATATGTGTGTGCCTGACTCCAGCCTGGCTGACTGCAATTGGAAAGGGAATAAAAACAGTGTATTGTAAGGCGGAGTAGAATCACAGATAATTTCCTAGGCACAAGAAAAACCTGAGAAAGCTATTCGTATGGCACACTTGGGAAGGGTGGTAAAGAAAAACCCAAACCACAGACCAGAGTTCGTATAAACAAAAGGATTAAGGCTTGCCACAATAAAAGCTTCATACTAAATGAAATAAGAGAGTTTTTAATTAAAAACTCTTTCTGCTAGTCACCCACAGTAAAGTGGGAAAAGAAAGAAAATGGTGTTCTTTGAGACAGGGGTAATTCCCTGCAGATGATCAGAGCCCACAACCTGAAATAACTGTGACAAGACTACTCTTGACACCACTGTGGAGTGACGCCTCTAACCTTCCCCTGCCAAACCCTGTGCGGCCTCCTTTAAACAAAACAAATTACTACAGAAAGAAATCAGTCTGGCTGCTACAGTATCATTCCAACACCTCAAGAAGTTGTCCTCTGACTCCTCCAGAGTACCAGCTCTTTGGCTGAAATTAAATAATCAAATGAATGAGTGAACGAATGAGTGAATACATGAGCATTCATCATTTGGGGTGTGATGATACAGTAAAATAGCTTAAAAGGCTTTCCAGAGAAGCTTAAAACCATTGATTCTCTCATGGAATAAAGTGGACTAAGAGTCATCAGTTAAAGCAAAAATGTCCAAAGGTGACAACAAAATCCAAGAATTGTTGAAGTCTTAAACCTCTTAAATGCAACTGCAAGAGATTTTTGCGATTTCGTCTGCAATGCTACATTACAAATGTCTTGCGTTTTCAAAACTTTGTTTTCTTCAGGGTCCTGTATTCAAACTGGAGTCGAACACATTAATAGCAATGCTTCACTTTTGCTTAAATCTTCATGCTTTTAACAAATGAATCCTCTTAACATCCCTGTTGGGTAGATAGGCAAAAATCCTTTCTTGTCTGTAAAACTGAGATAAGTGCTTTGCTTAAGGACATGCAGTTAGGACTGGGCAAAATAGGGTTAAAATTCAGCAAAGAGTGTCTCATTTGTGCTCAAACACCTACAACTACACCACAAAGATTGTGCTATTAACATGAAATATAAACACAGGATGGAAAAGAAAAATATGCATAAGTATTTCCTCATTAGTATTCTCGCTAATACTGGAGATAAAACACCTTACAAAATATGTATTTTCCTATCTATTCCTTGCAATTTGGGGAAAATGATTTTGAGGCAAAATTCCAAGATTTTTAATAAAATCAGACTTATTTTTAAATAATTCAAAGATACACAGTAGAAATGTACAAAAAATGCATCCAGGTAATGAAACTAATTACGAATGGTTTTGTTCATTATATGTCTACAGTGATTCTTAATGAGAACATTCAATATCCTTCGCTCTTATAAATCATCATAATGTGACACATAATAATTTTCAAATATGTTCATTTTAACCATATTTAAAAATACATTTTCTAAATAATTTATTTTAGCAAGTAAATATTGCTTACTATAATGCACACACAATCCCTCTCTAGTTATTATCACCTGAGACAGGGAGCCAGTATCTTGTACACTTTGATACATTTAATGACTATTTTTTTTGAAGCAATTTGATTTTTGATCATTCTTAAATATTATAAGAGGTTATCCTAGTCAAACATTATTTTCTTGATAACTGTAATAAAATTACCTATCTAAGTTAGGTTTGCAAGATGGTCTTTAAGCCTTGAAATAGTGATGACAGGACAGAATTTATTATTCCTATCTCAGCCTGTCAAATCTTGATTAAAGATTCAGAGAAGATGTACTCAAGCCTTTGTGAATAAAAAACTGTTAACACTCATTGCTACGATTTCCATTATCACATAATCCCCAAAGACCTTTTTTAAAAAAGGAAAAAAATTGAAAAAACCCAATGTACCTTTTTCATATCATACCACACCATGCTACAAGATTTCAAGCTAGCAGAAACACATGACACTTTATATCTGTGGTCTTTCTATGCATAGAATATCTGTACTAGCCAAGACATTGCTACTTTTACAGATATAGTTTCAGAACAAGACCCCATTTTTGCATCGAGAACAAGGATTTACTCTTTAAGCAGATTATTTGAATAAAATAAGAAATCTCGTGTCATTAAAGATGTATGAGCTGAAATTTGGCCTACCAAAGAACTTTTCTAAGTTATAAGTTGATAGGTACAGTAGTTGCTAAGACCTAATAGGATACGCATATTTCTACCAAGTGTTTTCTGGAGAATAAAGACAAAATCATCTGCTATGCACAGACGAAGTCCCTGGACATGCACGGTAAGAAAGATGTTTCTAGGATGTGCCAGAGGTACCTCAAATGTGTTGTGCAGGCCCTTTGTGGATGTGGACATGTGGGAATCCTGATTTTAGACTCCTTGTTATTATTTCTGATCCTGGGATTCCCAGTAGCTCATTCAGCACCACTTTTCCATGCAGACTGCCAAGCAGGTGGCCAAGGTAGGCTTCTTCTGCTTAGAGAGAAACTTTCTGGGCAGATAAAAGAAGAGCATGTGTGGGGAAACCCAAGCATATGGCAGCACTAATAACTATTTATGGTTGTAAACATTTATAACGCTCATCACATGGCTATCACTTCCATAAAAGCATGCCTCTAATTATGCATAGTACTGGATTCCTGTACACTGCAGAGCACTGAACCTAAATAACTTAAATAGCTACTGAAGCTACTGCACTTGTTAAGCAGGCAGTCTAGCAGCATGTTCACTCTTTTCCCTAAGTGGCTGAGCAGCTATTTCCAGAAATTAAATCACCTTTACTTATAATTACTTTATATTGCGTGTTTCTTCAAATAATTTTTAAATATTTAATGACTACCTTTTTCTACATAATTTCCTAAATGTCAGTTAATTCTCTACAAACATCTTTAAAATATTGTTCTCATATCTTTATTAAGATTATTACTGTATTCTCAATTTTCCACTTTATTTTTTTTAGGATTACCTTGGCACATATTATTGTTATAAAATGCAATAACATCTAGTATAAAACCTTAGAAAAACCTTTTTTTCTTTTTTTTTTTTTTTAATATATCTCAGAGAAGCCACACTTGGGCTTCCAGCAGAAATGGAAATGGGCAAAATTCTCAATGTGGTTTTGCAACGGACTCGTTTAGTGCTGCCCTTATATGCTACAAAAATGCACATTGCTTCTTTGGAAGAGCAGTAAAAGGGAGACAGAATCCACAAAAAGAATCCAAGCCTATGCTAGTTTTCAAATGTCCTCTATGGATGAAATTTTAACTATAGAATTCATATGGCTGAAAAATAATTTGTTCATGCATGTATATAAACACTCGAAGAGAAGGTGAAATGAAACAGGAAACATTTGTCCAGTGGTACCTACAGACAGAACATGAGTTCAAATGTCCACCTTCAGATGGAAAGGAAAGAAAAAGGAAAAGCTTCATGAGGAAAAACTGCGTCTCACTCTTAAACCCCTTAATGTTTTGCTGAAGGATGAGGTGGGTTTGAGCCCTCTAAAAGAAATATGGGAATTCAGCATGGGCTGAATCTTCAACTATAGTCCTGACAATGAAAAATGACATAAAAGGATGGAGTATTTCAATTACTATGCTGAGTGGAAGGGGCTCTGCTTAACTGAAATCCCCGTCTGGAAAATGCATTTCTCTAAATATATTGCTGCCAGATTAAATTCTCAGAGAAGATGTGCAGTGGAACACATGTTCCAGGGACCTGACTGGGTCTAGCTATGAAAGAGGTGGTGTGCTCCTGAGCCCTACATCAATAAACATTCTGATCACACTCTGAAATATTTCTGGGAAAAAACATGAGTGAAAAGTACTAAAGTAAATTTTCTAGGAGCCCTACTTACACAGTCTGTTCTTTGAAGGAAAAAAACCACTGTAAGTACATAGAAGTCCTCTGATTGTCTGTGGTATTCCACCTTTACAAACATGCATGCATTGCAATTTTGTATGCTTTTGAATTTCTTCAGTGTGGACAAACGCCATATGACAGTATAAACCAGCAAAAATCAGAAAGTAATTTATGGGTGGTGATTTTGTCCTTTGGAATTTAGTTTGGTTTTGTAGAGTTTGTCATCTCCTGAGTCCTGATGCAGAAGGTTCTCTAAAAAGGTTTGTAAGAAATACTTGCTTCTTCAAGCACTTAGCTGTGAAATCACTCAATATCTGAGAAAGGTGTGCTTGTAATATAATGCAGCAAATAAAAAGCAACCAAGATGTAAAGGAGATTAGAAGAGCAGATTAATTTCACAATTTCATAGAGTCAGCTTCCAGGAGATAGGTTAAAAAATTCTTCTAAATTATTTGTATTGACTGATAAACAGAACACATGAAAACAGAGGATTCATTACATATATATATATATATAATGAATCCTCTGTTAATATATAATGTCTTGTAAATACAAGAGCATCCTCTTCATAAATCTACAATAGAATACATATCACTTCTGTATGCAACGTTAGCAAAGAAATGAAATCCCACCCTTTCTAATTAAAGGGTATTTTAGAAAGGATTATATGAAAGTGGAAATGAAAAGACAAATAACACTGCAGACAAAATTTAGGAAATTAATCAGGGATCTCATTTTATTCTCTTTTCCCCATTGTTTTGATTAATTAAAAGCTATTTTCCATTAAAACAAACAAAATGTGTACACACACACATAAAGCCCAAATAAAACAAAACAAAGCCGAGCAAACGCTATAGAGGTGAGGAGGAAAAAGAGTTTTAACAGTCCTCCTGTTCATTAAAAAAAATTAGTGAGTAAAATTTGAAAGCACATATCGAAAATATATATGTCATGACGATGAAGGTTGAAGAAAGAAAAAGAAATCTCCTTTGTTCCATTTCTGTTCCACAAAAATGCAAAAATTTAATTAACCTCACGCACTTACAGACAGCATTGGGGTTACAGAAAGGATCTGTTTTATTTGTCAGCATTCTATATGAAAAGATGGCTTTTTCCAACAATATTTTGTTGTACTTCCCTGTGAAGTGCTGAGGTTAGAAATTTCCTTGAAGCAATCTGTAAATCCTAACACTTCACCAGTGAAAATTTCTTCTGATTAAACAGATATTCTTTAAAGTAGAACTGACACCTCCCAAGTATGGAAGCCTTAGAAGGTCACAGATTCTGTCTCCATAGGAGGCCAAGCTGTTTAGCAGGAAGTATGACCTACTGTGGAAACCAATGACCTAGTAAAAAAATAAACAGTACTGTGCTGCAAAGTGGTGGAGCCAGCTGAGAAATAGAGAGCTCAGTAATGAACTGCCTTCCTCCTACAGAGATCAAATCATGTTAAGTGATGTTATTAAAATAAATCACATTTTAAGAGTCTTTACCTGAGACACTAACTTAACTTATTAAACCACAAAAATATTGATTTTATTTTTCAACGTATAGGAACACGATTACTATTTATTTGTAACAGACCGAAGTCCAAACTCTCAGCTCAACACTCACTTGGGAAAATATTTAAAATATTTATTTAAGCCACAGGAACGTAAAAATTATTTTAATGTTTTTCCATGTAAATTAAAAACTCAGAGAATTATCTGCTGATTTCAATGAACTCTGAATCATGACCTCAACTTGAGAACTCAATTTCTTATTAATACTTTTGAATAATAATCAGTTAAAAAAGCTGGAAATAAAATGTCAAAGCATTAATTGTAGGCTACCCCTTTGCATACAGTGAAAATACATGAGTTTAATCCTGAGAGCAAATCCTGACAGCACCCTCTCTATCAACGGGGCTATGACCATCTGCACTACCAACATCCCCTTTAATTAGGCAAACCACATAAAACCTTGCTTAAATTTGAGAGATGGACATTCATGGCATTATTTTAAAGATAAACTTGGTGATCACTCTCCAAAAGAAACCAAAAACTATGGGAAATAAAAGTTGTTAAGTGCCATTGACTGCCTTTCAGCAGTGCTGTGTCCTTTCACCAAAGCAAGTTGATCTGGCCGTAGGTTTAAAAAGAGGGTCAAAACTAGCACAGCAACAAGGTACAGAAGTGATCAGTCATCTGTAAATGAGGGTGTTTACACTGTTGCATTCACATATAATTAATGAGAAAGGCAGACATGCCAGTCAACATCGCAGGTGCCACACCATGGGGTGCTGCAGGGAGCAGAGCTGAGGTGCTGAGAGAGAGTCAGATATGAGGGATTAAAAGACAGGCCTTGGAACGGCATTTAGCCCATGGAGCCAAATGCAATTTAATCAAATTATCTTCAGAAGAATGAATCTTCTGTGATAGGCTGAGTTCAGGGCTCCTGATAAAAATATGGTTCCAGAGCAGAAGGTGAGGTGTTTCCCAGGAAAAATTGCAAACACGTTGTTTATTCAGTAACTGATCCTTCCTATGCTGCTAGACTGACAATAAAACTAAATAGAACAGCACCTGCAAGGCCAACATACTTTCGTAAAACACAAGAAAAAGCATGTTTGGATAAATTTTTATTTTAAATACACACTTTCCGCTATGAAGAAAATTCTGCATTTTGGGCTTCATATTGATTTTTGGCTTCTAAGAAAACATGTTTATGAGCTAAAAGAGCAGATGTCCCAAAGCTCAGCAAGAGAAGGAGGATTTTGTCACGCAGCTTTTTAGCACATTCTAATAAGTCTTTTCACAGATTATATTTCACAATCATTTCTAGCCCCATCTACCTACAAAAAAGTAGCAGGCGGTGTTCTACAAGACTAACCATCTGAGAGAAAAAGTGTTCCGATTATATTATCGTGTTTTATTTCCAAGTAATGCCCTAGAGCTGGAGTTCAAACTGTTTGTGACATCCTTTGTCTTCCAAACAGAGGAAGTACTGTATTTTCTTACTGTTATTGATGTTACAAGATGAATTTTATAAGGGTTTGTGTCTGGAACTTTCTGCTCAGTTACTTGATTTGTGGCTACACAATATAATCTCCCTATCACTTGAGCTAATTAAATTTCCCAGCCAAAATCAAGATTTAAGCTTCATTAAAGAGTAAGACCTGCTAATGTATTAAACCTCACAGCAACCCAGTAGTACAACTAATTATTATTATCACCACACTTGCCATATCTAGTACTTCCTTCAGGAAAGTCAACCCAATCAGGTTTGCTACCTGCTCCTTTCAGACATTTTCAGTGCAGTGCCTCTTCAGAGCTGCTCTTGGTGTGCACAAAGACATACACTGACCTGCTACACTTGACACGTGGGGACCTGAAGAAGTGCTGACATGTCCTTGGGATGAAAAGAGACCTGTTAAAAGCCACAGTCCCCAGCTACAAAATCACATGGCAAGTTATAAATACTGTCAATTACATAAAGCAACCATCTGGCAAAAAATTAGCTATAGACATGAAGGAGCAGGGAGTGTGTCCAGAAAGGGGAAACAGAGCTGGTGAAGGGTGTGGAGCACAAGACTTGTGAGGATTGGCTGTGGAAATTGGGAGTGTTTAGCCTGGAGGAGGCTCAGAGAGGACCTTACCTGAAATGAGGTTGTGATGAGTTGGGTGTTGGTCTCTTCTGTCAGGTAACAGGCAACTGGACAAGAGGAAATGGCCTCAAGTCATGCCAGAAGAGGTTTAGCTTGGATATTAGGAAAAATTTCTTCACCAAAAGGGTTATCAAGGGATGGAATAGGCTGCCCAGGGATGTGGTGGAGTCACCAAGCCTGGAGGTATTTAAAAGGTGTGTAGATGTGGTTCTTAGGGACATGGTTTAGTGGTGAACTTAACAGTGCTGGGTTAACTGTTGGATTCTGTTATCTTAAAGAATTTTTCCAACCCAAATAATTCTATGATTCTGTGATCCAAACAGATCCATTCTGTTTAATTGTTGTGATGCATGGTAAACATAGATGACCCTGTGGATACAAAGAATGAAATCCTCAATCATTGACACCCAGTCACTGGGCTAAACATCAGACTCTCTCTCTTAACGTATACAAAATTTACATTAAAAGGGAAAATAAATTGTGAGATGGTATAGAAAATACTCAAATGTTCCTTGACTCATAGCTAGCCGGGGATTAGATTATTTAATAAGAAATTTACTGTGCTTCCGTAAAACTGCTTGTCAGGCCACATATTACAAACTTAGAAAAGCTACTAGGAAAAAAATCAAGAAATCAATTTCTAGTCCCTGTGGTGATGTATTCTAAGTGTGAACTGTGTTATGCCTGGGGAGCACAGATTTCATCCTTAAATAGAAAAATTCTGGCTTGTCTTAGCTTTCTGAAATATCTTTTTAGTTCAGATTTTCTTATGAGGATATGCCTTACTGTGAGAATGCCATGCTCCCATTTGTACTACCAAATATGAAATCCGTCTCTCTCACAGAAAATTATTATTATTAGCTGTTCCAGAAGTAGATCCAAGTTCAAAAAGTTTGAAGAAATGGAAAAACTCCCTTAACTTTTCCCTCAACAACTCATTCCGAGTTGAAAAAGGTGTGGATGGTGAAGGGTCTAGAAGGGAAGTCTTGTGAGGAGAGGCTGAGGTCACCTGGCCTGTTCAGTCTGGAGAAGAGGAGACTGAGGGGAGACCTCATTGTGGTCTTCAACATCCTCGTGAGAGGAAGAGGAGGGACAGGTACTGATCTCTTCATTCAGTTACCAGTGGCAGGACCCAAGGGAATGGCCTGGAGCTGTGTCAGAGGAGGTTTAGGTAGGATATCAGGTAAAGGTTCTTTGCCCAGAGGGTGATTGGACACTGGAACAGGCTCCCCAGGGAAATGATCACAGCACCAGCCTGACAGAGTTCAAATGTTTGGACAGTGCTCTCAGACACATGGTGTGACTCTTGGGGTGTCCTGTGCAGGGCCAGGCGTTTGGCTTTGATGACCTTGAGGGGTCCTTTCCAATTCAGCTTGTACTATGATTCTGTGATAAAAAGTAGCAAGACTTATAAAAAATATATTTTTTTTTTAAATTGTAACTTCTGAAAATCCAAATACAATACTTTTATTGCTTAACTTGAGATAGAATAACAGAATCATGGAATCATTCAGGAGGAAATTGGAAAAAGACCTCTAAGGTCATCAAGTCCATTAACCTAGCACTGCCAAGTCCACCAGAGCTGCTCTACCTTACTTTTGGAAATTAATGAAAGAAAAATTTAGGATTAGATGAGAGACATCTGCTATCAGCTTCTCTCCAAGTACTGTACAACATAAAGAAAGAGGAAGCAAGAAGAGAAACCTGTGCTGTTGTGTTTCTGTGCCCAAGTGTCACACACTATTGATTTACTTCCTTGAGGACCAGCAGGAAAACAAACCAAGACAAGTATGAATAAGCAAAGTCTATTTATAAATATACTTATATATAGCTTAGGCACAGCATTTGTAGGTATAGACCAATATTCCACCTAAATATTAAGTAGCTGTGCTGACAACATGTTGGAGGATGACAGATGACATTCGCAGCTGCTGTAACAGGGAAGGACTTTTGCCAGAGCTGTCACAGTAGCTCAGAGCTGACAGCCAGCTCCAAGCGAGCCAGTCTGCCCTCGCCACCCCAGCGTAAGAGATGGTGGGGGAAAGGTTTGACAAGCCCACGCTTCTCCACACGGGAAACACAAACAAATATCGTGTCAGGGAATACACAGCATCTATAATTCATCCCACAGTTTGAACAATTTTGAGTAAAGGCAACTACAGTTAGCACATTACGTTTATAACAGGTCAATTGGAGATTTTTAAAAACCTCAACCAAGCCACCACAACCAGGAGCAAAACCCTCTCAATATTTCATCTCATGTGGGTAGCTAGAACTCCCTAAGTCATCTCTTTTCCTTAAAAAAAAAACAATTAACAATGATAATAAAAAGCAGAATATGTTAAAATCTGAGATTTTCAAAGTAAGAGATGTCACTGTGGTGAGGCGAACAAGGAAGAAGCAGGCTGATGATAAGCTCTCACAAGCTCTCGCCTTTCTGCTTCCAGTTTCCGAACCTGGGAAACTGGCAGAATAGCTGAGAGAAACCTTCACCTGTTACCAGCTGGCAGAAACAGTTCAGGCAGGTTGGGATACAAAGAAAATTAATAGATTCCATTTCAGGTAGGTGACAAAATTAAAACGTCATACCATGATCTTAAAAAAAAAAAAAAAAGGGAGAGAAAAAGTTTACAAATCTCTACAGCTTTCAGAGGTGTTATTTTCAGGTTTTTTGCCCATGATATGCTACTCTTATCATTTTTTGTGGTATACTTTCTGTATAATTTTGAGCTTTGAAAAGAGCTCTGTTTAGTGACAGCTGCTACTTCTTTATTCTCATTTAACTTAAGGATCTAACAGAAGAATAAACTTCTCCTTTATAATGAGATTTAGAAAAAAAATTCATAAAATCTTTTAAGAAATAAAATATTTTATATTTAAGGTATAAGATTAACAAAATTAACACTCTTGTCTAAAACAGCTGTACAGCTCTGAGGTCTTGAACCAACCTGCTACCAAAAACGCAAATATCTGTGTGACCTGTAACATTGATATGACTAATTAGCTGCAATCCTCCTGCAGACCAGACAGAAGTAAAGATAACAAGAAGGTCAAGGAGAGTGGCTGAAGATTTGGTATAACTTGTGTTGACTCCTCATAGGCGGGGCCATTAGAGGCTTTGAGGATGATATGCTTCTCTAACACAATAAATATTCCAGAGTCACTGAGAAGGAACAAGATTTCTGTCATTTTTGACTGTTTTTCCATTCCCAGAGTATTAGAATACTGACTTGCAGAAAAGCTGTAAAGCTTATCGGCTCCTACTAGGGCTGCAAAATCAAAGCCAGAAAAAGTCAGCAGATATTTATATAGAAGTTGCCTACATTTATGTAAGTTCCCTGGTTTTAAATGCATAGGACAGGTGCCTAGGTTTGGTACAGTAAAGTTCTGGGGCAGTCATTAATGAACATACTAAAGGGAAAACAGCTATGGTGTGTGGTTGTTCCAAATCACAAAAACCATGTAAAAAATCTAGATTTTATTTCTCATTTTTAGGGATGCCCAATGTCTCTACATATTTCACTTACATCCTCTTCCATGCCTCCCAGAACCACTTGCAACATGGAGATTATACAGTCACCTAAACCACAAAGGAATTCCAACAATGACTAGAAAGAACATACTCCAAAGTGTTCTGATAAGAAGAAGAAAAAAAGAAATGCGAAATACTCTATGCAAAGGTAAGTAATAATTTCTGATGTGTGCAATAATCCCAGCACATACTAACATCTTGTCCTACTTAATATATTAGTAATACTTTGTGGTTTAATGTTAAGACCATATTTAGATAAACAGTTAATTGAGATTAAAACCACATTTCCAAGCTATTTCCAAATCCTCCTCCTCATGTGGTTCTCATTATATGCAGCCAAGTTAACCATCTTTTCAGAGGTACCTTCTCCAAGGACTACTATCAAATATTCATCACAAAGACACTTAAGCCTGCTCATCTAGGAGCACCAGCTTAGTTCCTGCTGGATCATAACAAAGCACAGCTCCCAAGTAAACCTTGTATGGATTATTGATGAGAGCTAGAAAAAGGGACTATCACCAGTTGTGCAGCACAGACAATGAGAGGAGCAGCAACCATGACATCCAACAGAATCTGGGATTTATCATGGCACAGGGAAAGTGGTAAAGTACAGACTGAAATGGATATCACACAGTCCAGAGGCTGTGGTACACCTACAACAAAACCAGCAAAATATGGTTTCTTAGGGTTGAAAGAGCCTTACAGCTGAAAAATTAATCTTTATACCTGGCAGAACTTTTCATACACAAAAAGACTGCTGGAGCCACTTCCAACAGTCAGGTTCCATGGTTTCAAACAAACCAAATTTTTATAAAAAGCAAACAAACCGAATCAAACCAAGAAACACAAAACAAAAAAAAAAAAAAAAAAAGAAAGAAAACAAACAATCATAAAAGAAGCAAAAGCAATAAACATTGCAGTTTTGCTCTGTCAGAAATTCCTATCCTAAAATGTCTTTCATTATTGAAAATGGTAACTATTTTAAAAGGCTGTCTAGAGATGTTTTTAGTGCATATCTGTTGAAACTAAGAAGTCGAAATTATTTTAAAAACTAGATTGATTTTTCCCCTGAAAATTTTTGGGATGTCTTTTTTTATTGTTGTTGTTTTCTTTCTTGCTGCTTATTCTTTTTTCTTCTCATTGTTCATTTAGTCAAAATTTATTTCAAGCTTCCTTTTTTTTTTTTACAGAACATTCACAAAACAGAAAGTAACCAGTAAAGTCACGAGAACTTCATGGGATACTCAGGTTGAAGTCACTGCTGTGAATCAAACCAAACACTGAAAATGTGGCTCTTGCACTGCTGTGACAGACCCTGCTGCTGGCTGTGTCATTATACAATCCCTTTCTGTAAAATTAGGATAGATTTTTTTGCTGGTTTTTTTTTTGTTTGTTTGTTGTTGTTGTTGTTTTTGTTTTTCTTTTATTGTAGAAAAAAACCCAAATATTCCTCAAAACACCACAAATGTTTGCCGCACAGATAAATGCCTCAACCTCTGGGAAAATTCATGCTGGATCTGAGAAACGCTGGAAGTATTTCTCACAAGAGCTTATTCCAACAAATTTTCATTTACTATAAATTGCTTCAAAATGAAAAACAAAAAAAAAAGTTTTGTCAGTTCTTAACATTACTGAATAAGAGGGCAGAGATATATGTAAATCAGTCATTAGAATAATCATGTCATAGACAATGTACTAAACAAGCATGTAATCTCCTTGATGATTGTTTGATGGTTACCTATTGCTCTTTATAGAATGTTAAATGCAATGTCCTCCAATTAAACTATTTATAAATATCTGAAAAGCTAATTATCTTTTGATTGTTAACCTGGCTTCTCAGCATGTTTATTTGTTTTCAGAGACAGTTATTCACATTAGAACAGCCAAGCACGTGAGATCAGCATAGCATAGAAATTTTCAGATTTTTCCAGGCTATTTTATGGCCATTTCCTGATGCCATATGATATATCTGTAGTATTTTGATGCTCTGATACACCAGGAATATCCAGCTAAAAACTTTGCAAACAATGTTGATTTTGAAAGTCAAAGAAATCATAAAGATGTTCACAATTGTATTAAGTCTTAAAAACATTCTGGTTGCTCTTTAGCTTTGACTTCAGTGCTTGGATTTAAATTTATTTAGCATTCATATTTTTAAATTACTTCACTGAACTGGAAATCATTCAAGGCTTTTGTGTGTGTGTGTGTGTGTGTGTGTGTGTGTATGAGAAAGAGAATAGAGGCAAGATCAGTCTTAGGATTTAATATTCATTTGTAGGATTTAACATTGTTTTCCTCCTTAACATCTGCAAAACCTCAAGTTTTGTAAAAAAAAAAAAGAAGAAAACATGATGAAAACAGGAAAAACAGCTTCACTGACTTTGTAGATTATCATGGACAGATGAGATAACATGGCTACAGCTGAGTAGTGACAGAACATTTTTATGTGTAAGAGGTATGAAATTAATGAATTTTTGTTTTCCTCTGAGAATTTTGACACAAATACATCTAACCAGACTTCTCATTTGAAACAGCATTTCATTTGCAATCTTGATGAATTGTAAGACTCTATGCAAGTGAGCAGAGCATTGTGTATTAATTTAAAATTATTATTTTAAAATGCCCTCCTCAAATTTAGGCTATCACACAGGTTTCCCCTGAAATGACTTTGCGAAAATATTAAAAAAACCCACTGTATAATATTACTAACCAGAACATGGAAGAATAGTGGAATGTTCTTCAGTAAAAGAGTGGATGATAGCTACCATCTTCAGCCAAAATGCCTTGTTTCCCACCCTTCCTGGGAAAACTGTAGGAATTGCCATCTCACCAGTGACCAGTGAATATGAGGATGGAACCGACCGCACAGTAAAAGGCCCCTGGCAGATGATCTCCTGCCACATCTTTCCAGAGACCCCTGATGTTTACCTTGAAACACACGAAATGTTTGAAGCTCAAATCTCTGTTAACATTGACCCAAAATTAAAGAGTGATCAAAGGTGATGAGCAGTGGCATAACACTCACAACACAAAAAATCCAGTCCTGTTTGAGTGGGACATCACTTTTCACATACTCAATTTATATGATTATGATTAGGGTCTGTAGGCCATATACAAAGTCACAGACATCTCCTTTTGTAGAGTCTTCTTTGTGCACAAACAATTTTATGCATGGAAAATTTTTTAAGCACACCTATGGTTTGTTCTACAAGGTACCTGAACAAGTTTATTTTTTTTTTAAACAGCACAAATATCTCACATTAGCTGTGACACTTTTCAGAGGAGTTTCTTAAAGCACACTGTGAATTTGGTATTAAACTTTCCATAAGTTTGCCTCCAATCTGTGGCTAATTACAACCAGTTTTCTTAGCACCTTCTCGTCTGTTATGAACTTTTAAGAAAATGACTGAAGGAAAAATCATGGAGTTCGGGAACCTACATTTGTTAAATATGCAGGTTTTATGAACCACAAGGCAATCTCAGGGAGTGTTTCAGCATGTTTTTCTCTTTTGTTCTCAGTAACAGCAAGGTCAATATGAAATCATCAGGTCCAACACAGTAATTCTATCACCACCTTACAGACATCTGTGTATATCATGGACTCTTCTGTAACAGACTTATCTTGTAAAACATTCTTTTTAATAAAGTATAATCTCAAAAAGTTTTATTGATAAATGATAAAATTAACATTACTCTTAATTTTAAACTATGTTGCTTGATTTGCTATTTCTTTTCAATGGATTCCACAAATATTTTGATGTGTTCCTCTCACATAAACTTCTTTTAATTTATATTCTCTCTCTATAAGGTTTAGATATATTCACAAATACTCTTAATAGCATCAGCATTTAAGAATGACCTGTATCAAACCATCATCAAAGGCAAGAAAATATTCTGTTGCTAATGACATATCACAACACTGATAAAGTCAATTAATGATTGCACTTTATTTGTGAAAATCATTAGGAACGGAATTTCCCTCTAGTGATGAATGTTTTCTTAGTTCAAAACATCTTTTTTGCTGGTGGGAAAAGTTCAAAATTCTGATGGCTTGAAAAAAATTAGCAGAACTGATAAACACTACTGTGTTCCAACTTCAATTTCTCCAAAATGATATCTTTAAAATACATGCAACTATAATACAGCATGTTTTGGAAAATTGTACTTTACAGCTCACAACAAAGTAAAACTGTGAAATATCCCTGCAACATAAGAACTGCATGTTTCAACAGGATCCTTTACTTCCCTGGCAGAATTATGGAGCATACAGCAGGAGCCAAATGCAACATTATCTGTGATCATTTTAATGGGAAATGCTGATAGAAGTTGCAACTGTTCTTTCTACTCTATTCCTCTTCTACCCCTGTTAGAAAGTGTGACAAATGAGAAGCCCAGGCTTTCTGCTGAAGTGGTAATGATGGCTACATACAGATGAAAATTTATTATCCTACCTCCAGTTTTCCTTTAAACAGACATCTGTAATGTATTTTTCCTCCTGAGCATCCCACTGCCACCTAATCTGTAGTCTTAACAGTCTAAATAAGCAATTATTTTATTAATATTAGCAAGACATTTCAATATTTATAATACATAGACTAAGGAGAAGTGAAATGATGGGCAGATCAGCATTCAGATGCTAAATCTAAGTGACTCAGAAAATACATTACAAATGAGTACAGAGAGATGTTGAAACTCAAAGAAATCCAGAAGAGAGAGACAGAAGGAACGTCTTTCTACAATTCTACACAGCATCCTGCTTTCTAGATATGCTCAGGTCTGCTCTAGCTTTTGGTGAGAAGTGTATTTCGATTGTACTCTTATTATTCCTGCTTGTATCATTTTAATTTCATATTAAGACCTTGACATGCAAGAATTTGTAACACTTTACAGGTGTTATATCAATAAATGTCACTGGTCTGGAGCTACACTTTCCTATTCAAGTATGCTAATGCTCCATAGAGAGCTGAGAGTCAAAGTAGATCAAAACCCAATGCCAGCTTTCTTTGCATAAACACAAACAAGCAATCATCTGCATTGTCACCTGATCACCCTGAAGAGTCTTACATTAATAAAAGAAACTGATTTTTCAGGTTTCGTCATAGAAACCCAGCTTTCCAAGGTCACCAACATGGAACAAGTCTCATAGTACATGATAAATATTTTGACTTGTGAGTAGATAGCTGAATTCCAGTGACCAGATATATGATGGAACCCATTCACAATAACATGGACCCAACACGATTCCTACACTTCACAGTGAAAATACTGAGGCTGCTTTGCTTACCGTGTACATGAAGTTCAGTCGCTCTCATCCAGGACTCTCTGCTCATCCTGACCACAGCCCAAAGTCCAGATGTTACGTCCTGTGTGTCAGGCAGTTGGATATGGCTTAAAGTCCAGGAGCCTGGCACCATCTCCTGCAACCAAAGGCTGGACCTCAAGTGTCCAAACCCACAGTGCCTCCTTTTCCTTTCACCTTCCCAGAGGACACAGCAGCCTCCCATGTGAGGAGTTACGACAAATGAGGCAGCTGTCTCCTCATCCTTTTTACTCTATGGAAAAGGTAAGCAACTGGATAATCCAGGCAGCCGTCCTTCATAGCTGTTTGGAAATAAATTCCTTAGGATATATATTCCCTGTTTACGTTAAACTTTGTCTTAAACTTGCAAAGAAACTCATTGTTTCTTCTTTTAATTTTCTACATCACTTTGAAGATCCTCTCTTTGAGTTGGATGCCACTGTAAGTGAATCCTCTGTTTCCATCTCTTTAAAATTTGGATTCATGTTACTATGTTACTTATCTAATGCATGAAGAAAATTGCTGCCTTGATTTTTTTTTTTTCCCCAAGCCATACGTACTTTCCCAACAAAGAAAAGACTTTCATACCTACTTTTGTTGCGGGTTTTTTTTGTTATCTTAGAGGAAGGTGTAAACATATCCATTTTTCAGATAAATCAATTAATTCTTCTGCAATAAAAAATATGGGTAGCATTCTCTCAGGTTTTGAGTGTGCAGCTCCTTTGTTCAACGCCTAGACCAACTCTGGAACTGGATTTTTTTCTATTTTGTGAAAGATTTTAATACTGCAGAAAAAGGAAACTAATTTTTTGTTTAGCATGATTGCCAGTTTTGTTTAGCATGATTGCCAGTTTTTAGCACAAAACCAACCATTACAAGGACAAAATGAGATATACACTGAATATGCAACAAATGAAAATTTAATTACATTTTCAGGGAGTATCTTCAGGTACACAGCCAAACCACTGTGTCCAAACCCGCTATTTTTCTAGGACAATTTTTATTTGTTTAATTTTATTATTTTACAGTTTTCATATACCACTTGAGCAACTCTAATTACAGCATGTTTCTAAACCTCTTGCTCTCAGACAAATCAGAGAGAACAAGTAGATACTGACAAAAGCTCCTCTGCTCAAAGCTGTTCTGCTTCAGAGGATGTGTATCCACATTCAGGGAACCCTGAACTTGAGCTGGTAGGATCAGTATTTCAGTCAGTATCAACTGTGCCCACAGAGATTCGGAACTAAAGCTTCCTCACATCCTTGCAGTTACACACTAGGAAAAGGAGCTTGTTCTGCTGTGCAGACATGCCTCTTGTCTCACTGATTTTTTTCTTTTTTCCTTTTTTGTCCTTCAGCTGTTTTTCCAAAGACATTCATCATCAAACTTGCTTATACATTGCTGCTACTTACTATAATTTCCTTCCTTGCTGTTGTGCTGTGCAAAGGGCTAATTATGTATCAGTTTCTGCTATTCTAATGTAGGAAATATAACCACTTGCAATATCTTGATGACTGTTCTAAGCTAATTTTGGAGGTGCATCTAGTAATTATTTTTTACAAAATTATGTCAGCTATATAAAAAAATTAATCTGAGGAGACGGTGGATGGCTCAGAAATGGCAATAGGCTACAGAATTACATATACCTAATTAACTGGTTTAAATCTACTGAAACTAGATTAAAGCTAACACCCATGTGAACACTATTATAACTAAAACATTAGTTGCCCCAACTGGATTTCTAGTACACACAGATATACATCAGAGAAATTATAATCTGTGTCACTATTTTGCAGATGTCTTCCTTAATAAAAGAGGTCAGGGCCATTCTGTGGTGTCAAGGGCAAGCGAGCAGCCTTCCTCTCCCAACCCAGCTGCCTTATCCCAGTGGGAGCTGTCATCACCACCTGCTGGGTGCTGGCAGTGGCCACCAGCAGTGCTTGGAGTTTGCCATCAGCTGAGCCCTGTAGGCAGTCATGCACTGGTGCCCATAGGCTCTTCAGCTGGTCAGGCCAAATGTCTCCATGGATTTCAATGATGGAAGATGTTTTGGCACTCCTTGAGCACCCATTGGGTGTGATCAGGCAGTAAAACTTCTTCCCTCTAGTCCAAGCTGTCTGCCCACATCCAGCTACTTCTCGTCGCTCAGACTTGCCCCATGTGCCCATATCCATGGCCAGCTTCTGTGCTGCACTAGTTATTTCACTCTGCAGTGGGCAATGCACAGGTCACCTTTTGGAAGGTTGAAAGAGACTTGTCAGGTGGGTATTTTCTGCTTGCCCTACAAGAGTTTAGAGCGTGCTAGCAGGAGGTAGCAAAGTCTACGCATGACACTCAGTGTGGAAAGTCTTTCTACAGATAACCACAGCTTAGCATTTTTCATCCCAAGGCTTGCAGAAAACCTGCTTCCCCTGTGCCACCACACGTTAAAATGTCAGACATGACCTGACAAGAAGTGCAGGTTGCCCATAATAAATTAGGAAGTACTGATGCCAGTGGGAGAGTAATGACTGAGAAACATTGCCACAGCAGCGCAACGTGCTGGACTAGGGTTAGAGTAAAATATCCTGTAACAATCCATGAGTCCTTTTTCCTGGTAGTTAAGAGACAAATGACCAAAATTTAACTCTAGAGCAACAGTTTCTGAAGAAGAGAAACATTTATCGATCGTGGCTAGAGTTTAAAATAGGAAAAGAACACGCATTTGAGAGTTGCAATGCTGGATAATTGCTTGATAAATTATGCTAATAAAAAAAATCTATCCCCTAGCTCTTGCTTTCTTTCACTGCCCATTCACAAAATGGACAGAGCAGTACTGGTATGATGAAGAATGAATTTTTGCACTAGAGCTATATTTATCGTAGCTTTGGTGTAGACAAACATCTTCAGTTTCAAAACTATCATTTTGCCTTCTTCCACAAACAGCAGATCAAGTGGAATGGCTTTTAACAAAGCTTATTTGTATTGCAAATTGAGGCATTTCTTACTTCCAGTAAAATAAAATGAATTAGCTATTCTGCAAAATCCTCTGTAACGCATTTGTTTTTTTTAAAAGAGAGAGCTATTCAAATCTCATTTTAGAAAACCCATGCATGTACTGTAAACCCAAACTTGTTAGAGAGAGAAGTTAAGGGTCAGCTCTCAGTAATTGTTTAGGGAAGGATTAGAATCATGTTAAAAAGCCTAGTTTGCTGTTTTTCCTGCAAATGTTGTTTTCAGCTCCAGGCATCATTTTGAATGAACTGTCTTGTCATTGGCACAGAAGATAATTATCCCAGTCCCACCCAAAGAACTGAGCTTGAGCCAGCAGGGACAGCTGAGCCCAAAATTAAACCAATGCCGTGTTGAAATTGAAGATATTGTACCATGTTTCCAGTAAGACCTTATTGAGTTTTCAGCCACTTTTAAATGTTCTAGAGGGTGTCACGTGCCACTGACCTACAAGCTGTGTGTAGGAAGGGCAAAACTAAACACTCTTAGCCAGTTAACAGGATGAACAACATTTTCACACAAGTCTTATTCAGAGGGGCCAATTGAATGTACCACCTATAACCAATATCCTCCATGCCTTCAGAACATGTCAAGCCTGCAAATTATCTAGATGATGGCTTTTTAAGAAAGATCATAGTCAAGAGCATCAAGTGATTTACAGTAAAAATACAGCACTAAACAAAATTAACAGCTTAAAAATTATTGTGTCACTACGTAACTTGCTTCTTATGGAAAACTTTGCCCTGGCCTCATGCAATGTCAGAACTGAGTGGGTACAGAAGCAGAATAAACCAGTATGTCCAACCTTAATGACTGCTTAGACTGATCCCAGTTTTAAAAGAAGTGATTTTTGTTTTAATTTTGTTTTTTAGCTAACTCATTGTCAAGTAACATCCTTTATTAAAGAATCATTAAAAGTGGAATCATTGTGAGGTTTAATTGAGAAACTCATCAAAAGTCAAGCCTGAACATGAAAACCAGCTTCACACATCTAACACTTAGCATTTGCACAGAATGCATCATTTCTTTTCCATTAAAGTTAATTATTTGTATGCAAGAAGTCTTTTCAAAGCTCAGAGGAAGTATTAAACCCAGTAATCAACATGTCCTCGAAATTTATCTTTTGGACAGTCAACTATAGACGAACAACATACGCTTATGTCATACAAATTCAAAGAGAATCTCCTAAGTCCCAACACTCTGGAAATACTGGAAGATACACATGTCTTACTCACTGAATTGTGCCTTTCAATTGCTCAACTCCACACAGCCTAGAAGATAATATGTAATTTAAAGTATACCATTGCCCAGTTGGCATGGTGAAAAAGAATGTTTCATATTCAGGTCATTTGACATGATCAGAGAGGCTGCTTTCATATCTGCAATAGATATGAAAGACCACCTGTACCTTGAATTTGACAAATATTTTATTAGAACATAAGATAAAATTCAATTGTTTAGGCATGTTAAAGGATTGCTTTACAGAGTCAGGAAATAAAAGAAGAAACTTCTAACCAGGTCCTGACTAGTAGTAAGGTGTGGCTCACAGACTGTGATTAAAGAGTTGCTCTGCATAACTCAAGCAGACAGAAAAGTGGCCTAGGTTGGACACCCATATAGGAACAAAAAAACTTGCAAAATCTGCTATTGCTTGGTACTACAAAATGTGAAAAACAGAATAACAAAGAATAAAGAAGTTGTTTAAAATCTGTGAAGGGCTGTCAAAAGAGTAAATTACTTCAGTAGGCTCAAAATTGTTTAAAACCATATTAGAGGCATAAGTCATAGGTATATCAATTCTTAAAAAAAAAAAAAATTATGAAGTTGAGAAAATCTAGTTAAATATCAAAGTAGGAGAAGGTAGTAACAATCCAGAAGTCTGCTGTCAAATAGTGAAGATGTGTGCAAATGAGAAAAATAGAAAGGTTTTTAATCTTTTAGCAGGCCAAATATGAGCCTGAAAAACAACTTTCAAAGAACTGAAACCCTTTAATACACATTAAAATATTTTTAATTTTTCAAACACATAAAAGGAAGATGTCTTCAAAAAGACCACAGAAAAAGTAGAACATTTAAGTGTAACAGAAGTATGTATAGTAGATAGTGTCAAAGTTATTCCTTTGTTAATATAAACACCCACTTAGGTGCCTATTCTGAAAAATCTTCTTTTGCAGGGAAAATATCAGTGATCCATCCAAAGATGAAATACCGGTAGAAGAATTTATTGATTAAGTTGAGAAAATGATTTTTCAGTAACAAATGGCATAGAATTCAAAGGGACATCAAGGGTTAAACAGCTGATCTGTTGCTCATAATAAAGGAATTGAATTAGTGAGCGTTGGAATACAATGCATCAAGAAGGTTCAATACAGCTCTTCTAAGGAGAAATATTTCCCTCCAAATTATAGGGGTCTTCTGGAGGAATGAACAAGTATAGTGATAAATCAGACTTGCATCTCATCTGCTTGAAATGCCAAGAGGTGTCTCATAGGATCAAAACTGAGCACTTCTAGGCATAGGATGATGGCAAATGTCCTCACACAGCTGGAAAACCAAAATATAAAGAAAAGTGACTAGATTTTACAGAGCCAGAAGTGTCAAGTGGGGAGTTATGAGTTATATTCATAAATTGATAGAGAAACCTAGATGAACACTGAAGGAGGTAGTCTGTTGATGATCCTGACCTATTCACAGGAACAAAAATAATGTCTGCTTTCAACAAACAGAGAAACTTAGAAGACTCTTTGGTCTAAGTTGGCCCATTGCTTTGGGCCAATAAAATTCATCATAGATAAATAAAAAGATATTAGTGTATGGAGAAAACCAATTTCAACTCTACAAATACATTTAAAAGCTCTGCACAATCAGGTAAATCAGTAAAATGATCAATAGACATTAAAAAAAAAAAGTTTGTGAATAATTAGGAAACAGATTTCACTATGACTATGTAGAAAACTATGGCGTACATTCCTGTTGAATGCTCTGAGTTCTCACATCAAGAAAGGCACAGTGAAGATGAAAAGTTTTACAGGGGAATGGCAGTGATTATCAAGGTAAGAAATGTTTCTGTACAAGAAGTGACAAAACAGACCAGGACCCTTCAGCCTGAAAAAGACACGGCAGTGTGAAGGGTACATGGCACAAATGCACACAGTCATGAGCAGAACAGGCAGAGCAAGTAATCACCTTGCTCTCACCCCAGGAAGAGCTGCAGTGCATAAAAACTGGTGTACAATTAAAGGAAAAGTGAAATACTTTGAAGGCAATAAAATGCAAAGTATTACTACTCTCAAGGAAAGCCTCTGACCAGAGGCCATAGGATGTTGGGACAGTATTCCAGGCAATGCCATTACACTTTTGCCATGTTCTGGAGGCCCACTGCTGGCCTTTGTCAGACAGAAGACTGTCAGACATGATCTGAACTGATTTGGTCGCTCTCGTGTCACTCATGTAACACTGAGACCATTCACTAGTTCCAAACTTAAAGCAATCTTTGGCTGTAGTCTCAATGAGTGTGGGTTTTCTTCTTTGTATGTTTAATATAATCAGAAAAAAGACAGCACTAGATATATTTGACTAAATACATAAGAAATAGCTGGAACATTTCATGTCAGTTTGCACAATGAGCAAAATGTATTTAATAAAAATCTCTTTCTGTAGGTTTTCCTTTCTAATAATTCAGATATTGCCCAATCACTTCAAAAGAGCTGATAGTATCAGGCAGATCTCCAGCTGTGCCTTATCTGAAACCAAGAAATAATGTGTAAGCTTGCTCATGGAATAATGAGCAAGCAATTAACAGAATCAAGATACTTTCCAAATGGATCCTGTCTCTCTTCACATATCAGTGGTGCCCTTCAAAAAATCTGTAGCTATTTTCATCCACCCTCCAGTTTCTCTAGGGCTGAATTTTAGTGCCTTCGTTCAGAATTGCTGTGTTCCTGACAGGCTGTGGAGCACAGAAGAGCAGAGCTCTTCACTTGGTATCCTCCAAAACAGACTTAGTTCTGGTGCACCAAAACTATGGGAGCTGAAAAAGTCACAATAAATTCACAATAAATAGAAATGTTCAGGTTATCCACTCCGTAACATCTGCATCACACTGTTTTGTCTTTGTGAAAAAAACCTCTTAACAGATGTTCCCATATATATGAGTGCTTCTGTAGTAGCAGTTAATACTGCTTAGAAAGGCTATCATAAGGCACTAGCCGTAAGGGAAAATGGAAAAATGAAAGTTTTAATAGATGGTACTTAAGATACTCTTCAATGTATTGGCTAAAAAAAAAAAATCTTAAGAATCTTTTGTTAGTTTTTTTAAAAACTGTAATTATCATGCAATAATGGTAAGAAATACTGAAGAAATTAATTTAGAAGTAATTATTTTAAGTATTATACAACTATATTTCTACGGCTAGAAAATATATATTACAAATACTGAAGAAAGCATACAACCTTGGGAACTCAGCTAACTTAGAAGCTAACTCCATCATCTCTGATTTCTCCTCTTCGTCTCAATTGTATAGCTTCTATTCTGTAAATCTCTCCGAATTTAAGAAGAAAATGGACCAAAAAAAGAGGTACTTAAAAGTCTAGTTCTCTGATAGAAATATCAAACTTCCTTTTCAATATGAAATACTGGGAGGGTAAGGAACCAAATAACTAATTTAGCCAGGAGACTGTATCACTTACCTCGGGGTAGCTGCTGATTCTGGCTGTTCTCATGGGATTTAATACGTGTGCTGGAGGTCTCACAGAAGGAAAAAAAATCCAACAGGATCAACCGTATGAAACAATTCTGAATACATTAGTTTTCTGCTCTAATGTCATCATAGCTTGTTTCTGCACCTGTTGCTTTTTATGCTTTCACAACATTTTAGTTGATTTGACCCTTTTGATATCGTACCATGTTTCAATAAAAAGAGATGCATTTCTTGGTGAGGAAATGACAAAACTGTGGCAGCATCACATACTGGTTGTTAAAACAGAGTTGATGAAACATTCTGTTTGTTGTTTGGTAGCTTAGCTACCTCATCAAGCATTCTGCTTATTTCCCCTCATTACTGGAATTATGCCTTTCAGCTACGGAGACCCGGAACATTAATATATAATTTAGGCAACAAGAATATTAAAAGTGTGTGTGGATGAAACACTGGCTAGGCTAAAAAAAAAATGGAACAATGCTGAGCATCCTCATTCCCCTGGTGCATCATATAGATCTTACCCAGTTTTAAGGATAAATGTTCAAAACAAAGAATAAGGCCCATTCTTTTTTTTTTTTTCTCCTTATTAGCAGAAGCTGTATATAGCCTCTCCACCTCAAAAACAAGGAAATTATTGAAAATTCTGCATTTTTCAGTCTCTTGAATGACACACTATAAAATACAGTATAAAACTTTATTTTAGAGTTTCTTGATCTTTTGTTTGTGTTACACGCTAGTTTAACCATTACATTTTGGGGTTTTTTTTCTGACTTGTTGACTGCAACACCCCTGAACCTGAAGGAAAACAAAAACTACACACACCCACCCCAAAAGCAATAAACACATTTCAAAGCATCTGGGAGTATCCTTCCGTGATGAACACAAAGACCATATGCCTGAATATATAGGTACATAATGAACATTATTAATATAGGACTGAACTGCAGGAAAAATAAAACCTAATGTGACATAACCCCTTCCTCCCAAGCAATCTGATAAAAACCATGGTTGACTTTTTAAATTGAAAGTCAAGGCATTTTTTAATGCTTTGAAGGGGTAGTTTTACTTTTTCTGAGTATTTTTCTTTTTTATTTCTAAAAGAGCTTAAATGAAGTGATTTCTGTCTCACTGACTTTTGCATTTTGTGTTAAGAAACCAGTCTCAACACTGCCAACTAATAACTTAAAAAAAATTCCTAAGCATTCAAATTTTCAAAGCATGGATTAGTAAAATGAATCAGAATTGTCATCACTGCTCCTGCTAAAGGTAATGGTAAACAAAACTCCCATGATCCTTAATGAGATAAAATTAGGTCAATGCTGAGAGTTTCCATTCCTGTGAAGCAAAAAAGCACAACACAACCAATATTTTTGCTATAAATCCAAAGCTGATAAAAAGAATCTGTTATGCTTTTCCTGGTATGTTCAGGCCTAGAAAAGAGAACATGGTTGGGCCAGAGAAAACATCACCTTTTCCATAAGCAGCAGGGAGCAGTTGTGGAAAGATGATGCTCCAAGGAAAGCACAGATCCTGCTATCATTTCAGACCTTGATGAAAGAAAAATATACAAGTCTGGCATAGTGACAAAATATATGGGACACATAGGTTTTAAGGATTTTTGTCAGTGATTCCATGTGTGTTGTTGTGATCAGATATACAGATGGAGAACATAATGCTAAAAAATAATGAGTGAAGATGAGTTTTAATAGGGGTTAAAAAATGGACGTGGTCTGGCAGTATACAATGTTACAAGATCAATTTTATATTTTAATAGATTGCTGTTTCACCCAGGAGGCTGTCCTTGCTCTAAATAGCACTCTCCAACTAATACTGTATACATACACACACACAAACACATGTGCCTGTATGTATTAATATGTAAATTATTTCTTAATTCCTTCTAAATAGTAATAGCATTTTCTCTAACCACTGTTAACTCTGAATTTCTTACAGGCCTCATGATAGAAATTTGCCTGGAAAACAGACTTAGAAAACTTAAATCTTTATATTTCTTTAGGAAACATCATGAAGAAAGCTGTGATAGAGATGGACAAACAGATAGAAAAGAGTGTTACAGAAAACAGAGAGGAAGTTGTGCATGAGGAAGTAGAGCATAAGTCAGATAAGCAGGCAGTATCATAGCTGTGAATGACCTTAAAAATAAGAAAAAGTGATCCGAATTGAAATCACTATGAATTGGAAGCAAAAAGATGGATTTGAGGAATGCAGATATTATTGAAGAGGTAGTAAAAGTAAATGAGATTAGTACTGAAAGCTAGAGTACTATGCTTTTGATTGACAGGTAAGGATGGTGCTATTCCATCACTATGAGAAAAAATATAGAATTTAGAAGGGTACAGGAGAAAATTAAATTCTGGATGGATAGACAGACTTCAGGAAACCAGATGCTATAGAGGTTATGGTGAGGAGGAGGGGGAGGGGTAAGCCTGAAAGGATGAGAATAAATTGGCTCTGGAAATATAATTTTCAGATTACTACATAGCTTGAGAATGTATCCAGTAATCAGACTTAGTGTTACAAAGACAGATTGCTCAAGTAAGGCTTACTGTGTCGTTGCATCTTCCTTGATTTTCTGGGAAGCAGAAGAAGTCTAAAATTTATCCCAGAATAAATTTCCTTCTTTCGAATTGCACCTGGATATCCTAAAAAACAAAGCTTATTCACAGGCTTGCTCCCTACCTTCCCTCTGAAAACATTTTCAAAAAATCACCTAAATCTAACTATGTAAGTCTGGTTGCATCAGAAACAGTAAGTCTGAGAAATTCGACTTCTGAATAGAAAAAAAAAGATTAAATTTGTATCCCTGCAGAATGAGCAATTGTTTGAGTTCTCATTCATCAGCTGGTCAACCAAACAGCCATACATATTCATTTCAATAAATTAGCTCTGTAGTACCCTGAAAGAAATCACAAAGTACATTTCTATCCATCTGGGGATTCGGACACCTCAGAAGGTCAAGGTACAGTGGAGGAACATAGGGAGTACAGGAAAAGAGGAAAAAAAAGAAAAGGAGGGGGAAAAAAGGCACCTATTCAATATAAACACTTAGAAACAAAGCATCGTGAGTTGCAATGCTCACAAAACAACTTCTTCCTTTACAAGATTCTCCCTTTGAGGTGTGTATAAAGGAGAAAACAAAGAAAAATATCTGTTACTCTCTTTATGGGCTGTTTTTCATTCTCCAGTGTTGATGACTTACATCAATTACAGATACAGCAGAGTTCAGGTTAACTCACTCTGCATCCAGCACGTTTCCACCGTGTACTTCTACTGCTTAAAGTTTCCCTTTGCCTTGCATGTTTCCCGTACTACATGAGACAAGATTCCAGTCTAGATACTAATGGTAGGTGTAGCCTAAAAATTCCAGTCCCCCTGTGCTCACCCAGAGAACCTGGGTAGAAGGCAGGTCCAGTCCCTCCATCCTAATTCTCCCAACATCCTGTTGCTGCTCTTTTGTCACCTATCAGAGTAGCCTGTTAGTAGTAAATAGCTCTTAGGCATAAACGAAGGCAAATCTTAGAAGATAAGAAAAGGTGTTAATTCTATGATCTGGGGTGGTACTGCCAAAATACCCAGAAGTGCTGATTAAATTCTTCTGTAAAAGACCTCTGTAAGGTTCAGTAACCCAACTAGTAACACAAATTTTGACAAACATTACATGGTACAGAGCCTAAAGGAACTTCAAGTTCCTGTTCCTTATAGAGGACCTGCAAAATCCATACAACTCCACCTAATTGGTTTTTTATTTTTTTTTTTTTTTGTAATTTATAAAATACAATCTTTCTAACAAATTGAATTTTAATTGTAACATCAATTGATGTTCTCTGGTAACAGTTTACTTACAAAATATGTACAGTATCACACATTTGTATGCCCAATCCTCAATACATACATTATTCAGTGACTAGGAGCAAAATCCACTGCAGAGTAATGAATTAGCAATCCAAAGATAAGGAATCAATGCAGTTAAAACGGCTGAACATATACTTAATGATATTCTCATGATCCAGATCTGGTATTTGGAGAAACAGAAAAATTCCCTAAATTCCTTGACGAAGTTTAAGACATTTACAGGTCAATAAATGATGAGTGCACTTCCACTTCACTTAAGCAAATACTTGTTTCTAGTTAGGAACAAAGATTGACATTGTGGAATGAACTTTGTTTCAGTTCAACAGCTGCATATTTACACTAAAGCAAGCATTCTGCATGCTCACTGATTTTATTGGGACTTGGCAAAATAAGCTCTGATTTATATTTAGTTTCTAATGAAGGTAACCAGATATTGTTATTACTGTGGTTGGAATGCACAAAGACATTCTTTCCCACAATCCCCTCCCACCCTGTGCACTAACATAGCACTCAACTTGCTATTTTGGAGGTCTTCCTTGGTGGTGGGGAGAGTATTTATAGGTAGAAGAAGGGTATTGAAGACGAGGCTGGAATTCTTTTAGCCTGCATGTGTTACACATTTTTGGAGGTGTTGTAAGGGAATGGGATTAACATTCACATCACTGCCGGTTTCAGGAATCAGACAACATCTTCACAGTTTTTATGACACCTCTTGGGCTTCCCAGCTATGATGTAAAATTTCTATGCAGATATGTCCTGCATCAGTCTTGAAAGAATAAAGTAAATTTATTTCCTATTCTAGGTAAGGGACCTGGATCAACAATTTCCCTTCATTTTCTAGCAATTTACTTGCTCAATATTTATATTACCCCTGTTTTACCCTATCAGCTGGGCTGTAGAACAAGTCTGTTCTCTCTACACAGTTGCATTTCAATAATACTTTGCAATTTATAATTTTGACGTTCATCTCTTAGTGATTGAAGCCTGCAGTTTCCATCCTAAAATAACTCTGCAGCCATCCTTAAATCCGCCTAATTCTGTAATACATTCCCAGTCATAAAACTAGAGCTGAGAAAAAAAAAATACTATACAGTCAGATCATGCTATACACGAGGACTTGAGGGCTGGGATTTTGGAAAGCTTTTAGTGCCTTCTAAAGCACGGAAAACAAATCATTACACACATTACATCTTCTTGTGTCTGACTTTCATGAGGCGATGATGTGAGATGCGCAGTGACGTGGTTTCATAGTTTTTGGCTGACACCTAGATTTGCAAGGACATGAGCTAAGATTTAGTTAGTGTCAGCTATAGCTGGTAATAATAAAAATGTACCTGCTAGCACTTCTGGGCAAGATATGGTGCCTTGCCACAGAAACTTGGAATACACTGGAAGTTATGTGGGACTATTACCAAACTAAAACTTAGTGCTCCTTTCCCTTCTCTGCTGTGCTGTTCTCCTCATCCATGTGATGCACCAATCTTACCTCACTCTGGTGCCTTCTTGTGCTACAAGAACACTGAGTAAACAGGGGTCAATATTTTGGTGTCTGAAACCCAAATTCAGAGGCTCAGGGTCTGGTGCAATCAAATCCTTGCTCCGGGAGAATGGCTCACATTTGAGAGAGCTTCACCTTGCCCAGGGGGTGTGCAGGATGGCAAAAGAAGAACTTTCTTTGTCTATGAAACAGTTTAATTATTCTGAAATATTTGTTGTTACATTGTTAAATATTTCATTATTGTAGCAAAACTGAAGTTATTTTATTGAAATTTTAATGCATTTCTTATTTTGCCTGCTCTGGCCAGGAACTCGCATTTATTTAAACCCACCATGCATGACATGAAAATGGCTGTTAAAATTTTTATCCAAAGCGCAGAATTTTGCCACTAACAAAATCTAACTAAAAAAAAATATGTATTCTTTCAGGGTTTTTTCAGTCTGTGGTGCAATAATATATTCTATTGTTCTGAAGATCAAAGTACTCATTGAGTACTATAATCAGGCTTACGTGTACAATGTTATACAAATACTTAATCCATTGAATTAGCCCCCAGAGTTTTCCAACATTTCAGTTTCAAGATTCCACGTATGGTACACAAGGCATTGCAGCTTGAACCCATCTCACATTGTTGTTTCTTTGGATTTGTATCCTCCTCCTCATATGCTGCATAAATTTATTGCAAGATTTCTCAGTTATGAACAGCAGACTAAATATGAGTCTTTTGAGGTAAAGAATCTACATTTTACTCTCTAAGAGAATTTAGTTGCAAGGACTCACTGATGTTACAGAATGAGACCAAGAGCAGAATTTGTCCTTTTCTCTAAGAACTTTTAAAAGCTGAAACTCTTTGTGATTTTAATCAAAGAGCAAAAGTATTAATAAAGGTCTTACCCATTTTATTTTTGTAAGGAACTTGGTATTTAAGCTCAAGTGTCTAAAACTACAAAAGTTTCATGGAAAATAAACTACTGTGAAAATACACAGTGAAAAGACCTTTCTCTGGGTTTTGAGTGGGTTTTCTTCCTTTTTTTTCTCTTGCCCCCAAAAACTGTCTACTGATTAAGAGCTTTCTGAATATTTATCAGCTTAATCTTGGTTTATAAGGGGAAAATTAATATTAGACTCCAAGGGTCAGCTTCCACACTCAGTTATATCACTTCATCCCAACTTAGAGATGGTTCATAACCCATCTGACACTAAAAAGAGGTCAGACTTATACAATGGTGTTTGAAGAATGGGTATAATACACAAAGGATGGAGGACAGGATTTAGGAAATAATAAAATAATTAATTAATTTAAAAGAATAAAAAGCTAAGTGGACTTACCCATTAAGTTAATAAAATACTGGGAGATGCAAATGTGAATGTTAATTTCACACCACTGCATCCTCCTATCTCTGCACTCAAAACCAAGAATTATCCAGAAACACCTACCCATTCCTTTTTTAAAAGGCTGCATTATTGCAATTGTAACAAAATACAATGACAGATTTAAACCCATTAGGAAATGTGAATAATTAATACTTCCTACAGTGCATTTTGGGAAGGGCCAGGAAGTGAAGAGAAAGAGAAATGAAGGAATTATATTTGTTTGCCCAGTTCATTTATTCTGTTCCCCAAAGGCACTTTATTGCTTTTTAATTGCAATTACAGACACACCTATGCTGGCATGTTCCACAACCATTAATTTCAATGTTTCCAAATTTCCCTTGTCTGTAAATTTCTACTTTTTATGGAGACAGGATGACACAGGAGCTTCATGTTTGGTTGTTCCATAAAGACAAGGGTTTCGAATTCAAATAGAAACCTTGCTTTAGTCTTAACTGATCAAAACTGTATGCCTGCCTGTGAGTTTTTGTAAAGAATTCTTATCTGCCACAATTTTAAAAGTTTAAAATCCAAGTGCATCAACCCTTGTTCTCAATAAAATGGCAATGGGTGACCGAAAAGATCCCACAGAGTACCACCTACATATTTTTTTAACTGTCATGTTACATACATTGTGGTGAAAACCATATCCATTCACCAAATAGCACCTTCAGAAGCATAGAAATAATCTACAATTCTTATTGCCATATCCATTAACAAACAGTCTTGGGGGATGATTGTGAAAATCAATAATTATACTAGTAAGGACTGATGTCTACATTAGTAGGCAGAAAAGACAAAAACTGTAGAATTCCATTTTTTAGGAGTCACTGTATTGTACCCCTTATTTTTTACCTGGTGTTCCCAATGACAACTAACCATGCTGGCCTATCCTGGATAAACTCCACCTCCTGAAACTGGGCCCTCAGACCAAAATGAATTTGTTCTAATGACTGACAATATCTTCATGTGAAACACAAATGTTTTGCTGCTAGTAGCAAAATATGTTTGCAAATCCTTCTAATAGTTAATTTGTTTTAAAAATACCAGTGATGAGTAACCTGTTTTATGCCCCTTGTTTCGAAAGTAACCAGTGCCACAGATGCATAAGCTTCCTTTTTGTTTTTTCCTCTCATCCTTTCACTTTTGTGTTCAGTAAGATAGTGACAGATACACATAGGGATGATTTGTAATTAAATTAAAATCAGCAACAAAAGGTGTGTAAAATGCATTTACTCCAAAACAATAAACAAGCACATGATTAATTGCTTGCAATATGCCTACCTTTGATGTGTGAAAATAAAGATGATGCAGCACCTGATCACCTTCGAATCAATTCAACATCCACCTGGTAGAAAAGCATATCATTTACTGCCAATTTAGACAGGTTCCATGGAAGAATTTCCAAGACCTCTGGTGAAAATACACCAGAACAGAAAAAAATTATATCCACTTAATTCTTCCCCCTCTCCCACAATGACTTAGACCAATTTCCACAGAAGGAAAATATCCCCCAAATGTCTATAATTCAAATGACGTAGTAGAGCAAAATGTAGAATAAATAACTACTAATTTTTAGACACCCTGATAATAGAGAAATATAATCACCATTGGCACAGTATATACCTTTTGTTATGATTTGTCATAATTTCCTATGTGTTCACAGAATTATGCTCACACAAACCACAAAGAAATAAAATATAGAAGAGTCCCTTAGCAGTGGCATCTAATTTCATTGCATTGTGTTTTGAATCTCTGAGCACTCTCTTGTATTGCACTGTAAGACTTATTAAATACACCAAGTATACAATTATGTGCACAATGAAAATAAAGAGGAAAAGATGTGGTAATAACAAATACCATTCCTCCTGTGTGCAAAATTCTATTACTCTGCTTGTAAGTTCAAAAGTGTAAGAGAGTTCACCCCACTTACTTTTTTTGGGTGTCTATAATATTTATGGAGGAAATTTGGATTACTCCTGATTCTCTTTGTTTTACTGGAGAAGCAGTTCCATTTCAGCAGTGAGTGATGATAATACAAATCATCTGAAAGCTTGTTTAGGTTTAATTCTTTACGGTATTCATCTAAAATATGTTGCTGTCAAAGCAATAGTTTAGACTGAATTTCAGTAGGGTTGCAAGTCAAAATCTACATACAATAGATTTGGGAAAATACTTTTTTCCCACAAGAATCGTGTAGATATATCTGGAAGGCCAGCAACTTGAGATGTGAACAACTGAATATGAACTAACATAACAGTGCAATTCACAGTAAATTGAATAAATTAGGTTTTCCAGCAGTGCTAAAATATTTACACCCCATCCCCACGCATATCTATGCTCTCTCTTTACATCTCACACACACGTACGTGTCACCCTTTTGTGACTGGATGTAGAGAATAAAGAGAAAAGGGGAAGTCAAGTCAGTAGCTTCTAATTTTGTCTTCTTCTAGTAGCTATGGGCTGGCTTTTAAGAGTTCAACAGCGAAAAGAAAAATGTGTAAAAGTTCATATAATAGGATTTCACCTTCAATCCTGCATAATGTCATATGATTCAGGAGCTATCTGTATTTGTAGCTTTTATTATGATTTCACAAATACAGGAAAAAAGTACATTTGTATAAATAGAACTAATATGTTTAAAAAAACAAACAAAAAACCAACCAACAACAACAACCAAAACCACATTTTGCTAAATATGAAAATACTAGCTAGCTAAATACTAGCTAAATATGAAGACTAGCAAAAGTAGCAATCCTTTCATTCCTTAGCAGAACATGAAAGCTCAAATGGAGGGAGATAACTTACACTATGGCTACAGGCAACTGGTGATGCTAATATCTGCTTAGCTCCTTGGAGATTGGTTGCATTCTTTTCCTATCAGATGACCACTCGAGTTTCACAGACTGCTCTACAGCTCTTTTTTACAATAGGGAGCATTCTGCCCAAGCCCTGGCAAGTTGTCATTGATTGTTTCAAATGTTCTGTATTCAGCTATTCACGGAATGATTCACTGGCTTTTCAAACTGTAAGCCAGCCTAGTGAGTCAAATATGCTTCTGAAGATAAAGGCATTTGTAAATGTAAAGGCATCTGTAAACGCAAAAGGTGCTTAACTATGTATGCAGCCTTTACAAAGCACAGGCAGCAAGAGCGAGACTGCTCCCACTGAGAAAGAAAATAATTCAGCATTGCTTTTCCTCTTTCTGAATTCAGATTGCAAAATAAAGATTTAGTAGGCTCCCATATAATGAAGTTAGGAATTTTAACAATACATCAGCTCTGGCCTACCACTATTTCTCTATTTTCTGCACCGCAGAAATACTGGCACTGTGTCTCCCAAGGAGCTATGATCCCTTTACGGTGTGAAAAGTGTATAAATACAGGGGCTGGGAGGTCTCAGTGGGCAAACCTACTGGCAACAAAACAATAAACACTCTGGCATATATTTACAGACACAAAGCCCTGGCTTGCACTTGAATTAATTTATTCAGGAAAAAAACTAAGGGTTTGAGTGGAGGAAAAGGGCACGGAGACCCTAGCATTTCAATACTTAATAACTCCTTGAAATTTCCCTTGAATCATGATTCTATTATCTTCTCACTTCTTTCTTATATTCCCAGATCTCTTACTCACAATTCTATTCCTTTTAGAAAGGGAGTGGGAAAAGCATAAAATTGGGAGGTTGCAAAAGACCTCTAAGATTATCAAGACCTTTAATTAACCCAGAACCACCATGTTCATCAGTAAACCAAGTGCCACATCCACACACCTTTTGAACAGTTCCAGGGGTGGTGATTCCACCTCTTCCATGGACAACTTTTCCCAATGCCTGACCACCCTTTCAGTGAGGAAATGTTTCCTAATATCCAATCTAAGCCTTCCCTGGTGCAACTTGAGACCATTCCCTCTCATCCTGTCACTTGTTACCCAGAAGACTGTTCCCCACATCACTATAATCACAGAATCATTTAGGCTGGAAAAGACTTTTAAGACCATTAAGTCCAACCAAAAACCCAGCACTGCCAAGTCCACCACTAAACCATGTCCCTCAGTTCCACATCTACTGTCTTTTAAATACATCCAGGGTTGGTGATGCCACCACTGCCCTGGGCTGCCTGTTCCAGTGCTTCACAATCCTTTTGGTGAAGAAATTTTTTCTAATATCCAATCTAAACCTCTCCTAAGCGCAACTTGAGGCCATTTCCTCTCATCCTATTGATGATTACCTGGGAGAAGAGACCAATCCCCACATGCCTACACCTTCCTTTCAGGGAGTTGTAGGGAGTGATAAGGTCTCCCTTAAGCCTATTTTTCTCCAGGTTAAACCCTCCCAGCTCCCTCAGCCTCATAAAACTTGTGCTCCGGACCCTTGCAGCTCCGCTGCTCTTCTCCAGACACGCTCCAGCACCTCAACGTCTGTCCTGTAGTGAGGAGCCCAAAACTGAACACACAGTTTGAGGTGCGGCCTCACCAGCACTGGTCACAAATCCAAGCTGGCAGGGCCTCATCCCCTGATTATCCTGTATGCTCAAGATGTGATAGCACTCGAGACGATCTGCTCCATGACCTTCCCTGGCACTAAGGTGAAGCTAAGAGGCTTGTAGTTCTCCAGATTCCCCATCCAGCCATTCTTTTGGATGTGTATTACATTTGCCAACCTCCAGTCAACTGGAACCCCCTGCCAATTGAGCAGGGCTGCTGGTAAATGATTGAAAGCAGCTTGGTGAACTGTTCTATCACTTTCCTTGGCACTCTTGAGTGGATTCCATCTTCCGCCATAGACTCGTGTGTGTTTAAGTGGTGTAGCAGATCTCAGCAAAAAAGGACAACTTTTTTCCCCCTCAAGCAGTTCAACTTGAAAGAGGAAAAAAATTGGTTCCTCTTCCTTAGGATTAATGAAGACAAAGTGAGTGTGCACTGTGGGCGTCTCCTAGTGAAGAAGGAGCATGAACATGCCCAGAGCAAGTCTAAGTTTAAATAAAACATGGTGTTAGCATGTTAGCTCTTTTCCTCACTGACTTGTGAAGCTGTGTGTTACCCTGTAACTCAGAAAGCTCCACAGTGATATTTCACAGCTTTATGAGACTCCCCAAATCTTTTAGGTTAAGTGTGAAATAGCAGATCATATGGAGTTGAGAAAAATGAGTGCAACAGGGGAGGGATCAATAGGTATACAATGCATATTTTAAGTTTGGTGGTACCTCTTATTAGAAAAAAAAAAAAGTGGTTCTGGGAGGACATAAATATGTATATATACACATATGCGTGTATAAGTGCAGGGCATCCAAAAAAGAGCACTCACAAAGTAGAAGAACAAGTTGTAGAATTGTTGCACGCTCCAAGAAAAGACAGACACCCCTTTTAAATAGGAAATCATTAAACTGAAAGATCAAGAAATAGCACAAGCACAAAACACTCCATAGAGAGAATTCAAGGAATAGTAATAGTCAATGCGTACAAATTATGTGGCACAATGGATTCTGCCTACAGTGAAGGACTTTGTTATACCCACGCCTGCTTTCCAACTTCCCTGGAAAAATCGATGCCTTTCTGCAGTACGTGAATGGATTACAATCCAGAGATGGCAAATACTTGCTGAGCCAAATGGGGAATGCCAATGAGACTCCAGTTTGTTTTGACACACCACCCAGTTACACCACTGAAGAAATAGGCACAGAATTTGTCATCGTAAAAAAACTTTGGGGAATGAAAAAATGCGCATTACTGTCCCGTTGGCAGTGCTAGCAGATGGCATGAAATTGCCACCACATGTGATTCCGAAGTGCAAAACAACACTGAAGGAACAGCTGCCTACTGGAATAATTGCTAGGTGTCAAAACCAGGATGGATGTCTAAAGACTTAATGAAAGATTGGCTGAACGTTGTTTGCAATAGATGACCAGGTGTGCTATTAACAGAAAGGAGAAATGCTTGTCCTAGACACATTCAAAGGGAACCTACCACTAGCAAAGAGTAATATCAGAGAAGTTAATTCTGTTCTCTGGTCATAACGGGAGGAGACCATTCACAGTTGCAGGTGGCTCCACGTATTAGCGAAGAAGCACTTTGAAGACCATTTGAAATCTACTCAAAATAGCTCTAGAGACAGGATCATGCTATAATTACTAGAGAAAATTATGTAGCTGAGCACAACAACGGATTTAGACAGAATGACACCAGACAAACACAGAAGTTGCAGTTGGAAGTTTTGAGAAACTCCATATTTAATTTTCCATGCGAGTTCAAAGAATTTGAGAGCAGGCAAAACTCTGAAAATGGACAAGAAAGTGTACATGAGCATGAGAGAGAATTTATGGAAATGAAGAGGGATGAGATATGTAATAAATATTTTTTGTTTCTAACCTTCTGAGTGAAGGAGATGTTGTGTTCTATTCAAACCTTTCCTGGTTGATATAGCAGGTGGCTTGGATGCTAAGTCTCAACATCCCAACTGCAACTGCACCAAGAGGGAGGTCGGAGCTGCCTTGCAGAATTCCTGCATATCGTGAACTAGGACCAGCCACAGTGAATATTCTCCACTAGTTCTAATTTTGTATGAACTAGTGAAATTCAGTTCAGTTCAGCATTATCAGAGCACCTCTGCCTTTCAGATTAAAGACAATAGCACAGGCCTGCATCTCACATAACAGCTCATATTTTCACATGGCCTCACTTTTTTCTAAAAACCCAAACCCACACAACTGAAAAACATAAACAAACCCCAAAACAAAACAAAACAAAACAAAAAACAACCCTGCTCCCTAAAAACCCACACATATCTGCAACCCACCAAAAAACCGATTCCAGCCATATAAAGTGTCTCTCCACACAGGGAAAGAAAAATCCAGTCAGAAAATATTTTTATGGATTGGTCATGCGTCCTTCTAGATTTTGGCCTATCATTCACATCCTTTTTTTTTTCTCCCTGAACACAGGGTTGCGTTAGTGACTAGGGGACTTTGAAATGTCTTGGGTTTTAAATCAACAAAGCACATAAGAATATAATTTTGTGCTACTTCTGTACAAATATATCTAGACAGGTAGTTATAAACTCACAGGAGCCCTTGCAAAACTTCAAAGCCTACACACACTATTGAGTTGCTTTTTCTTCTTTCGACATTCGGAGGCATATCAGTTTAAACATTCTGTTGTGATAGTAGGCATTTCTGCATGAAAAAGCTTCAGCATGAAGAAATGCCTAACAAGAATATAATCGAGTCTGTATAAAGAGATCAACTGCTCCCTGCCATGCTTAATGTAGTCTACATTTTTTTAATGGCAGTTTCTCCCAGAAGTGTCTAAAATTTCCGAATTTAAACACAATTGCATTGGAAATTTTAAGACCTGAGGAGATTGACACAGTTCTTGCTCAGTTCTGTTGGAGTAGCACTGAGAGCTGGTTCCTTGTTGCTGCTTATAGAGCATCCATTTTTAAGAATGTGCTTTAGAAGTCTGTTCTGGAGCTGGAAGAGTTTTAAATAGATTAACTGGTTATTTGTGTCTTTACTACTTCCCAGTAGCTGTACTAATTTAGGACTACATCTTTCTTGGACTGTTTTACTTCATCCTCAGCTGCATCCTTCTTCAGCACTGAGACTTCTCTTGGGAATTAAAGGAGCAGAGCCAGTGTTCAGACAACTATCTGAGTAGAGTGATACAAAGACACCTTAGTGTCACCTTTGTTCACACATAATTTTGGCGTGATTCTTACTTCGTGACATCACACCCCAAACTCAGTCTGCATTATTTTAGAATTTGTTCTTAGATCTAAAATTTAAAATGAAATGAAGTGGCACAATCATTTAGCCTTGTGGCAAATAAATTCAGCTTTCGCGTATGTTGAAAAATATGAAGTCGCTATATTAAAGTTAATTTAAATCTATCTTCAATATGGCTCATATTTATGACTTTTTATGACATGTCTATGTGAAAGAAGTGTACCTTGGCTTCCTAAATATTGCAAAGGAAATATGTTTAAATTTACAGCTCCCACAGAAGCTTTAATTCTATTCCCTTATGTGCTTACTTTTTAACAAGACCTTTCAGTGCATGATCACGTGCAGCACTTATGGGGGAAACAGACTGCTAGCTACTGCACATTGTTAGATTTATTGGGAGTGGGCTGGGAATAAGTGTTGCTTAGAAGGTGGTAAGTACCAGTTATTTAAACAGGTAAAGCAGTACCCTGTTTCTGGCTTCCTGAGGAATGATCTCCCCTTTAGGATCAATTTTCTATTAAAATAAATAATTTTACTTAAATCAAATTTCAGGCAAGATAAACAGGTTCTTGGCTTGCCTTCTTTAGCTGTGGAATATATGGAGGATATAAAACTTATCTCTTCCAGACAAAAGATGTTTCAGCACACTGGCAAGACAAAAAGCAGTGCAGTCCAATGTCTGAAGGTTACTTCTGCAAATATTATTAACCCTGGCCCTAGCTCTGTAGCTTTTTTGGTCTAAAGGAGATAATCTATTAATTATAAAGAGTTTAATATTTCTCTGACAGAATCGACAGAGCAAATACTTAATAGAAAGGTTCCTTGAGTGCAATGTGAGCTCACTATGAGATAGAATGTGATGTGTGTCTGACAAAAGGATGAACATAGTAACTACTGAGAGTGGGATGTTAATATTTCTAATTCATTTCTTCACACTCCCACGTGCAGCTAGTGTTCTAGGCCCAAAGTTTCATTTCTCTTGTATTAAAATTACTTAGAGGTGAAAAAAACTTTCACCCCTCCAAAACTGTATTCACCCTTAAACCTCCACTTCCCTAACAGTGTTCTATGCAAAAGGAAATGTGGGTCTCAGTTCTGCTTCCAGTCTATGTAAAATCTATTGCAACTGAGTCTCAGTGGGCTAGTTAAATAGCCAAAAAGTGAATTAGCATGGAGACAAAGGATGTCTCTGAACATTAAGTTAGTAACAGATTTTTTTCAGAATAAATAAGCATATGGTAGATCAGAATAACAGAGGCTTCAGTGTTATATCACAGCAGACACGTGCAACTCAAGGAGATTCCTAACAGACTTAGCAATGAATGAAGACTTATCCTCAGAGAAAATAATATAGTCAAGATCTCAGTGTTCTTTCACAAAGAAATCATTTATGCCAATTTAAAACATGAATCGGAAGATACATGCCTTTGTTGTTTCAAAACTAAACATCAAAACATTTCATCTGAGGACAATGACACAAAATTCTCTAATTTTTAGAGAAAAAAATCACATAAATCAGTTTTTAAGACTGAACATTTTAACAGATGCAGGAAAAAATTCTTTTCCTTAACCTTTTCTTTGTTAGCAATGATTTACCTCCAAATGCTGCTTAATTTTAGCCAAAAGCATTACAGACACTGCTGATCACTCCAGCTTCGTTGGTGAGGAGCATCAAAAACAGGATCTGTAGCTACAGGGTTTTGTTCAGTTTATTCCAAACCACAGGAACAAAGCCACAAAGCCAGGGTAAAACTACTCATGTGGTGGTTCCTGTTCTGCCATTATGGTACCTGCAGGCTTCACAATTTCCCCCAAAATCCAGCTGGTCTGCAGGAACCAGCCCCAGGTGCTGGGAAATACAAAGTGTGTCCACATGGAGATGAAGCCTCTGTTGAAAGGCAAAGTGTTGTAGCCCAGATTTACAGGAATAGGTGTGTGTGGATTGAAAGCAGGGAAAATAATCACTTTGTGAACCCAACTTGTGAGTGTGCAGCAGAAGAGAGGAAGAGCTGGAAGGTAAATTGCAGAAGATGGTATTTGTGCAGACTCTGTAGCAGCACTGGGAAAGTAGCAGATCCCAAATGAGGTAAATGGCTGTAGCCTGCAGGGATGAACGATGGAGCAGTCCAAGCTTTCAGGAGCCAGGGATTGCTGTTGGGGAAGGGAGAGGAAAGGATCGAAGCAAGCTCTGTGTGACACTCCTGACACAGACCTGAAGGCTGCTATCAATCGCCGAAGCCCTGCCATCTAAATTTGGAAAGCATTGCTCAAACAGGACAGTACCTTGGGTTTTTGCAGAGCTCTACACTCTGGGAGCCAGTTCCATATTTGCCACAATAGAGCTTGGATTTTATGACCTTGAGATCGAGCTGTAAGGTTCCCAGAAATATCAGAAGTAGATAAATGTATTACTTCTCAGTATTGCAGATGTGTTTCTGTCAATTGTCACTGAGCTATTTTCTCAGAAAACACACTGAAGTGTCAGTGCTGTCTGCAAACCTCAGTGGAAACATCAGTCACTCTAATTAAAGAGCATCCAGAATTTTTTCCCCTTATATACTGTTGACCATCAAAGAATATATTGGAAAAGACCACGGCCTGTTGTTGGGATGATGCTGTTAAAAAACTGAAACCTGGTAAATATTGACATCTTATGCTTTTGGAAGAAGTTGTTGTTCCAAATTCATCCACATATTAAATATTTATCCATACAGCTAAAAAAGAAACAAGAATCTTGGGACAGTATTAACAAGACGACATGGAAATAAGAGCCCTTTAAAAGGGAACTACTCTTAAAGAGAAGATCTTGCTGAGAACTTGTTTCAGAGGACATGTAGCCAAAATATCCACAGTAAAAAGAACCAATATTTGCCATACAGTTTAATACTTACCACTCTATGCTTTGTTCTCCATCTCCAGATTTTTAATAGCTGGTGACAGTGGCACTTTGGTTTTGTCTCTTCCTCACTTACACCACTGGAGCAGATCGGTCTTTCATCGTTTCCACCATCTGCTGAGCATGTGTTATCTAACAAAAGCATGGTGAATATCTGAGAATGAGAGCACTGAAATTACATTTATAAGGAAAAGAAAACCTCCAGGTCTAGCACCAAGACAATATGATAATAACAATGACCTTCAATGCCCAAACTAAAGGGTCAGAAATTTGGACAAAGCATGGATATAACATTATTCTATTTGGCTGAAGTCTGCCAGTATCGAAATAAAAGGCAATGCCATTCCTGTCATAGCAAATCTAAATCCAACTCAGCGAGCTAAATGCCTTTCAAACACCTAAATCAATGGAATATACGAATGGGATAATTAGATACTGTTAGCTTTTCTTGATCCACTTGTTTGAAGGATGATTTCTGTAAAATGCTTACATCAGCCTTACATCTACCTTCTCTTCTTCACACTTTTTCCCAGACTAGGCAAATGATATGATGTAGAACAGACACATACCCAAAAAAAAAGTATGAGAGAGGTGAAAGGCCTTGTCGTCCAGAAGCACACAAGCAAATTAGTTACAGATTCAACACTGGCAACAGAAGTCATTGTTTATAGCCACCCATAAATCATTGCACACATACGTTGCTTTTTTCAGAGTGAAGAGGGGAGATGATGAAGAGAGACATAAATAGGTCAAAAACCAAAGTAATATTTTAAGAAGTCCTAACCTCTCAGTTTAGATTTCAGCCTTTGTCATCAGTGATACTTCTGGATCAGTTTAGATAATAATTTCAAAGAATTTTACCTGCTTATCCAGAATTGAAAGGAATAATATATAGTATCTCTATATATCAGTAATTTTTGTAGATAATATTTTTTTATGTTCATTCTGCTTAAAAAAATCAGGCTCCAGAATAAGTTATAGCCCTCTATTAAAGAACAAAATGGCAATGTAACACTTAAGGATGCCCAATAATTTCTTAATTATCTTTTGTTCTTAAGAATCTTGTACTAAAATCTCTCAGTAGGATTCCACCAATTTTTTTCTGATTATATTTGCTTATCCTTTCTTTTGCTAGAAATTTTCAGGTAGACAGGAGTATTCACGCTACCTTTTGAGCTAAAAGCAGAGAGCAAGAGATACAAGTAACTTCTTCAGTATCTGTTATTTGAATTATTTGAAGCTCCATTGGCTTTTGCTCCTCAAACGTTGATTTTATACACAAAAGGGTTCCCTTGGGCTTCATTTTGACACTTAAGTCATCTCAAGCATCACCCTTCAGAGAAGACAAATAAACAGGCCTCCTTTTGCAATTTACCTCCACCACTCCCCAGTAAAGAGAGAGACTGACTTTGAATATCATCACCACTCTTTATGGGGTGGCCATGCTTTTTAATTATGTTCCCTGCTTCTACTCATACTGGAGTTAATCCTATGGATCATATTGTGTTATTTCCATTGATTACAACGGACTTTGGATCCAGCTGACTGAGAAAAAATAAATATTGGTGTTTGGCCAGCATGCTGAATTGTTATGTTTTAGAACATTCTATGCAGAAAAAAAATATCCCCAAATACAAAATTATCACTTTTGCAACCCAGTAGAAAAGAGAAGCAGGGGAACCAAAGAAAGAGACTGAAAGCAAGAACAAGAGGGGAACAGCAACAGTGTGAGAGAGAAAATAAACAAGGGGACAGAAGAATTTAAACTCTACAGTGTTTCAAAGGGACACAACAGGAAGGTGAATTTGTCTCACTCATTTTTCGTCAGTTGCCAACTGATGCTCTTGGTAGGAAAGGAAGGCCGTTTCTTACTAAATTTAGTGAGGAAAGATACAAGGCAAAAATGAACTATAAATATACTCCTTTAGGAACTTAATAGCTCAGTGAAGATGATCTTGACAAAGAATTAAATTATTAAAACCAACCAAATTTTCTTAACATATATATGCGTGTGCATATGTATTGGTAAGGGTTAGTCCAAGTTTAATCCAGAGGAATTTTTTCCATTAAATATATATATATATGTTTTTAAATACCAAACTGCTTCAGCAAGAGCAATTTTTAGAAAATGTTAACATTATCAAGAGGCTCAAAATAAAGATTAAAATTAAGATGACCTTCCTGCTTGGGAATTTACACTATTTTGGAACTGTATTTCAAGGCTTTGCATGTCTATGATAATCTCACTTACAGCAGTGAGTTGCATAGTCTCCTTCTCCTGGGCATCAGAAATATTGCAGCAAGGTTAACACACTGTAACAAGTATAGAGTGAAATTACTTCATACATACAAAATAGTGAATAGTGTACTGAACTTGTATCTCAAAATGCTGATGGGACTTGGAATGATCGCAGCTTTCTCTTTCTATAAATCTAAGGGAGCTGAGTCTGCTCCCATCTTACTGATAATAGTCCAATGGAGACTTTGCCACAGGAACGAGGAAGGGCAAAGAATGCTAATAAAAACATGCATAATATTACAACTACCGAAATACTCTACCTCTGTGTCGCGGTTCAAACCCAAGCAGTAACCAAACCCCACAGACCCACTCATTGGTGGGTTGCTACTAGAAACAGAAAAGGCCTTGGCTCTGTGCAAGCCCTGCTCAGCAATAACAAAAAACATCTCTGTGTGATCAGCTGTGTTTCCAGTACAAACCCAAAACACAGCCACACCCTCACCAGCCACTGTGAAGGAAGTTAACTCTACCCCAGCAAAATCCAGCACAACACACTAAGGAAAGTGTGGCATCTATAATGAGGTACAAAAAGTCATGGGATCCCCCATTAATGAGATAAATTGGCCATGGATTGGATCCACTGGGGAATTTCCGGTGCTCGACAAGAGGGCTGAAAGAAAATGCATTTTCCATCGCAGTGCAAGGGGGTGACTTGCCTTGTCACCCTGATCACCGCATTGCTGATTTGTATGGCTAATGGCCATCTCTCTCCAACATCAGGGTTGAAAGAACACTGTAAGCCTGTTAATTAGATAGGGCATAAAATGCTGGTTCATTTGCTGCAGAAGCAGCTCCTTTTGAAGGTTATCACCTTGATTTCTAAGTCTTTGTCCTATGACCAGTATTTGCCTTTACTGCTCACAAAGAATGCTTATATTACACCCCTGCAAAAGAATTCCTCTGAAGCATGGCTATCCAGTCCTACATGCTCTACAGAAATACAACGCCTAGAAATAATCTCTCAGTACCCAAACTTGACAGCAATCTGCTGAATATTATGTCAGATCTGTCTACACAAACTGTTATCAGGTTACTGGTACATATATTCTTAACTTTTCTCCCTTGTCATGTAAAGTTATCTTTTTGGTGATGTAAGGAAATGCTGACATTCTTTTTCAAAATTCATTTCCTATAACATTACACTACGAGGTAGCCTAGTCAAAGACATAAACTGCTCTGCCTAGATATATACCACACACACAAAAAAATCGTCCTGAGTTCGGTGTATAGATTAATCTGGCTGTTCTGGGCCAAGAGACAGGCAGGCTTTCAAACACTCTCCTTAGTTCAGCATTGCTTCTTGACCAGCCTGAGCCATCAGTGGCTCAGCCACAGGCATCCAACTTGCCTTATTCTCTGTATCTGCTTATGGGCTGCCTGGTCTGGCTTGGTAAATTTGTAGTTCTGTATCCTTGCATTGCTGTTCTTAGTCTAACAATGTCCAAGTTTCTTGTTAGCCTAGATGTAAATAATTTCTTTCCCAACACATAAATTGGAATACATTTACCAGCCATCCACCTCGAATAATGATTTGGTTAAGCAGAAAGGTAAGTATCGCTATATAATTGAGTCAGTAAGGTGAATGAAGATCACTCTACAAGGGCAGAGAATAATAAAACTGTATCCAAAATGAAGGAAAATGAAATTTTCTGTCCATCCACAGTAGTAGCAATGAATATTAGAAATCCACATAACACTTCATGAAAGGAATCTTTACAGCAATAAGTAGATTTCCCTAAATGACCCCTGCTTGTGTGACATTTTGAGCACACAAGTCTGAAGTGCTGGACCTTGAACCAATCCACCCTGGGCCCCACCCTACTCCCAGGTGCCTAACAGTGGATGCCCCCGGTAAAATACGAGAGAATGTAGAGGAAAAAGACAGTAACATGTGGATAAGCACATAGCAGTATTTACTCAGAATTCTTCTTCAGCTTCCAATGATCCTCAAATCTGATACTCAAAGCCCAGCTGGTCAAATCACCAACCAAATTAGCAAAAGCTACAGTTAGGAATAGTTGTAGCACAGACATATACATAGGAAGTCTTATTTCCTGTTAACATTTGGAGAGGACCCCAAGAGTCACTATGTATGCTTTTCTAACAGCACCACCTTGACATTCAGCTGTGGTCAGGTAGGATGTTAGGAATATTAGGAACATGCAAAAACAGTGGTAGTAGCTATAATGTTTTATAAACACAGGGTGCACTCACTCTTTTGAGTGTCAAATACCAGTCTAGTCAGCCCACCTCCAAAAGGATACAGCAAAATAAAATGTACAAATAATTTAATAGGCATAAATTTTAAAATAAGTGCTTAATGATCTCTTAATAATGACTATAAATATAAATGGACTTCAGCCCTTCAAGGAGACAGCGAATGGAAATAAGACAAAGTTAAAATGGTCAGAGGAAAAACCTGCATCCCCAAGAGTGATCACTGTTCTTCCATTGTTTCTTAAATTCATGTATGACTTATCTTCATTCTTAAGCATCCCGTATTGATCACTGTCAGGCAGAAGGCATAATGTCGGGTAGGCCTTAGGTACAAATGACATGGCTTTACGTTGCAAAAAAAAAAAAAAAGGAAAATAAAGAAAAAATAAGTTGAATTTGTGGTCTTCATCAAAGTAACTTATAACGCAGTCGGAAATTTCACGGCAGGTTGCACATATCATTCTTGTAAACTAAATGGGACAATGTTGATGTGGCTGTGGAGTTTTTTCCTAATGTTTTTGTTTCCTTCACGTGATAACTTTGTGAAAAAAAGACTAAAAGTAAGCTGAATTTTCCCTTTGAGCTTCCAAATTTCCTGCCTTCTTTAGCCCATCTTGAGAAAATCTGTCACACTTTTCAATCAGACTGAAGCCCAGGATTGCAGAGACCTTCAACCGATGAAGTAGAGGACTGCTGGAGAAAAATTATTTTGATCCATTTTTAGGATAAAAGATGAAATACAGGCAAAAAGTATTCAGTAACATCTTGTGCTTCACAGCCTTTGTAAAAATGTGGTCTTCTGAGTGACCTATATTGCTGGGGATTCAATCAAAAGAGGTTTAATGGTTGGGCATATGATCAATGGAGTCATAGCGGAAGGCGGTTGGGTAGGGGGTGTTTGGTAGCTCATTACAAGGGGGGTGGGTGATGGTCCAGAACATTTGCCTTCCTTAAATAGCAAAAGTAAAAGTATTAAACTGGAACACTTCTCCTGTGAAGACAGGCTGAGAGAGTTGTGTTGGTCAACCTCAAGATGTCTCCAGGGGAGAATTTTACTGCAGCTTTTCAGTATACAAAGGAACTAATTAGAAAGACAGAAGCAGATTTGCTACCAGTGTCTATAGTGACAGAGCAAAGAGCAAAAATTTTAAACACAAAGAAGGCAGGAGTAGGTAGGGCACAAAGATGAATTATTTTATGATAAGTGTGGCAAGACACTGGAACAGCTTGCACAGAGAAGCTGTAGAAGATCTATCATTGGATGTGTACGGGTTTAGGTTGGATGAAGCTTTGAGCAACCCAGTTAAGTGAAAGATGCCCCTGCCTATGGTAGGACGTTAGAAATAGATGATCTCTAAAGGTCCCTTCTGACCTAAACCATTCTATCGTTCTGTGATTCTAAAGGAATATCAGCACACACAAATATACAGTGATTCATAATTGCCTTCGCATCTGTACAAAATTGTCACTGAAATGAAAGAAAAACTCCAAACCAACCAACCCTGAAAAGCAATCATTATTTTCACTAGGAGTTGCATGCTAGGAGACCTTGTTTCCTAAGCAGTGCTTGTTCATGGGCAAGACCAATGATTCCTTGCTTGAAAACAACTAGTCAGCAAAATACCAGCTTTGTAGAGCTTTGTGAATCACAATGGGAATATTGAAATTCTCAATTTAAACATTGTTTCTGTTTTGATTACAGAGAAACAACGATGAAACAAAGAGTAATGTGCATTTTATCCTCTCTGATGACAAACAAGGGGGGAAAATAACATCTTAGTTTTCAACATTATCCAGTGTGGGGAAGCACAAAGGAAATTGAACAGATGCCTTCCTTCTACTGTAGGTTATTTTTCAAACAGCTATTTCCATAATTTTGTAAGAGGAACATGATGATCTAGCTTTCTGAATTAAAAATAAAAAAAACAACAGGTTTACTTGAGAGATTAGTCACTGAGTACTTGTTACTTGTGACACCAGCTTTAAGGTGCTGCATTACAAACAAGTAGCATGCAGCAGTTAGTTTGAATCCCTTCGGATTTTAAATGAAATCTGACAAAATCCCACAGAAAAAGCATTTTATCCAAAGGAAGAGAGTGGGGTTATCAAAAGATATTGTTATAACACTTCAGAGACAGAGGGGTACGTGATTCTTCTCAGTACCAATTTTAACGACATGAAAAACCAGGTATGTAAGTCAGACCACCATCATGGACTCAGAAACAGCAAGATGGATGTAAGAGACTAACACGAGGTGTGCAAGACTGCCACTGAGACTTCAGATATTTCAAAACAAGAAGCCAAGCTTTCATTAGCTTAATTTAGCCAATGTCCAATGCTTAGGAAAGAAAATGCACTTTGAGTGCCCAAGTCCACCAGTTTTTAGGCTCTGATATGCACATTTGAGCCCCTCTCCTCCTGTACAGTCAGTGGAGAAAATCTGAGAATGTAATTTAGTACATGAGTGGTTGAATGTGACTGTTTCTCTCTCCACTCACTATAGAAGTGACAGCAGATAGGTACAAAAGATCAGGGAAGCTCAGCCTCTCATGGCTGAGGACAGCAATGCAATATCCATTTTAAAGACTCCACGAAGCACCTGCACCACCATACCCAATTCAGTGTGAGTAACTTATGATTAACATGATTATGAGCAACTTAACAACTTATGATACCTTGACACACACTTTAAAATTTTAATAAAGGTCACAAGTTCACAATTATAATTTGTCATAAAAGGTCGGCAAAAGTCAACTGCACTGCCAGAGAACATGCTCCTTTCACTAATTGGGGTTTTTTTGCGTAAAACTTCCAGGAGACCCTGAGCACCCATGCTCCTGAAGAGCACAGCCCTGCCTTGACTCTGTCCCCACCAACCTGATGCAACAGATGAATCCCAACTCCTGAATTAGGCAATTCAGCTCAGGTAATATGAATTTAACCACTGTTCTAGATGCGTCATATCATTTACAAACAGGCCAGTAATTAAAAAAAACCCCACTATCGAAGTACAGTAAAATACTTGCTTTGGAATAAAGTGGCATCCAGAATCCAGCCTCCAAAAAATTTCTAATAGCTGTCCAGAAAATTTCCCTGTCCAAATCTACTCCCTCTGTGCCACTTCAACAGCAGGAAGACCTGGATACCTAACAGAAATATTTCTGGCATGGAAATCCTAGCACCAGGTGACAGAAAGGACATACACGTACATAACACCAACACACAGGCTTTGCCAGGGGACAAACAGGGCCTAATCGGAGCACACTGCTCTCCAATAACTCTTGGCTGCAGAGCATCCCCCTTGCTTCCACCACAGTTTAGCACAATTTAGAGATGTGATTGAGCTGTTATAACTTATCCAGGAACCTTCATCCAAGGATTACCACAGTAAAAAAAAAACAAACCACACAAACAAAAAACCAAAACCACTTTCCTGAAGTCAATCTTCCCACACATAACATTTTCTGGAAAAAGGACGGTGCAGGAGTGATGTGAAAATCACTGTTTTGAAACACAGCCAGGAGAAGGAATTGGTAGGTAAAAGGATTTTGATTCTGAGAAATTTTTGTACCTTCTAGAGACATAGTGAGAATGGATTAGTTATACTGGAAAGGTAAAACAAAAATGCAGAAATAATGAACTTGAATTTAGTTGAGTCACCTCTAACTAAAACTACAGTGATTTATTTTAAAAAAGAGAATGTTTTCACTCACATATCCCAGTACACTGGAATTTACATGTTTCTCAAGTTACACATGAAAATTCCCACACCTCACAGTGATAATGTTCCCCATAAATTCAAATAGATTATTATCCTTAGCTGATACATCAGAACAAGCATTTCAAACCATATCAGACAGGTGTAAAAACTCACAGAGATTAATGAATTTAGGATTCAAAACAAGTGATTTGAATACCTTTGAATAAAATATATTTGCAGTTTTCCTATAAAGGCAAGTTAACTTATTAGGCATATGCATGAGCTGATACAGTTCCTGAAAAATTTATTGCCATTTCTAACTAGCAGAACCTTTCCTTTTTAATCAGTTCTTCCCTACTCATCAATGAATTAAAACTGCTCCTTTACAAGGGTGTGATACCTAATGTCACAGCATACTAGTCCATGAATGTGCTTTGTTCTGGTTAGGCTTGTTGGATGCATAATTCAAATTATTTTCCAATTTTATAGAACCAGGTGGTTACTGCTAGATTAACACAATATTCTGTTTCTCTGAAGCTTGCTACCAGAGCTTGGCCATAAATATACAGGAGCCAGCAGTAGGCATTTCCATACTCAAACTTCATTGCAACTTTTTGGGTTTGACAAAATGCTTTATCCTAATGGGCTTTTATCCCTGGAATATAATTTAATTAAACAATAAATAACCATCAGCAGAACATGGATAATTACTGTAGGTCGGTTAGAAATGAAACCTCCTGCTATAACTGTCTCCAAGTCAATGAAAACCTTCATTATTAAAGTGTAACTTGTTGGAGATTTCAATTGTTCACACATACTTTTAGTCAGTGGCAATGTAACAGTTACTAATGGAATCTGTGCGTGTAAGAAACTTAAGTCACAAAGACAATTTAGAGACTTTGGGGTACATTGAAATTTACCCTTCTTTTTCAATATAAAGTTTTCTGGTCTTCTTCATTTGTTACTGTCCTTTCAGAGAGAATGTTGCTGCTGCAAATCCATTTACCAATGATGAAGGTAAACCCATCCACTATTCTTTTTACCATATAGCAGACACATAGCAGCAAAACATCCTCCACGCCCAGCCTCTTCTGAGCCAGAAAAGTGTATCCATGTTGCAATTTGTGGATCATTGTAACTTTATTCAACAATACTAAAATTGTTTTGAAGTCCATTTGTTTGGGGCTTTTTTATCTTCACAGTTCAACAGAATGTTCTTTGGCACCACTATAGTTGTTTATGGAGTCTTTCTTCTTTAAGTAGAAAGATGACCCACACCTAATCTATCAGCTCTTTTACTCAGAACTGCCTAAATCTGCAAACCTGTTTCTTCCCTTCTGCCCTTCCTTTTCCTGGCCTGGGAGCACACAGCTGATATTAACCAATGGTTTCTTCCCTCTCCAAATATCCTTAGCATTTGACCCTGCTAACCCAGCTCTCCCTGGACCCGAACAGAAACTGTCCTGAGGCAAGACTTTAGTATGTTGCTCATCTTTTGGAGGGCAGCACCTTGCCATGCTGTCTGGGAAGGCATTTCTTGATGCCATGGAAATGTGTGTCAGAGTTCTTCACTGCTTAGGAATTGTTTCCAACCTAGTTCCTTCAAAAGAGAGGGAAAAAATTTATATGAGCCACATAGGCGACAAGAAATTTCTAAAGTCTGTGTAAGCTGTTCTACTGGGAACAGATCTGGTCTTCAAAAAAGTAATGAACATGAACATCACGATCAATGTCAAAGGCTTTTAAATTCAACTTTATGTAAAGATCCCAAAATCCCACTAACACTTCCCTAGTAGCAGCAGACAGGACTCTTCCCTGTCAGCGTTCTTCAAGCATTGTCATCCTAGGTGAGTAGCACAAATATGTCCAACTCAGCCCTAAAACTTTCCTGTGTTTGGAAAGGTGTTTATTTTGAGAAATTTATTCTCAGGATGGATGTAGAATAATGCAAGTTTTGTCTGACACCAGTAGAAATTATTTCAAAGGAAAAACAGCTATGTAAGAGTTCCAGGAAACACATGACACTTCAGAAAAGAAATAAATTACATAGTCACAACTCCAAAGTTTCTCTGAATAATAGACTCAAAGGAAAACTTTTAAAGAAATTAAAACACAGGATGGAAAAATTTCTAGAGAATCTCTCATTTATTCCTCCCTGCACAATCTGTTTCCATTCAGTGGGATATTTTCACCACAAATAGAAGTAAGTACATCTTAGTTCACTTTCAGCTATTAAATTTGACTTTTATTGTCCCTGGCATCTCTTCATTCTGTTGAAATCACAGCACAAGTCTTAGGCTAAAGTGGCTAAAAACTCTTTCTTTAAATATTTCTTTTGGTTCTATTTCTTTCAGCAACCTCAACCAGACACAGATTAGAAATGGTGAAACTATATTTCATGTACTGGAAATTAGGCAATGCATTAAGAACATCTCTCTGAGTAGGTGATAATGGATTCCCATCATAGCTCTCAAAATTAGTCATCAAGTCACAATCTGAGGTCAAATAAAGAGCTTTTGAAAGAAAATGAGCATGAACTGGCAATTAATACATGTAGACTGGAATCTGAGAGTTTCTGATTATAAGAATAGCGAGAATTTGAAGCAATTTCCTGAGCAACAACAATGAAGTCAACGATCTACCTCTTGCTGAGGTAACACTTGGTTTTTGTAATCTGGTTAGCCATAAGAGCAAGCATTTATTTCCTGGATTTGGTGATCCAGAGGATCACTCTCAATGTTTATTTTCCTAAAAGATCATTTATTTATTATGATTCTATGTATCTTCACACAATATTCCAGCAAGGGTGATGGGAAAGCAGCTGAATCCGACTTTAAAATATAGAGACAAAGAAATGAAAAAGAGGCCATTTTAAGCCTTTTTTCGGTTGACATTTTTGACTGCCGCATAAAGCTTCATATGAAAAGGGAAGCCATGATTTTCCAAAACCAGAAAGCACTGCTCAATATTTTTTTAATGACAGATTAGATTTCCAAATTCTTATGCAGAATTAATTACAGCCCCTTATTATTTATAGAATATAATTTCTAAAATCAACATGAGCCTAATGTTGAACACCAAATGGTATTTTAGTAAAGTAGTCCAACTACACTGCCAGTAACCAGTTGCATGTCTTTTAATTAGTTCTCATGATCAATTTTAATTAAAATGAATAATTCAAATATTATGCATTACAATCTCAAACATTAATCTTCTCAAGAAAGGTAAAGAAATTTAAAAGGCTATGATTTAAAACACAGTCTCCAAATTTGAGTTTATAAACTTGTGTGTGTAAGGCGAAGGAACCGCAATTTGGATTGCCCTCTTATGTGACCTTTTCCTGTGCAGAAGTTCCTTGGACAAACAAAAGTCCCAGTAGGGATGAGAAAAAACTAAGTGCCCAGAAATTCATCTTCGTATTTCCATAATCATAATACGAGGCACAAAAAATTAAAGATTAGAAAAAAACACTTTGAAAACTTGGTTTAAGCAAATATTTTATATTGTCGAAACCTTCAGGAGTCCTGGAGGTTCTGTGTGTTACAGAAGAAAATCTTCAAATTAGATATCAATTAGCAAGAATTAGATGACTGTAATTTAGGAAATCCTAACAGGGGAAAAAAAAAATTGCTCAAAACCACTTTACCTTGGAAATTGATAGAAATCAGTTCACCTAGAACTAATACAGGTACAGTGCGAAGTTATGGTCATACTATATAACTACCTTGCCTATCAGATTATTGTATTTATTTCCTGAAAATAAAATACGGAAAGTGACAGAAGAATTTTCTTGGGTTTTTGCAGTGACAATGTCACATTTTGGGTTTAAAATATACTGTGGCTGTATTTAACAATGCAGCATACCTAAATCTATTGAAAACAGTTCAACGTATATTTTGCCCACAGCTTTTCTTCTATTTTCCATTACAATGATTTCTGTCACTTGGGACATTTATCTGGTACACAAGAGGTGCAAGGGTAAACACAGATAAACTTAGGAAAATAAATATATCAGATTGATCTTCAACTTCTCTAAACTGGTGAACTTGTATTGACTCAGTGAGATGACTATCAACCCTGCTCTATAGAAGCTGCTCACAGCAATCTTCCCCAGATTCAGAGATGAAGATGCTGTATTTCAGAGAATTAAGTAACCATATTCCCTCTGACCCCAAAAGCATTTGCCTGGTGGCAATCTCCAACCTGATGTAATAGCTACAGAAGTTTCTGCAAGCAGGAATGTGCATTATTGACATACTAGTTTTGCCTCAAGTTATGAAGTCAGTCCTTTTTGTGCTAGTCTTGCACAAGCTGAAAAGTGAAAAACTTATTTTACAAAAGCAGAGCAAAAAGATCTTGAAGTATTTACCTAAACAAAATGAAGAGCCAGAAGACATACAGTTGCTATCCCTAAATATGAAGGTATTAAATGGGCTGTTTCACCCTGGCCATGTTATTAGCAGCACTGGCATTGAAACAAATACGTGTGAACTGGCCGAGAATCAATCCAGGCTGGATATTGAAAAAGGCTTCATACCATCAGAGAAGCAAGACTCTAAAACTACTTTCTATTAGAAACAGTAAAACAAAGGGAAAAAATGATCATTCTTAAGTTTTGGCAAACATGATTAAAATATGACATGATAGATCTGGGACTGTCAGCCCAAGATATCTTTGGGTATCTTATATCCTGTAGTCTTATGAAGAAAAAAAGAAATATTAATGACTCCTACTTTCCAACCAGAATCAATTCTACCTTGGGCAGAAAATTACAAATAACCCTTTTAAGTATGAGTAATACCTGGTTCATTCTACTCCAGCTGTTTACCACATATGATGCCCCTATCTGCAAGTCAGGAGAAAGTTGTGTTGTTTCTTTTTATTGCAATGTTAATGAAAACATTTGTTTCCACGAACCAGAGTTTTAGATCAATGCAAACCGAGTCCAGAGCAGTTGTGCATGTGTGTGCAGGCATGCACCAAGCGGTAAAAACTCGATGGAGGAAATTATCCAACTGTTCTCTGCCAGATCCACTGTGCTGCTGGCAGAACAGACAATGGGAACTGCTTCATCTTAACCTCGGTTTACGTGGCTTAAGGATGCTTAAAGCTGCCTTAACACCAAGCTGATAATTCTTGTGGCACATACCTTACAGATGCTCACATACAGAGAATCAATCAGGTTGGAAAAAACCTCTGAGATTATCAGGTCCAGCCTCTGAGTGATCATGACCTTGTTGACCAGACCAGGTGTCATGTCCAGTCTTTCCTTAAACACCTCCAGTCTATTCCAATGTTTAACAGCCATTTCAGTGAAGCAATCCCTCCTGATGTCCAAGCTGAACAACCACCTGCTCAATTTGTCCTGTCGCTGGCTGCCTGGGAGAAGTGGCCCACCCTCACCTGGCTACAACGTCCTTTCAGATGATTGCAAAGTTTCAGCTGCTGGCTCTGCTGTTTCCTCACTTCATTTTCTCTATTTCGTCTGTGTAACTCTCAGACCCTAGTCTGTAAAAGAGGGATGACAAAATTACTCTAAGTCAGTTTTAAGGGGATTAGGAATTGCAATATCTTGGCAGAGTGCAAGCCAAAGTAATTTATCATTTGACATTTATAAACTTAAGAGTGTTACCACAGCAGCTACTTTTGCATGCTAGGGCAACATAATATTGTTAATAAGAAAAAATGAGTCAAATGTTTAGCAAATATTAATTAATTGAACTGCAAACAACAAGCATTCTTTTTTGGCTGATAAATACTGTTGTTTGCCCAAGAAAATGAAGATCTGTATGAGCACCAGTATTCCTTCAAATTCAAAAAAAGATTTTTCAAATGCTCATTAAAAAATTAAAATGCATGAATCTAATGAGTAATTAAATTTTGAAATTGTGTTCGTAAGTATTTGCCAATTATTTGATCAAACCACAAACTAAACGCTTCACTAAAAATAGCATTAGGGCAACAAATTCAAGGACCAAAACTTGACAAAACCACCTCATAAGTTGCTTGTATAATCTTATTTTTAACCTCTTGAACATAGTAAAATTTGGCAATGCGATATCGTATTCTGACATGTACAGAACTTTTATCACATTTATGCAGAAAATGAGTGATATTCAGTAGATAGTATTTTTACTCAGTTTATTTTCTTCTGCTTCTTTAATTCTTTCTCTTTTCTTTTTTCTTCTCTCTCTATTTTTTTTTTTAATTTCTCTGTTAAGTATGTTGCGGCCTAATTCCTTATAAACCCCATTTTGTTGAAGTCTGGTTTCAACAGCATTTTACATCTCTATATAGCATATTTTATCACCTTAAAAGGCTTCTCTTACTATTTTCTAAAAACCTACAGCATGTCTTTGAAGTGAGGAAGCTCTCTGTGAATTTCACAGATGGGAAACTGAGTCATATATAAATATAACATTTAGGAAATCTAATTTGGGGTGTTAGCTTGATGACAAGATATATATTTTACATATCGGAGACGCTCCCATGTTTGAACAAAATTCTAAGTTGTCAGCATTCCTAACAATTAGGATTCAGGATGGGTTTCTTTCCATTTAAGTTCATCTGAGCTAGAGAGGACTGTAGAGAAAGGAAACAGGCATCCAGAGGTCAGATAACTCATCCAAAGCTAAAGAGTCAAGATCAGCATAATTCATGTCTGAAAAGCACCAAGTGTTTTCCACCAGCAAAGAAAGGAGTCAAAATATCAAAACTCACATATAAACATCTAAAATTAGGTGGATGAACCCAGATCAGAATTCCCATGGTTTTGAGCCTTGACATTAAGATTCTGAACATTGCTATTAAATAGTGAAGCATGTCTGAGAGAGGGAGTTGTTCTCATTAATCTTTGTTCTCTGTGCTTAGACAACATCAGTGGCACTAGTCGTTCAGAGGGACTTTTAAAATTTAAATTTAAAAATATATATTAATGTCCCTTGTCACTCAGAAATTTAAACTTCTTCAATCAGTGGGAAATGGAAGAAAAGTTAAACACATCTCCTATAGCACAAATTTGTCCAGTGAGATGTCAAGCCCTGTTATCTTCATGCTGCAATTGATGGGACAGCCAATTGAATGAGAGAAAGCCTGCTCTTACATCTCCTGAAAACTCTTTCTTACCTTATCAAAGACAAAATCATGCAAACCTTGGCTGCTGAACCTTTCAGAAAACAGACAGAACAAACTCATCCCCCTCGAGACTGTGATTCGTTTCTGGTGAATACCTTGTGGGGATGGTGGGGAAGTAAAGGAAAACAAAAGTCTTTTCTGGTTATAAAGTAGAAAAGCAGTGTTCCATAAAAATCTCCGGCAACATCCACCTGCCACTGGGAATTTCAGAAGCCAAGTAGATGATTGTTGCATTGGCTGCAAGTGAAGCCCAGATCTCCCATATGGCAGTGCTAATTCAGCCACCAAATGACCAGTGGTGCAGGGAAAGGTCCTCTACCCCTCAGAAGCACTACCAGGGAACACTTGTCTTTTCACCCAAGGTGTTCTGCTTGCAGGATTGGACATTCTTTGATTTATATTTTGAGTTTGTGTTCCAAATGTACTCAAACACCAAAAAAAAAGAGTTTGAAGTTTTGCAACATGGGGATCCATACAAATAGACAACAGTATTTTTCCTCCAGAGTTTACAAACTTAAACAAGCAGGTCAAGCATACAACAGTGGAACATCAAACATGAAGAGACTTTTTGAGGTAGGTACCTTCAGTAATTTCCTAAAATTGCTGTTTTGTCACTTGTTTATACAAAGCAGCCCTTCGATTCTTTTGATTTTTAGACAAACATAAAGGCAGTGACTCTGCTAAGTGCAACTCTCTCATTACAGACATAACGAAAAATGAAGTTCCTTTTTCTGCAACATAGCAGGAATCAGCTGAAGCCATACAATATAACACCAGGTAAGGCCACCTCAGAAGTGTGAGGTGAGAAGGGCTTGACAACTAGAGAGAGATTAAAGGATTTTTGGGAAAGCTCTGAATGTTTCAGTCATGTACTCAGTCAGAACTGATCCCATTTCTCTATTCTTCTCACAGTTGATTTTATATTTTACAGCCTCTCCTGTCACACAGTTTAGCAGCAGTGCGTTCTGCTTTCCACAGTGCCTAACGTGTCACTCTTCCTCGCATCTGCATTCTAATTTAATTTCCCCAAATAACCTTCCTTCTTTCCCCCAACCCTGTCGTTGTCACATCTTCACCAATCATTGCTTTTAAGGATGCTCAGCTATCAAAGGAAAATTAGAAAAGAAGCAGGAGTCCTTTCCAAAACCAAGCTTCTCTTCATTTTTCCTTCCCGCTCTGTTTCCTCAGGGATACAGTAACATTATGGGCCTTCTCTTGATGGAGGGACCTGGTGGCCTCTTATTCTCACGCTGGGGTGGAGAGAGCTCAATCACTTGCCAGTGGCATAAATGTTTAATACTCATGCAAGCAGAACTGTCTCATGGTGGCTTGCTAATTACCCACTCCAACAGACTCTGGATCGGATACCCTTAGATTATTCTCCTTTTTGGCTATGCTTTAAAAAATAATTACTCATCATATTTTCAGAAAAATCCAACAGTATGTTTTCACAGCAAAGGTTCTACTAGCAATGGGGAGGATACTAAAAATAGAATAAAAGGGGCCAGTGATTTCTTTGATTCATTGGCACTGTTTCCAGCTCTGCAGTGTGTGACTGGAGTTTGTACAGAGAGCAGAAATCCACTGAAGATATCTTCCTCATATACAAAACTGAGTGCATTACTACTGTTGAATGAGCAATTAGTGCAATTTGCAGAAAATTAGCAGATATTTTTAATGAGAAAAGTCATTTGTTTCTAGGATTGCCATTTTACAAGCCACAGATTTGGTGGTATAGAATTCCAAAATATAACTCAGCACTTCAATTATGCCACTCATGGAGCACTGATGTGTGTCCCTAAAACACAAAATTTAAATAAGAATGACTGCATAATTCAATATCAGACAAGCTGAAACAGAAAATTATCCAAAAGTATAGCAGATAGATTTTTTTTTCCAATCTCAAGATTTTGTTTTACCAAATCTGACTAAACATCTGGAATTTCAGAAATATCACTTTATCACAAAATGCATAGACAACCAGTGAAAAGAGACAGTTTAAATGGATTTGTTTTTAAAATCAGCGAAATTTAAAGCTCCAATGAAACATATCTAGAATATGAGAAAATTTAGTGAGAGTGCAAGAAGAAGAACAGAAGGGGACTTGGACACCAATCATATTGTCAATATGTTTATGTGAGAGGCAATGCAGAGGCCAAAAGCAGAAACTGCCAGTATGGAAGAGGCTGACAAACTTGCCTGCTCTTTTGAACCTCAAAAATTAACCAGCAGCAACACAGAAAGAACAGGAAGCTAATGAATTCATATAAGGCAATGATATCAACATGTGACGTATGGTTTGAAAATTGACACCACAGAATCACAACTACTAGACATTAGTATATGATGGTTTTGTCTTAAAGAAATGCTTTTCATAGCCATAGATATGCCTTCAGCAGCTCTGCATCAAGTGGATGCAAAAACGTAGATTCAGTTCATATTCCTACAAAACCATTACAGATTATACAAAGAATACTTGTCAACACTTAGCATAAACATGGAACTACTCTAATCATTAAAATTAGTCACTAAACAAAGGCACTTCTGAAGGCAATATTCATCCCTATTAACAGGTTTCACTGTTTTCACTATAAAACTGCAGCTTATAAAACTATAAACTGATACGTGGGAAACTTTCAAGTTTATTCTTTTTCAAAATCCTGCAATGTCAATGTTGACGTTTTCAATTTATCTTAAAGAAAGAAAATTGAAACTGAAATTATTTTTGTTTTCAAACAATCATCAGCCTAAACCAAGATTTAGAGAAAACCCCGTTGATGCCTTCCCTTTCTTGTATCCAGATGGGATGCAGAAAGAAAAAGGGATTCTTGATAATCAGTAAGTAAGCAAGTGGAAACAAATCACCTTTCTCCTCATCCCTTATACTCCAAAACCAGATGGAAATAGAAACCTGAGCTTATGCATTCAGGACGGTGAAATCAATGAAACAGTGACACATCATAAAAGACTACAGTGAAGGTATCTAGGGTGAATTCAGAACCACGGAAATCTTCTGTCCTGGCAAACCTCTTCTGCTTTGTTTTTTATATGAGTGCTGGCTATGCCATAACATAAGGCATGCAAAGACTAAGTAGTATACTGAGAAGGATATAACATATTTTTCATTTACAGGAAATACTCCAAGTCCTTGTTTTAAATGCAGAACTTCAGTGGCAATTGAACATACAGCTAAATTCAGGTTTTTTAATACTGATATACTGATGAGTTTAATCATGAATTCATGAATCACACAGGCCAAAGCATTGTTAGCAGCCTCCTCATAGGCATCAAATCCACAGATGTGGAGTAGAAGACGTTCAAAAAGCTGTGTGCACATATACATACATATACTTTCTGCGGAGAAAAGAAAAAAAAAAAGAAAATTACAGAACCTTTGGACTTCAGTAAAACAGATTTTTGCCCCAAAGCTGTGGGGTACTTGTGGTATTTTTTCCTGGGTCTTCGGTCACTAAGCCTGTAGACTTTCCAGTGAAAGGAAACAGTTTATATAGAACTCCATTCTACATTATTGTGTTCAGTTGTCATTTGAACATGCCCCTCAGATGAAACCTCCCATTGGTACAAACAGCTTGACAGACACCACAACCATGGTAGCCATGCCTGAAACTACTCACTGTCCCAAACCAGCAGGGTAAGTTGTCCAACAGCTCTGAGTTTTTGTTCTCAGAAAATTAGTATTTTATCCTACCAAAAAAGGGCCACCAGCCCTCCAAATTTCTACCCCTCAGCAGGTGTTTTTTTGTATTTTCCTCATGTGGGAGTAATTTCTGTGCTGTTCTGTCAGAAGTCAAGTACCTTATGACAAATCATTTATAAACTTTCTTAGTACTTTCAAACTCACTCCCTATTATTTTTTCTACAGCTTGAACAATCTCTACAGAATAGCAAATTAATACAGGGTAAAACTGCTGTATATGTGACCTGAATTTCCATGGGCAATTGCTAGTCTTAGTTATCTATGGGAAGCAAATACACTTACACATCCATGGGCAGTTTAGACCAAGTAATTTCACCTGTTTCTCCAAAAGGTCTGCATTTGGAGCATATGTTGATTATGTGGACCAGTTTATGTAGTGGCAAATGCAAGCTTTTGATAAGCCAGGGTACTATTATAATCAAACATTGCCCACATTTTAAATTACCACTGTTTCTTATGCAAGGCATAATGTAGGATAATGCACGTAGCTTTAGAGCCCATTTTGAGTTTCAAAACAAGTTGCAATGCAATCACCTGTTAACCTTTTCATCCCAAGAGTTTTTCTACAAAAAGTTAATATCCCTGACAGCTCCTTGTTTATTTTCACATCCATGCACTGCTTGCCACTGGTGACCTTGCAAGCAGATTCACACCTTACCAAGTCCCTGACCTTAAAGTCATTAAAATCCAATCACACACTGGGCAGGCTTCCATATTCATTAGCACAGCAAGAAGATAGATTTGAACATGCCTCTGAAGTGACCAATACATTCATCAGCCAATTTCCATCTTCTTCAACAATTTCAGCTTGCTTAGGGATATTACTAGATTAATTGATACAGAAAATCTTTTGCAACAAAATAGTAGCAATGTTAAGCAGATGCAATATGTTTCTAATTAAAAAGGCTATGATGAAACATAAGTCATAAATTACAGGTTGTCCTATGAATACCCATATGAAGTTCCTATAACAGCTCTTTTTGCTCGTGCTTTTGATGTAGGGATCAGAGCATTTTTTCAAAGCACATTATAATGAAACTAGCATATAAAAATAAGAAAAGCTATGTCTACAGCTAAAGGAAACCTCACATAGGATATTTTTTTTTAAATTAAATCCATCACTGGAACGTGTTAATTAACGCTATTAAGTTCTTGTGTATTTATTCATAAACCCCTTTGGAAGGTAAAACTTCAAGTCATAAAGATAGGTTTTATAACAACCATGAAAAGAACAACAAAACCTGAAACAAACAGAGACCTAGAGGAAACATTTTCTCCATCTTATTTTGACATACACTTGCCTTCATCTTCACAGATTGTTCGCAAAGAAAAGTGAAATTTATGTGAATATGCTTTGCAGAAAAAGAAAGATTTTTTTTCACGTAGATATATGTAGGCATGATCTCTTCCAAATTTAAAGTGAGAAAGTTTTGAAAAAGGGTGGAATAAAGAGAGAAGTTTCAAATACATAAATAGCAAACCTCAAATGAATCACTACCTGTCAAACAGGTTGCTCAAAACTCTGTGTTTGCTCTTCTCACAAATCACATTTACAGCAACACTGTTCAAAAGACTTTTACGTTTACGTGGAAAAGGCCAGAGTTATATCAAAACATTTTCAAGGGGGCTGAGCTTCAATACTTTGGTCAAAGGTCTCTTTGCACAGAAGGCAGCTGAGGGCAGGTTGCGAGTTCCTCTCGAATTTTTAAGTGTGTTGCTTTTTTTGTGCTTGGGGAAGCCATCCATGTGAGTTTTCATCAAAGCACAGACAAGAGGCTCTAAAATCCCAGGTTTGTTACTCCTTGTCTTAAAGTCACAAATAGCATTGTTATTTGGCTTTGCAATTTCATGGTGGTGGCCATTTGAATTTCTTCTTTACTGGGATCTGTCTGAGGTACATCAGTGAAAAAAAATCAAACCAAGGACCTATTGGAGAGAACTTGTAATTCAGAAGGCTTTTTCCTGATTAACAGCTTTTGAGTAACATTTGAAACAAATCACCACTTTTTACAGACGCCTCCAGCTGTCTGACAGCAGAAGCCAGAACTGACACATGTCCTGCAGGAGGCTGACCCAAAAAATACTGTCTTTTTATGATCACAGTCCTGCATATAACTNAGGACAGGACAGGACAGGACAGGGAAAGAAAAATCAATATTGCTTGAAAATGCATTCCCCTAGATGGGAAAAGGGCTGTTGTCTTGAGAATATAGTATATAACAGGCAATGGGTTATTTCCCCATGTTTGTTCAAGACCATGTGATGAATGTCCCAAAACAGCATCTGTACCTATAAAACTAGTATAATAGACTTTCCAAACTGTTGCACAGTAAACAACTGGATAGAGCACAATAGTGTCAGTATCCTTTGTGTAATGGTCAGGTATTTTTCATTTATACTGTCCTTTCATAACCTGCATTGTGCTCACATTGAGCCAAAGCTCAAAGGCTTTGGCACCCAGTTGCACCATAAATTGAAATAATGAGAATGGTTTTATATAGTTCTACAAAATGTGTCGAGGGTGTTGTGTGTGTAATGCGAACAATTTACAGCCAAGACTCTTTCTGTGGAGAAAGCTAAGACCTTGAGCTTCCCTCTGCTTCTGGAGAAAGCAGGGATATTTATGGCAATAAACACACTGTTTTGAAAGCAACTAATTTTAACAGGCCCATTAGTCTTTATTGAATTAATATAAATAATTTTCCTTCAAGAAAATTTGGTTTAGGAGCAGAAAGTCAATTACCTGGCTTTGCCTTTGCACACAAGAGAGACATTTCAAGTCATTACGTCGTACATACTACAAACTCAGAAAATTAAAAATTTCACACCCCTGAAATTTCAGGAACAGAGTAACTGAGAAGTTTTCTAAAGCAGTATATAATCATTTATTAATAAATTAAAGATAAGATTTTAAAGCAATAAAACTGTTTGAGCACAAATCATGCATGCTATAGCTTCTTGAATACTCAGTTTTAGGTATAAAATGGAAAATTTCAGTACTCCCTTTCTCATTGTTTACAAAGGAGATTTCTCTCTTCAACGTTTAGAATTTTATTTTGCAAATGTAGCTAAGAGTAGTTATTATTTGAATGATGAAAGCCCAATAAAACTTAAAAAAGTAACAAAAAATGAAGCCATTTACATAGAAAGAAAAAACACTATAGGAGCATACATTAAAATTTAGCAACTGTACATTCTCATATTTGATACTTTGTGTTTATACAGCCTGCATTGTTTTCTATTGACATCAGCACCCTAACTCCATTTTTAAATAGAGTTAAGTTCACAAAGGAGTTGAGGATCACTAAGATTTTGATTACAGGGAGTCTACACAGCCTGTTGCATTCAAATGACTCTGTGACCTCCTCTGTACCTTTGAAAAACTAAAACCAGGTTCTGAAACTTTACCCCATGCATAACCAAACCTATAGCCATATATAAAAGGGAAAAACATCAGGTGAATTTGAGGCCATTAAAAAAAAATCAGTAAGGATGCATGGAAAGAGTCAAATGGAGCTGGTCCAAGGGTTGTGGTTCACTAGACCAGCACAGAGTGCTCTTTCATACCAGTGGTGACAACACTGATCAGTCTCTGGACCATATTCTCTATATTTGGTCTGAATTTATTACCTTTTAATATCACCTTTAAGATTTAAATGAATACCCTTAATTATTTTAATGAAATTTCCATTTTTCACTTCAATTATGTAATTATTTATGTGCTATAAAACAAATATTTTTTTATGCCACTGTTAGTGTCACTCCCACTTTTGTCTTGTTTTAGAACATTCCTACTCAGCTTCCGGATTTCTTCAACAAAAGACATCTTTCATCCCACAACCCTATTTGTTTAAGATAGCACTGATCTCATGTTTTCAGTGTGTTTTAAGTGGGCATAACAATTACCTGAAAATATTTCACCGAATAACTTGCTTTCATGCTACAATATTATGTTAAGAATCAATTCCCCAAAACTCATTTTCTTTATACAAGGATGAAAATGCACTTAGGCATGGATTTCCTGTTCATGGCCCCAGCTGTAATTTCAGCTCTAATATAATTATTATTTCTATGTTTACTAAGCCTCCAAAGTGCTTAGTACAGAGCCAGGAAGTGCTTAGAAAACTTTGTAATAGAGCACAACTTAGGACAGTAGTAACAGCTCCACTTTAAAGGCAGAGTTTAACAAAGGGGCATTGTTTACCGAGTCATAGAAGTAGAAGGATGCTTAAAATAACTATGAACCTAGGAAGAAAAAGATTAAGACACTGACCTGACAAAAAAAGTAAAGAAGAAAACCATACATCCCAGGAAACAGAGGATCAGCTCAAGGGAAAAAAAAAAAAAAATCACATCAGCAGTAATTCTTTATTATGGATGCTTAATAATTTACTTATTTGGTTGTATCCCTCATCTTAAAAAAGACTTGGTTATAGGGGTTGCACACTGCCCTGTTTTGTTTTTTCCTCCTTTAGCATTCACAGGAATAAACATTAAAATCTTCATGGACTGTATTTTTTTCTTCAGACTGAGCTTAGTAATTAAATCTTTGTTCTAGACAAAGCGGCATATTCCTCAGCTGCTTCAATATTATTCAGGCTCAGAAATTACCACCCACTGACCAGCAGCCGCAAAGACTGCCATTCTCCTACACTGCAGAGAAAATTGCTTAGAGAATCATGGAATCATTTAGGCTGGAAAAGAGGTTTCAGGTCATCAAGTCAAACCCATCACTGCCAAGTTCATCACTAAACCATGTCCATAAGTGCCACACCTACACCCCTTTTAAACACCTCCAGGGATGGCGATTTAACCACTTCCCTGCACAGCCTGTTCCAGTGCTTGAAAACCCTTTTGAAATTTTACCTAAAACTCAATCTAAACCTCACCTGGCAAAACTTGAAGCCATCTTCTCTCATCCTATCATCTGTTACCTGCAAAAAGAGACAAACCCCCACCTCGACACAACCTTATTTTAGAAAGAAAAAGAATCGTAATCAAATGAGAAAAGACTCTGCAGTAGAAAGAGTATAAAGAAGTTAGCAATTTCAAAGTTAAATTTAACACAAAGTGATCCCAGGAGTTCACAATAGCAGCAGCTAAAATGTAGGTGGTGATTTTTTTGGTGCAGCAGTGGGTAGTGATTTTTAGTGCACTTTATATTTAAATGAGCTCAAAGTGTACGACTGAATTACCTAGATGGTTAGATGGTATCTAACCATCTCAAATAATTACACAAAGGTATGTGATCTTCCATCTGACTAATGATCCCAGAACGTTTCTTCTAGAGGGAAGCTGGTGTGACATTGAGTAGGGGACAAATCACAAAAATGAGGACAATCAGAAAGTTACTTTTGCTGCAGTCATAAATAATATGAAAAATTGATGCAGCTCCTCCATGGGGATTCTGTAATTCAGAGAATTTTGATATCCCTTTCCCCTACCTCATGCTGCAAAAAATGCTTGCCAAGATATGTCAAATCAGTATTGACCTTTACAGATAAGCAATATATCAGGGAAGTTTGAGATGAATCTTGAGAATAATAGCATACATGAAACAGTTTGAAGGTTTAAAGTACCGAGTAATAGGGGTGGGGGTAGAGAGAGAGATTACAGTGAGCAAGATGACAACACTAATGGTAAGGCAGAGCATTGCTTGGAATTATGTTGCCACAGCCAGACCCTGATAAAAAATTCCTACAAAATGTTAACTAGATCTTTGGTCTTCATAAGAAATGAAGACCATTCATCCTGCATCTCAAGTTTATAGGCCAGGAAAGCACTTCAACAGAAAGGAAATGTGATCTACACAAATGTTTCAGATTAGAATCCTCAGAATCTGATAAGGGAAATCCACTGGTTACAGAAACATTATTACGTAGCAAAGGAGGAAATACAGTTTTTAGATGGCATCCAAATATAACTCCATCCTGCAAAGGAATCCTGCACTGGAATTGCAACTGTGCTTCAAGTTTTCAATTTACTACTCAAAATGTTCACAGGACATCCCACTCTAATAATTAAGCATCAATTAAAATCTGCAGATGGCAAAATTTAATGATGCAATTCAGTAATTTTGGTTATTTCCCAAGCAGAAATTCAACACACATAGCTCTCAGGACACATATACTCAAGATAAAGCCAGACTCTGTCTCTTCTCCTTTCTTCTTGCGTAGGTTTAGTTACACCTTCTGTCACTTTTTTGAAATGAGGCCACTTTTGCCTCTTTGCTGTTTTCCCTGGAGCAGACATCCCCCACTGCCAGCAGGCTAAAACTGTCATCCAGTCTGACTGCAGCATTTTAGCTACTGGCCTCTCCTGCCCATTTGCTCCTGGGGCCTCTCTTGCTCTTCCTCTGATCCCTGGAGGCTCCACTTCCTTGTAAACACCAAACCGAAGAACAGGGATGAGTCATGAAAATGGGTAGATGACCACAAGAGAGAGACAAATTTAATATTGCATAAAGAAAAAGAAATAGCCAGCATTCAATGAAGACACATTTACTGTGGTCTGGTGGACAGAAACACATTAAAAATACAAATAAAAACCACTCTAAAGTAGTCCTGTAGCAAACCCACAATGTTAGAGCTAAGATAAAAGGAGTGAGTAGCAATACACTTATAAAAGCTGACTCACAAAATAAACAGAAAGAGGGATGGTTTTTCAGAGAAGAACTGAGCAACATGGGATATTAGGATAAAGCTAAATAAGTGTTGAGTTCATAATAAAATTACATTGCACAAGAAACTTTTTTTAGTGGCATGTTTACAGTGCTCTATTTAGACTGTACTGCCGAATGTCTGTAATGTTGTAAAGGCAGAAAAAGGCAAAGAAAGTTGAGACAGCAAACTAGTAGCGGCTCTTGAACATATGGCTCACAAAACAAAATTAAAAATATTTGTATTCTCCCCGAGGAAATCGAATTTAAAAGTGAGCACAGCTCTGCATAAATACATGGGATCGGTTAGTAGGCAAGTTAAGTGTTTAATTGAATACTAGAAACAAGGCGCAACAGATACAAGCTAACGAATATGGCACCATTTCTTTCAAAATTTTTCAGACCTACACAGTTTAAAAATTAATCTGAAATATGTATTCCAAAAGCCTTTGCACTCACAGTTAATAATATAATAATGGAATATGCGTGTGTGTATGTATATAGGTTGCATATATGTAAGCGCATGTACACACGTAAGTATCCCAATTTACAGATAAATAATTTTATAAAAATAATTTGGACCACAGATTGCAACAGTGGTGAAATACTATGGAAAGAAAAATCCGTATTCATGCTAATTTCCAACAGTCATCTATAAGAACTGACAAGAAGTAGCATTCAAAAAAATAGTTCATAGCACCCTATCTGAATTGATCTTAAAATATCCTACCTGAGCTATCAGATAGCTTTTAGTACTTTTGAAATTGTCAATAATAGTTTAGGGATGATTCCCAAATTGAGAAGACCACATACATTTATTAGAAGTAAATTACACAATGGCACAAGGTACTGTCAAGATATATTAGTAGTGATGCAAAATTGTAAACTATTCGGCCAACTCGATCAAAGCAAAGCGGGTTGCACCCTGCTGCAGGAAAAGAGTCTCTTGAGAAACAGTGGAAGTTTTAACTCCCTGAAGATCTACCTTGTGTATGCTTGAGGGGCTCTTGCAGCAAGAGAAGGTACTTTGTAACTCCTAATTAGTTGGGAAACACAAGATTGGAAAATTCAGTCCTAATTCAGTGCTACTTCCTGCATCAAACAAAACTTCAAACAAGTATTAAATTTCCTAGGAGGATTAGTTTAAAATAGTTTCATACAATAGGTTTCAGACACTTTCCCAAGGTGCTTCATATGACCAGTCCCAATTCCTTACTAATTGCACCTGCACGGATATTAAAGTCTCCAGAAACTTTCCTCCCTCTTCTGCTGGCAGTCCTGACCTTAGACATCCAGAGTGCCAGCACACAAGCCACAGTTCGATAAGAAGAGGTGTTCAATACTAATTCTGGTGAGCAGCAGCCACCTCCTGCCCCTTGTCACTGCTGCCTCCCTCCTGCTCCTCCTCTGCTCCATGCTGTGCTTACACAGCCGCCGGCGCAGCTGTCAGCCCGGGCCAGGGAATGAAACGGGATAAAAGAATAAAGGTGAGGAGAAGGAGGCTTTATTTTTAATCTAAATCGGTTCCCTGATCTGATTTGACGCACTTCACACCCTCGCAAGCAATTTTCAGGGACTTTGCAATAGAAGATATGGTCAGGGAAAGGTACTACTTAAACTGTCATTGTGGTATCAGGGAACTATATTCTCATTTTGTGCTCTAACCAGCTGACAGCTCGGGAAGAGAGCAAGCAAGATAGGAGATACACACGGACAACTCACTCCATATCCCAGTATATTGCCACTTTGGTTAAATTCCCCTAAAAATGCCCATTTTATTTTCTCACTTCTTACCATCCTGAGACACCCTAAGCTTTCTAAGTTATCAGAGCGTCAGATGGATTTAAAGTGAGATTACAACATTCAACACATTCTTAACCACTCATTCAGGTAACACAACAAAAAAAACATCCACTACACACCTTGAGTTAAACAAAGGCTACATTAAAATTAAATTAATCTCAGATACCTTCCATTATTTCATCTTAAATACATAAAGAAAAACTATTTGCCAACACCTCATCAATTTAATATTATTCTAATGATCTTGAAAACATCTCTCTCCCAATATAGTAATTCATGGGGAAAATGCACTCTCTCTCATGCGGTCTGAAAAAAAGCTCTTTTCTCCTGAATTCGACACATTTGGTTGCTTTTCTGTAAATGCTCAAAGCCAGGCAGATTGTAACTCTGTGGATTAGCTTTAATTAAATTTCAAAGTTGCAGTTGCAGCATTGTGGCCTGGCATGAGCCTATGAATGACTCAGACTCACAGGCTGAACGCCTGCAACAAGGAGTTTCTCGAGCAAGGCATTAATATTGTCAAAGGAGATGGGAAAAGAAGGCTTTGAGCACAAGTGGCCACCTGAGCTCTCCCTGAGAACAGAAACAATTGCCATCAATAACTCTCTGTTTCAGAAACACCAGGGACTCAGGTCATCCCTGAAACTGGGATTTTAGGTCATCCCTAACCTTTTGAATGTGTATTGGTACCAATAACCTCTTTATATAATAATCCTTTATATTCCAATCTATTTTCACCAACAGATACAATGGAGTAGAATTTCCTTACACTGTACTTTCAGCCAACCTTCATCATTGTCAAGTATAACACATTTCTTTCACTGTAAAGCCCCAGAAAATCTTTTATATCAACAAAATATTTTCTTAATGGCATCTCTGTGAATGCTAAGTCATCAAAATGATACCTTGTTATCATTTTTATTGCTGTTATGGGTGTGCTAATGAAATATAAATTGAAACTGAGGAAACCTGTCTTTTTCTTTTATTGTGACTAGTCAAGGCCAAATACGGTACCTAAAGCCTTTATTTCAACTTTGCTATAAGTACTTTTCCATTTCCTCACTTACATATTGTTTTCTGGTACTATTGCTAACAGAAAATATGCAATTTTAGAACTACTTCTGCTACAGAATCTGACCTATGCAGCTATCACAGTTCAGGCAACACGGAGCTACAGGTTTCTGGCTGCTTACATGTCAGTGTTTAAGTTCTGGCCCAAGTCTAGCCCTTAGTACCTTTAAAACCAATGTCCCAACAGCTGCCATTAAAATTAGAAATTTTAACAAGGGCAGTTCAAATAAATAAAATCATTCTCTATTTTGAAAGTCACATCGTACTGCCACAGGACCTCAAATAACTTCTGGAAGAGGGGGAAAGGAAATATCTTGAAAATTTTATAGTACTTACCCACCTGTACTTTCGTTTTCTACCACAACAACTGGAGAAAGGAAGTTCCTGTACCAAAGTTTGGGGCAGCCGACATTTGGCCTGTGGTGTGATTAGGTTATTCTGTTTGAGCAATGGTCCTTGAAAACAAAATATTGTGTGCTACTGAGGACCAAATCTTCAGATGGCATAACCTGGCATAACTCCACTGATTCAGTGATATGAAACACAAACCCTCTGAGCAAAAGTTGTATCATTTTATGCTTGGAATGCACCACTCACATTTAGCGTGTTATTGTAATTCAGCTGGATGAAAACTGCTTACAGCTGAAAACTGAGTCCTTCCAGGAAAATATGAAGCCATCTCCTAAGTAAAGAGTCGAAATAGCAACTCATTTGAAAAATTAAACGTCTTATAGACTATTGTGGCAACAATTTCTAGCAAGTTCAGCACTGAGAACGTCCTATGGCATTTTTTCATTCTGTAATGGTGGTCATTGGTAATAGAACACCATAAATTCCTTTCCATTACGTGTAGAGTTTGATGGTAAGCCATGTTTTCCTGAGGTCAGCTGTTAATTAGTGTGGGCATTCCTATATGACAGAAGATATTCATGAGGAATCGTGTGCTGGGACACCAAAAAGGGGAGTAGGAGTAAATGGGAAATTTGTTAATAGTGCATATCATGCAACAAGGATAGGTTTTTGACTTTCACAAAGCTAAAAAAAAAGTGGGGGGAATGGAAAAAAATTAATACAGAAAGTCATAATTGCAAGAAAAAAATCCAGAAGCCCAAGTCTGTTAACAAAAAACTAAATGATTGCTCATCTAATTCCAAACTGAGGAAGCTGTAAATGAATCCTGCAATAGGAAACTGATTAAGTGGTTAAAAAAACCAGGAGGGGGAAATTTTTCACAATTACCACTGGATGATTTCTCATTTTCCCATTTGCAGAAAACCAAGAGAATTTGAAACTAAACCCATAGGAATAAAACTATCATTTGCTCCCCGAGCATACTCAGTTCTGACTGCCTGCTCTTATTAACCAGCTTGTCACCAGAAAATGTTCCTTATTAAATTGTACAAGTAATAAATTATTATTATAATAATGTTTCTCTGTTTCTCTTCATATTAATGTAACCAGACTGGCATTGTATTTGCTATACTTTGCAGTTTAAATGTAAACATTATCAATTATTTTCATTACAAAACTTATGTTTATGTTGTTCATTTGTTAATTCAATTTTTCAACCGCCAGTTTTGCTCTTTCTCATGTAACCCAGGTGATAACACTCCGACAGAAAAACAACCTCTGCCACCAGGCTGTGGTCATATTAGAGTTAACATAAATTTCACACAGGAAATTCAAATAGAGAGGCAGCAATAGGAGAACATTTGATAGCAACAGAATTCAGAGCTTACTTCTATAATTTCAGAACATGGAGAGGGAAATGGTCTATCTTGCTAGAGCTAGCAATGTTTATTGTAAAAGTGCTTTGAGATTAGTCATGTTAATGATCTGTAACACATTTTCAGCTCTCTAAAAGAAAAGCTGGCAAAGTATGAAAGGAGAATGGAGGCAAGGGAAAGTCTTACCCAGAGTGAGAACAGAGCTGAGGGAAGTAAAGAAATGAATCAAATTTAACAATGAAAATATATGGTATCAAAACTGAGACAAAATTATAAATGTATTTATACTTTACGCTTTAATCTGAAATACTAATGCTGACAAATTAGAAAGAGTACTTCAGGGTCTATTTCAGAACAATATTTTCATTCTTTGTACTCCTCTTTTGTTTACATCAGAAACTCAGACCTTTTAATGGCTACCGACCCACATCCTTCCATGGTACTTACATGCTAGATAAAATGGTTTAAGACTCAGAGAGGGAATACTGACATAACAGGAATTTCAGGAGGCATTATCTCTATAAAAGATATGATTCCTAGGGGAGGAGAGGAAAGAAACATGAAGAATATTTTGTTACAATTTCAGGAACCAGCATTCTCTTTGGAAAACAGCCACTTTTGCATGCTTAGAGATAATCCTTCTTTCTGTGTTCTGTCCAGAAGTACCTGTTCTTTTTCCCAGGGTCTTTTAAAATATATTTCCCTGCTTAATAGATTTACAGCACCTAAACAACCTTAATTTTCCCTTAGACAATATCTAAAGGAGAATATCAGGAGCAGAAAGGTCACCTGATCTGTTCAGCTTGGAGAAGAGGAGACTAAGGGGAGACCTCATTGTGATCTTCAACATCCCCACAAGAAGAAGAGGAAGGGTGGGTACTGATCTCTTCTCTCTGTGACCAGTGGCAGGACCCAAGGGAATGGCCTGAAGCTGAGTCAGGGGAGGTTTAGGTTGGGTATCAGGAAAAGGTTCTTCACCCAGAGAGAGTGGTTGGGCACTGGAACAGGATCCCCGGGGCAGTGGTCACAGCACCAAGACTGAGAACGTTCAAGAAATGTTTGGACAGTGCTCTCAGACACATTGTGTGACTCTTGGGGTGTCCTGTGCAGGGCCAGGACTTCAACTTCTATGAAAATCATGGGTCCCTTCCAACTGAGGATATTCTACTATTCTATACAATATCTGTATGCTAACACGTGTGAAAATGCATGGAATTGTTTGTTGGTGGGGTTTTTTTTCTTGGCTTGTTTTTCTTCAAAAAATATCTTTTTCGTCTTTCCTAACTACCACCATGCAGCATTAGAGTAAGATAAAGAATGTTTAAACAAGTATACACATAATTTTTACATCCATTTCCTAAACATTCAAGTTCAGAAGCACTTGAATTTGGGTTGGTCACAATATTCCTGAAATAATCCACATCATTGATATAATGACATAACGGCAAACGAATCTCTAGACTTGCTTTTTAAAAAGACATGGCTATAGTCAACATCAAATTCCCAAAACCATGTTGCCACACATTATTGCTATTGATTTGAAGATGTATAATATCAGAAAAATATATTATGAAAATGGTAAGATGCAAGGGTTATCATAGTCTGCTTTGGGAAAGGACATATTACAAGTAGTACTTCATGAAAATCTCAAAGCAGAGAATTCTTTCCCTGATCCTGATAAAAACAGGAATAATAATTAAGGGCTCCAATAAATGTTATTATATTAGTAATAAAGAACAATAGGGAAAAAATGAAAACAGACTTTATATCAAAAATATACGCTATTTTTGTAATTTTATTTTAGAGAATACTCAAAGCCATTTTTTGATCAACGAAAAGTAATCTTTTGAAAGTGGGAGGTTTTTTTTTAAGAAATAGCTTGTTTAAGTGCTTTCAGTTCATGCTAATCATTCAGTCTAATCATTTAGACTCTAAATGATCAATACTCACTTTGTCATATCTAACTATTCTCAGAAAACTAGTACGTTTTTCTGATTCTTCTAAAATAATAAGCAGAAGAATCTCAATTTAAAACTGGGATCTCTGCCTATTCCACATTTTGCAATGTTTGACTCCTACTTTGCACAACGCTGTACAGAACCGAGGCCAGACAAAAGTTCCTAATCCAAGGAACTCAAAGTGCTTTACTAGAGTAGGGGAGTTAAGCATCATCATTCACATTCCAGAGAAGACAAGCCTTTGTCACAGGGAGATTTTAAATCAATTGCTGAGGTCACAAGTTGAATCACTTGCACAGCCCTTTTTAAAGTTAAAACTAAATCCCCCATTGTTGCAATTTGAATGAGTAAACACTCTTAGCATACTTTAGTAGCAAATTGAGTCTTCAAATACTAGAGATGCTACTTGCAACACACCTGGAAAAAAACTATAGCTCTTGATGATATTAATAAATTGTGCTTCCAGGAACAGCACACTGAGGTACAATCTGGATCACTGCTTTTCTTGTGAATTTAAACAGGAAGACACACTTTTGTGCCAGTGCTATGATGATTGCGTGCCACGGAACCAGAAGTTCGCTATTTCACAGCCTGCCTGGTGCAACAGCTCTGCTGAAATTTTTGTGTTTCCATTGCAAGCTCTTTGTCACAGACGTGTTGGGGCAGGGGATTCACAGGCCTCAGGAAAACAGAACAGCTTTTCCTTTCACTGCCTGCATCTTCAGACTTCCGAGCTCTGTGTATTTCTTGTACCACCTTTACAAGTTCTAAAGGGCATCTGTTGATTCTGCATTGCACTCTTTAAAAAAATGGATTTTTAAATGAAGATGGTAACTGAGCCACTACATCTGTCTCTGTGAAAAAAATAACATATATTCTACTCTTCCCTGTGAAGATTCAGTCTGTATGAAGGTAACAACCAAGAAATCAGTAATGTTTCATGCATTGCAACAGATCTTCTTAACACTGTTATTTACATACTATTGATTTGTTATGTTTGACCATCTGTTTGTGGGTGAAATACTGTAGGCATATTTCATTTTCTTTTGACTTTGCTTAAAAAACTTACTAAAATCTTATATTTTTTTTCCTCCTCATAAATACTCTGTGTTCTTTTCATCCTGTTGAAGAAATGCTATATAATGATAATCCAAGATACTCAAATTACCCTCACTGAAGTATCATCTGTGGGGTTTCTTTAGGATCTGAATCACTGAATGCATGATTCTAAGTACTTCTTTCACTCTAGAGACTTTATTTTTACACTTCTACAGTTAAACGGAAAGCATGGTTTCACATAGCTTAACTCTGTATTCCTCTATTTAAAATCCTCTAAACAATGCCAACGATTTTGAACCAGTTAATACCTTTAAACAGAAGCTCAAGATTGCTCAAAAAAATACACATTAGACAAGGACAATGTAAAAATCTACATTTCACTTCAAATTCAGCTAGAAGAAGACCTGCTATACTAATACCCTGGAAGCAATAGCATATATAAATCCCTTAACAGCAGCCACTTTGAACAGAGTAGCTTATCTGAAATGCCCTGCAATTTAAGTCCAAGTCCTACACAAAGTAATCCTCAAACAACTGAATCCTATTTAACTTCTCAAAACATCTGAATTTGAATTTAAGAAAAGCAAGCATTTTTAGAACCCTACTTTTAAATGCACATTTAACCTTAATCTCTTTTTCTGACTCTTTCTTGGAGCATACCACCTGTACATCCATCTCAATTATATGTTCATGTATATACATATATTTGAACGTATAATGTATGCAGCTTGCTAAGGACAGATTCAAATGAGAATTTTCCTCAGTTCCATGACAGCTCTCAATTTCTGATCACAGTTTGGACAGCAATATGCTGTTTCTATGCTCTTTTCAGCTGGTAAGGAGGAAATATTTATTTGGTATTCTTTTCTTTCCCAATACAAGAAAGTTACAAGAAGTCAAAACCAACCAAACAAAAAAAAAGCAAACAAAATGAAGTAAATCCCATTTCCCACCAGGCCCCAAACAAGACATTTCATGCAGTGAAATCACCATTCCAGACATATGAGGGTACAACTCCACTACATGAATTTCTGGAGCTGAATATCAAGAAAGCCGCTCAAGAAGTTTTCTTTTATTTACTGGCCTTGTATCCGTGGCTATATTTTTCCTGTCAACCTAAATCCATGACCGGGGGTGATGACAATACTCTCTAGCCTACCTCACATCATGTCAGGAGAGCACCCAGTGAAGCTGTCAACTTTATATCAGAGTATTTATTAATTGTGTAGTTTATGACACTCAGAGGCATTGACTCAACCCTCAAGCATGCTTGACATGCCAGAGATGGTAAAAAGGACCCTTCTATCATTCCAGTTCAAAGCCCAGCATCTTTACTAAGCCACATGAAAAAGCAGACAAAGTAGAGGCGAGCATCCACTTCTCTCAGCTTTGCTACAGCTTTACTACAGAGAACGTAACTTCCACGAAGGGAAAGGATGAAAGGTTGGAAATGACACCTTCTAAGTGGCTCCAAGCAGATTCACCAGCAACTACCCCTCAGAGAATTCAGTGCCTGTGGAAGGTCACATCCATGCTCAGTGTCTCCGTATCTTTAACAGAGCACTTGGAACTTAAAAAGTGGAAAAATTCTAAAAAAAAGGTTCAGTACTTGGTGTAACAGTAACAAACTACTTTTAGCTTTCCGTCTCCTCAGCTGCTTCTCACTGTTTGATGGTACTCTGTCTTCCACCTAAGTATGAATAAAACCAGTAATTCCTCCCCTGGCTGGTCTTCAAAGACTTGAACACCTAACTTTCTTTAAAACAGTTTTTTGACAGTGATAACTTTGCAACGTGATGACACACTGCTATTGTATAATTTTATTTGTATCATACTGATGGGTCTATTCAAGCCCTAAGAAAATCTGTTGTGAGCCATGTAAAGTTATTTCTATGGAACAACATTTAAAGTAAAATCAATAAATAATGTGACCCGAAGACACAGTGAGCTGCTCACACTGCCTATGTTATTTCTAGTACAAGTCTCCTCTAGGCTCATAAACTTCCTATCACTTGTCCAGTAGGCTTCAACACAAATTTGAATGATTCAGCTCGACACACAGGGACAAGTGAACTTAAAAGTAAACAGTGAGAAACAGTCCTGCGACGTGATAGGAGTTCTGATTTTTTTCAAGTGTTGGAGCCATTGAAACAGCCAAAATGAAAGTGACATTCAGAGCATAGTGTATTTCTACACAAGATTTTAAAGTGTTTCAGAAGATATATTTTTTTCCCCTCTGATAGCTCCTAGTTTTAATTCAGCCACTTACTCCATTTACATGATATCCAAGCTTTTTTCCCTTTTCTTTTGTATGCCAGGCTATTAAAGTACCCTATAGCACACAGAGGGACATAGAATAATAATAATGATTAAAATTATTTGAAAAAATGACAGAGAATAAGGGAAACATGACTTGCATTTCTTCTTGCTCTCTGTTTCCTTGCATTTCATTGGCTATGAAGCAAAGTGCATTTGAACTTTACAGGGGGGAAAGAAAACCAGAACAGCTCCTCTCTGAAAAGGTTACTGGATGAGGATTCAAAATTTCTCTTTTTTTCTTATTGCTATGATTACACCTGGACAAGAACACCACAAAATAAAACACGGTCTTAGTCATCTACATTGCATAGCTGTGAGAAAGAAGCAAAAGGAAAGAAAGAGAGAGAGGAATGAAGAGTTATTCAGTAAATGTAGGACCTCATAATTAATATAGTGTTGTCTCATCAACATCACTGAGCTGATCAATACCACAATCAATATTCTCACTTGCAACTTCATGAGTATTTAAGGAGAACAAATCATCACATACTTAAACCCCCCAACAGCCTTTCTTACATAAATCATGCTTTGCACTAAGGCAAATAACAAAAGCTTATCTGACCAACTTTTCCAATGTTTACCTAAAGGAAATTAGCTTCCATCACTTAAAGTAATTCAACATCAGAAAAAAAAAAATCTTCCAGTTCTGCTGAATAAGGAAAAAGAAAACGATCTTTCAACTTCAAGAGCTGTATTTTACTCACCAGAATAACTGTTTCCTCCAGTTCTTGTTGAAAAACTCCCTCAAATTCTTAACTTGTACATCCAAGGAACTAGTCTGAGGGTTTTTTTCCAAATTATCATTTGACATACCCCACAGACTGACAAGCAAACAGCTAAGCAGTATCTGAACATTAATACTCACTTGCTGATGAGCCACAGATGCCAAAGCAGCAGCAGTAGATACCAAAGCAGTGACCCTCTCTCATTTCTCTCTGAAGACTCTCAGTTATTTCTTTAGCACTCATTATCATCATTCCACTGTCTTGTATTTCTATATGCAAAACTATCCCAATATAATCGTGTATTTTGATCTCTTCCTATCCATAGAGAAGCTGGTTTTGATGGGAGTCTGTTTTACAAACAGAACTAGTTGTCCAATGAAATTGGTTATTTGCATGCTTTAATATTCACTGAAATGATGACATACACTTGGAAAAAAGACAGATAAAACAAACTTTTCCCTGTGGAAATCCAGCTTTCTACCATGTGAAGAAAAACACACTCCTCAGCTATTTTAGCACAAGGGATATGTTGAACGGCTGTGATTCAAATGCACAGACAGTGGCATTGTGTGCTGGTCGATTTACTAGAGCGCTCCATCGCTGTCCTCCTCGACCCATAGATACGTAGACTCATAAAAAAAGAAACTACATTTGAAAGAAGAATGCCGTTCCTCGAAAGGTCAAGAATGCATTACACACACTCCGAGCACAGATCATAAAGCAACACAACACCATGCTTGTTCTTTCAACTGTACTCGAAACCATTCATTTGTTCTCTTGTTATAAAGAAAATATTGCAGACGTATCTGAAAAGTTTTTGTGGCAAAACCAGATTTGACACACGAGTGTGACATAGCAAAAAGATATGCAGGTGTCTCCCCTGTAAATCTACATCAACATTTGATTAATTTAATGATGAATTAATGATAAAATATGCAAGTTTTGTTACACTTCTGAAAAGTTCCTAGCTTCTTTTTAAGCATACTTACACACGAATACACACACATTAGGCACTTTACATTAACCTAGAATTGACTGATAAAACATGCATCAGTTAATAATTGTGCTGAAAAATGAGTTGGCAATTGTGCCAAATTTAAGCATTTTCATCTGAGGACAAACATTGGGAAGGCTTAGAACAAGTAATTTAATTATGTTTCCAAAAAAATTCAAATTTTATAGCAACATTCGGGGGACAGCCTTTTCTAGCTTACATCTCTTACCTGTTCCCTTTTCTGCCCTTCCCTTTAGGGAAGTCCTGTGGCTAGGATACTCACATGAATACTAGTCTTGATCTTCTTTCGCCTTTTCATAGAAGGTAATCATTGATTGTTCAAAGGTTGTCCCAAACATTCAAGAAAGCAGGCCTTCCTTTGAAGAAATTCCATTTTGTAAAAAATTATTTAAAATATACTAGAGCAAAATAGAGCAGAAGGAATAAGTATGGAACCATGTAATTGCATTGTGGACGACTACAATTAGTCCTAACACTTGATGGACTCTTTGTGAGAGTCATCTGACTCTGTTTACTCATATGATTTTATGCTTGTACTAAAATGTCCAGAAAAAAATTGGAGATTTCTTAAAAAATCTGAAAAAGGATTGGCTTCAGACAGACTCAAATCTATTCATCTTCAGGTGAGCTTCTAAACAAAGAAAGTATTAGTTGTTACAGCCCAATGTAAAACCATATGTTAATCCCTAAGACAGAAATATCAAGTTGCCCAATTCAACAGCCAAAGGCTTTGAGTATTAACAAGGAGGCGAGAAGAAAAAGCGCAGGAAGTCAAAGAGGAGTGAGAGGAATATGAAAAGACACAAAAGACTCCTTAAAATATACAGCAGTGCACTTCATTCCCTCCAAGAAAGGAAAAATACATGAATGCATAATAAAAACAAGCATTAATATTGACTAGAACAAAGTGAGAAGACTGGGAGTTTCTGCTCTCCCTAATTTACAGCTCAGGAATGCATACTGAGAGAAAGAACACCAGTTTCAAACTTATAATCAAGGGTGGGGGGTTTTGTTGGTTTGTTGGTTTTTTTTTCCCCCAGACAGGACATATTGCTGAAGGATATTACTGAAACAGGATGATTTTGCACATTTAACAACACGGTAGGTTGAACAGCAACAATTAATGACAACAAATCCTTCTAGAAGCCTTACAAATTCAAATTGAGAGCCTAAAACATTAGATCCCTAATTCTGCTACTTGTTCACTTATTTATATTTCTAGTTGCAAATAGAAATACAAGAAGAGAAAGGACCACAGTAAACAAGCTTGGAAGCCACAGCCTAAAACAAATATTATTAAAGGTAATGATAATTCAAGATCAATAAAGACTATTGCAGGTAAGTAACTGCTGAATATTATAAATTTTCTGGTTCTTCTTCTAAAGATTGTTATATCCAGAGACAGATTATTAAGCCATTACCAGGACTGAAAGAATGTCTCAAAACATTGTCAAAGAAGGAAGTTCCCATAAATTAATCCACTACAACAGGCACAGATGGCAAACAGGACGGTAGTAATTCCAGGCCTAAATGAAGGTGAAGGTTTGGAATGAGCACACTAGACAAAAATCAACTGAGGGAACTTATGACAAGTGCAGATGGCAACAACAGGAAGATGCCAGGCCTGTATAAAAGCAGTACCTCCAGAAGACTACTTGGAGACCCTCACAACTGAGAAGACCAGAAGAAGGGCCAGTGAGACACCACAGGGGCCCATGTGGTGGTGACCATCTTTCTGCTTAATCTCTCTCTCTTTTACTCTTAAATAAAATCTGTACTATTGACTTTGGCATATGGTCTCATTTGCACCTTAATTCCGGCAGAGGCATCTTTTAATAATCAGATCCTAGCAATCAAGAAGATCATAGTGTGAAGCAGTATGATTTTGCAAGAAATATTACTGAATATTAATCATGAGGCATGGGATGAGACAAGTGCTAAGGATGCTGTTCCAGATCTGCTGACTTTGAATGCCAAGAGGTAGCCATAATCAGTACAACTTAGATATATATATAGATTTATATAAATATATTAAAACTAGTACTATTAGTATGTTCTCCCAGACTTAATATACTGGGATGTTACCTTTTTTGCTTGTATGTTTCCCCGGGTGTTTATTGGAACAGAATGACAAGCCTCATACTACTGAGAATTTTGGGCTTTGTTTCTCCTGGAAAAAAAGAAGAAAATCAGTGGTCATTCTTTTCAGCTGCCAGATTTTCTGTCATCTCTGTGACAACCAAGAAGTCACTCCCTGCAGATATTCTACCTCTGTATTGTAGCCAGACATCTTTTTGCTTCTAGCTGCTGCTGAATTAGAGTCCAGCAGTGATGCACATTTTTAGGTGTCATCGTTTGGTAGCCAGAAGAATACAGCATGGAAATGATTGGGTTATTAAAATATACAAAGGTTGCAGTTTTCAGGCTTTACTGCTGAATCCTAACAAAAGTACATCACTCAGCAGCCGGTTCATGCTTTCAACTTATTCTTACATTTTTATCAAACAGAAAGTTGCTTTCCCATTAAATGAATGCTGAGACTCTGGTGCACAAATCATCTGACTTAGAGAAACAGTTTTTTTCTTCCTACTATTCCTTCCATCCTGTTCATGCCCTGCTGGCATTTTTCAAGAGCTTTTGTTCCACTGTTTTGTCAATTTTGCTTTTAATGTTGCTCGTATAACACCTCTCTTCTGCATTGGCTAGCAAAGCCAGTAAACTTTCCATATTGGCACGAGTAAGCCCTGATTTGACAGAGACTACAGCCCTATGCTTTTGAACTGAAGAGTACAGCCTGTTTATCCTGTGCTCAGACCCTTTGCTGATCCTTACTCAGTGCTTGGAAGGCACAGTGGGATAAAGCAGGTGGAAGGGAGTTTTCACTGCACTATCAACTGCACAGGCAGCACTCTGAGGCCTTCTCTCCCATAGAAAGCCACCTCACTTAAACCAGGCTGGTGCAGCCAGTGCAGCAGCACCTGCACTGGTTTGCTAATCTCTCACACCTAGAATTCTGACAGAAATCTGCTTCACTCATTGCCTCTGTTGCACCTGAAGAGCTGTGTTGAACATGAACCTCTGTACAGTGACTCTCCCAGCGTAGATGCAAACAGGATCATCTTTCTGTGGATACATCATTCCTATCAAAGAGGACACAAAATATTCTGGTACATTTACACAGATGCTCCCCTGTGTTTCCACAAGTGGGTCATGCCTGTGTGGGCACCATTCATAAAGGACAATCTGTCCTGTTCTGGCATCTCTTGACAAATTCAACAAAGACACTGTGAAGGGACAATTAAAGTTGCACCCTCTCTTGCTTGTAGAAATGCACAATTGCTGCTGCTTTTTAATTCAACTGCTTCGTTGGCACTGTCCATTCATTACCAAATCTAAGTCACACTGGTTTTTGTCTTGAAAAACAGCTTTGAGATTTAATTTATACTTTACTTGTTGTCACCTGCCAATTACCCCCAAAACAGGTTTTTCTCTGACCTTATTGAAAATCTTTAAAGCCACATATTATGTTATGTATTACACTATTTACAAAACATCTGTCCTACATTTGACTGAAAGACCTTGCAAATTACTTGAAGTTTTGTTCATTCAAAACTAATCTTCTAACTCAAAGCCTGTCAGTACACTACATTGCCTGGTAGCTTTGTTTGTATGCTGTTTGACAAAATGATCATAATAATTTTTGACGCCAAACAAAGGAAACACTTTGAATATCATGTCTTCAAGTGTCTGGTAAAACAAAAGCCTTCCTTTCAGTCTCTGAAGAATATTAATAAATATTCATCTGTGCTATAACTAAATGCCATCTATGTTAGACTGGACATATTTTTGATAGCTCAGAATCAGCCTAGAGAACTAATGCTATTTATTTTTATCTTCCTGACAGAACGTCTTATTTGATTTTCCTGCACAGTGTACAGTACCCAAACCTTGTCTTTGCAATAAAAGCAAACTCTGCTTATTCACCTTTTCTCTGGAATATTACACAGACATTCATACATAGAAAATTAAATATTTTTGTCTTCTTTCAGTCTGAGAATTTGTTCCCTTATAAATTAGAATATTTATTGTATTTTCACTCAAAATACATAGGGTAGCACTTTGTTCAGTATTCCACTATTCTATGTTTAATATGAAAAGAGGTCAACATTCTTGTCTATATCGCTTTCCCCAGACATTTTAGCTACACTGAACACAAGTAGAATATTTATGTACATTTGAGATGCTTCATAAGTCTCATAAAATGTGGTAAAATATACTAATTTTTAATCCAGTTTAGTACTTTAGGAAACTGATCCACATGCTGCTGTTTCCTTCTCCTTAGTCTATTCCATTGGATGAATATCAGCACATTTACAGATTTCTGCAGAGGTGAAGGCAGGTGGCAACTGCTGCAGAGAAAGGAAAAAAGAAAAAAATTGGAGGCAGCTACCAAGATTTGCCTGTTTTTTAGTGCTCAGTGCTTCTGCTGCCTGATTGCTATAGAGACTAAGAAGGAGCTGTTATTAGCATCTGTGGGCAGGCAGAAACAGAAGGGAGAAAAGGATCCCTAGCTGAAAGTGAAGACTTCTGTTCCAAAGGGAGGAAGGATGAAAAGACCAGTGGTGGTAGGGCAAAACGAGGAAGAAAAAAAAAAAAAAAAGGAAAGGGAAAAAAAGAAGAGGAGAAAAGTGAATTTGACAAAAGTTGTGCCCAGGGAGAGCCGTATGGCAAACCTTGACACTCCCTTAGGCTTAATGGCACGGGGGAGTGCCATAGTCTATCCATTAGCATTTTCTAGTTCAGTGCATGGTCTCTGCCACACGAAGATGTCTCACAGACATGCAGTCTCTGATCAATGCCACATCCTTATTTCCTCACGTGCCCAATACAGTCACTTCCTACCAAGCCACTGATCAGTTAATAACTATGGGTTATTTTGCAAAAAACGTAGCAAGGGTTCAAAATTCAGAACCAGCAAAAGTAAATTTGCAATAATTATGGACTGCTACAGAGATTTGCTAAAAATCTCCACAACTGCTGTTATTGCAAACAACCTGATATTTGAACTGTTTTTAATCATTGCTATTTTGCACTGCCTATGGATTACAGACTATATAGAGTCAATAGAACATAGCCACAACCCATCATAACAGGATTCATGGCTGGATCTCCTAGATGATAGCATATGACAGATAAAACATTAAATAATACTTTTTAATGAATTGAAAAAACCAAACTAAAACAAACAAACAAACCCTCGTAAACCAGAAGTTGGATTTCCTATGTTTCTTTGTTGCATATATAGTCAAAGGCACTTTGGTGGTACACATGAAGCAAAAACACTTGGGGAATAATAAAAAAAATATGTATTCCAGACAAAGCTCAAAGATATCTAAAAGTATGTTTGCTGTAAGTCATAAAGTCCGCATGTTCATAGATTTTCATACATTAATATAAGAGGGAGGTATTGTAATTTTCTCTGCTTTCATCTGAGATCAAAGGCATGGAATTTTGAGGATGGCATTTTTTACATGTGTTTGTACATTTTCAGACACCCCAGGAGCACTTCCATGTTACAGAAAATCATTGGAGTTCTGTGGCTACCAAAGACTGTGTCACTGCTGACAGCATGAGGAATTCATGTAAAGAAAACAATATAGACCTGGTTATACTTCACTGTTTTCTGGTACAACCTAAAGTAACAAGCAAGTTGTTTTCCTAATCGTAATTTCAGATTTCTGTTGGTTAAAATTGAGAACATCAATAATGCTTTATGATTTGTAGTTTTGCACCTTTTATGTAGCATTTTCCATGATGTCCAGACTAAAGATTTTGTTTTTATGTTTTCAATTCAGCAGTGGTCAGGAGCACCCATCAGGTGAGGGATTCACATACAGGCAGTACTGTAAAGAGGTGAAGAAAAATATTTTTTAACCATCTCTCAAAGGTTCTTAAAGGGTCAGTAGAAGGTGAAATCAGACACATGCGTTTCTGTACAGATAATGTTAACACAGAACACAGATAATGTTAGCACAAAATGATACAAGGGACCCTTTCCAGCCTGGTGTTGATGAAGAATAGTTCTCAATGAGTGATTATAACCACTTGCATTTCTCTTAAATGGTAAAACCAAACCCTAATAAAATGTCCAAAACATCATGGGAAATATTATTGAAGAATAAGGAACAACTCCTGTATTAAGGAACAATTCAATCTACCCAGTTTTACAGGGTTCCTTTTCTAAAACTGACTAATTTCAAATGACTTCTTTTTGTTCTTCTCAGACAACATGATGTTTGTAAGTTTACTTTAACAATTTAGAGAATTTCAAGATTTCCATGGTCATCAGTAAGTTTGAATGATGCCCATGCATATATACAGAGTTCTGTGTTCATAGCAATTAAGGCCATTACAATATAGACTTCATTAGGTTAGAGAGTAGAAGTATCATCAGATACAGTGTATGATATTCTGGATTTTTAGTAATATCTGAGGCTTCCTTAACAACAGAGATTCTGTGTCACCTTTTATATCTAAGAGTATTTGATTTGTGAAATACACCACATTTTCAATTTAAGAGTAGCTGAAGTTGTGGTGGAATATGTGAATGTTAATGACACTCTAGATCTTATCACTTAAAATTTCAAATTTTTATAAAGCTACAATCTTTGATTTTTCCAGTATATGTGCCATACATGTGACATACCCATCATAAGGCACTGTATTTAAACATTTCTCTTTCTTCTATCTTTTCCTTTTAAGATACAGAGAGCTCTATATTCTCACCTATGTGTTACAAGCCAAAGAATCTTATCAAAAATCTTTCTAAAAACCTCCTGTCTGAGCTCACACGAAGAGTTTAGAAAGATGTCCGTGGTGGAAATGGCAAAAGTATTAATGTCACATTTCCATCGAAGCCAACATATGGAAGCAAAGCAAATTGAAGCTACAGAAAAAGCTCAATTTCTCAATATTTACAAAATAAATTATCAGAACTGTTCATTTAGTAACACATCAGATCTATCATCACTTTCAATTTTTAAACAAAATTGATAAAGGGAATGGAGACAAGGACGAAAATAGCATACCTGGTTTCTGAGACTCTAAATGCAAAAACTAGAAACTTAGAGTCTGTCTTAGCACCCAATAACATACATTTATTGTGCTTGAGGAAGAGCAACAGACTGTTACCTCTTTTATGGTACTTCCTCCACTAGAATTTCTTATTCTAGGAAACGATAATACAACCTTTGTATTAGAAATGAAGGATAAGAAATTCTAACTTACATAGCACAAACAAACAAAATTTTTCAGACAGTTTGACATGAAATCTGCTGAAAAAGTGTTCCCCCATCAGCCTATAGAAGATGTAGCACAATGCCAGAATAAAGCACTGAAATTTTGTTGTGTGAAATACAATACAAACTATATCATTTGTGTGACGACAGGGAAAAATGAAAACATTTTGTATTTCAATGGAAGAAAAGTTGACATTTTTACTATTTCTCACAATTATTCTTTTTACTTACATGATATTTTTATCTTGGATAATGTACCTTACTTTAATATGCATACAACTTAATTCAGGAATAACCACTAAATGAGCTACTAACAGATAAGTAAAACATAATTAGACTGTATGCAGGAAAGAGTGACACAGATTTTCCCAACTGATTATTGTAATTGTACATCATGTCCTCAAAACTCAGAAATTGTTCTTGCTTTTGGAAGTCTATTCTTTCGTGTTTCCTAATTTTGAGAGATACCTAAGGTACTTGAATATTGCAACACAGGGTTTTATTACAAAATTTTATGTAGGCCAGTTTTCCTATCCCAATTATAATTAGGAATAGCAACTAGACACAGTAGCTGAAGATGAGTTCCAGTGGCGCTGTTGTTCTTCATTTTCTACTAAATTATTGTGCGAATTTGATAAATTTTAGCAGTCAGGGAAATGAAAAACTACCCCCATTGGCTAAAGCCAAGAACAGTTCAGATGTGCTAAATCAGGTTCTCCAAACAGCTGTGCCAATGTTCCTCTGTCCGAAACTGCTCGTTGAGTCTCAGGTCTTTACTGAGCAGCCTGCCAGCTGCATGAAGCTATGCCAGATTGCATGCAACATAAACAAACATCTACTTGGGCTGATATTCAGATCAGCAAACATGATGCTTTTGTGTCCCAGGGTCAGATTTAAGCCTAACCCTCCAAAAACGTATCATACTGTATTGACCAACTGTGCCATCTAGCTCCCTTTTAAGGTAATCTTATTATGTAACGAATTATTATGAGAGATTTCAGTGCTGGTGAATTTGAATTAAATGATCTCTCTGAGCAGTTGGATAGTAAAAGAAAATATTTCTGCTGTACCTGGGCCAAGTCTTTAAAGAGTACAGTATTTTTTTTTAAACACAAATTGAGTCAACATCATTGCCTATTTTTTACTAGGCAAGTATTCAAACAAGAGGCTAAACCTTAAACATGTTCAGTAAAGTCCTCTAAATAAATTAACTCCAAAAAGTTAATAAAACTGAAAGGTGTATATGTGTTAATTTTGGATGTTAAGTAAAAGTAGGCTTGTCTCAAATCTTATAAACTGGAAAGTTTTTCCTTTAGATTTTTATCACTTAACAGTCATTTAAACCCCAGGCTTCCCCTAGCAACCCACTGGGTGTGACACTGAAACAAAGATTTGTCACCAAAGCTAGTTCAGCTCTCATCTGATATTAGCACCTGGAGAGAAAAAAAACAAGCAACAAAATGAAGAAAAAAACCACAACAAAATCACTCCCAGCTTATTTAACAGGAAACAATTCAAAGGGCATTTAAACGAATTCAGCAAACCAACCAAAAAAAGAAAGGAGAAAATTACAACGTTAGCATGAAAATACTGGAACTGCAAGATACACAATTATGGTAATTTAAGGAATAAAAGAATTTCAGGTTCCTTCTGAGACAAGGACTCAGAGGTCAATCCTTCACACTGCCAGAAGGCTTGTACTTGATTAGCAGTAACTACTGAAGGCTCTAGATTAGATGTTCTCTCAGAAACTGCTCATTGATTGAAAAAGGGAAAAAAAAAATATTAACGGCAAAGCATAGCTTATTAAATGAGGTAAGGAATGATCCCATGTGGAATGACCAGTCTCTACGAGATGGATTCTGAGCAAGATTACTGTTTTAGCCAAAGCAGAAGGAGTGGTAAAACAATGCGCTCACAACAAGGAAGTCAAACACTCCGCTGAGTGACAGCTCCAAAGACGTGGCAACACCTGAGTGGTCGGGAGGTTCAGGTCATGAGGTTCTCCCACTGAAACTGAGGACAATGGCAGTGGGTTTGAGAGCCTGAGCTGCCAGGTTTTCCTGCAGGTAGAAATACTGAGGCATGTGTGCCCACCTGTGAGCGCGTGCGTGAAAACACGTAAAAACCAGAATGTGGAATTATGTAAACTCAAAACTACACATAAAACACGCTACTTCTGTCTGATTTCTTCTGGTTTATTTCTGTCTTTAAGGCTTTCAGATGGACAAGAGAACAATCAAGCATTAATCCTACTCTTTGAGAAGTGCTCTTTCCCAGACAGCAAATCTTGATGTGTAGTCAGGCTAAAATGCCTGATGACAGGTTCTAACCACTAGTGACATCAGGAGGAATTACGGCTCAGGGTTGCAGGACTTTAAACAGTCTCTCATTAATAAATCAAAGCAGGAAAAAAAAAAAAAGGAGGAACTCAAGTGAATACATAGTTCTGGAAGGTGAATGAGGAAAAACAAGCTACAGTGAGCTTTTGGCCACTCACCAGCCCTGTCTAGTTGATGTACTGTGGTCTTACTGCAAGCGTGCTAATTAGGAGCCACCAGCAAGCCCTGGTGTTCCTGCCATGCACTTTTTCACCTGTCTTAAATAAGCTCAGAAAAGCTTCGCTGGTTTTCATGTCACTCAGGGGTTTCCCTTACACTGTGTCTCAGATAGAGAACTAGGATATTTCAGCTGCCCTTGAAGCAGCACAAACCCTGAGCACACCTCGGTATCTAATGTGCACGGGAGAAAACCAGCCCAGTTTCTAAAATAAAATATTCTAAGAGGAGGAGCCAGAAGATTAAGAAGTGGATAAAGCCTGAAGGTATTATTGGAAACGTAAATTAGAAATGCAAGCTGAATGCTATTCATCTTCCACACTGACTGAATTTTTACCTCAAACGACCCTAAGGGAGAATGTGGAACTCTCCAAAGTTACCAGAAGATATCCGAATCAAAGGCTTGGCTAAATTTTGATCTCACAGGGGATTCAGAGGGATATCCCCTTTGTAGTTTGGCAATATGTACGCTAAATTAAATTTAGACTATGATAATATTAAGCAAGTTAAATTCAGGCTACATGGCTGAATAATAGTAATAGGGGGGCACAACATGAATGCAGTTGTATATTTTAAGTAATATTTCAATTTTTCTTTCTGTGGGCCTCAGGCAAGTTGTCCTTCTACTGATGTGAATTTCCTCTGCTTTGAAACGGAAAAGGAGGTAAGGGTGACACTTTTCTGTGAATATTCTGCACCAGCCCAGGCTGGTTGCAATCCGACAAGAGAGACACTGCCACAGCAGAGATAAAGGACTGTTTCCTTATACTGATGTGAGAAATGAGAATAATTCACACTTAAAGGCAGTTACAGGGGAGGACCATCACTCCACTCTTCCCTGGCAAGTTGCAACCCTACTGAGCAACTAGTATGTGCATTAAATAAGAGAGAGGAATATTTTTCTCATATTAAAATACTACCAAAAGCATTGCAGAAATACGTATGTGACAAACAATCCAGAGGTTCTGAGAAGGAAATATATAATAAACAGATGATAATAACTAGTTATTTTTAATTATTTCACATAACAGCTTCCCTAAAACTTTTTTTTTCTTCCAGGAAGATGAAATTGACAGTTGAAGTTAAGAGACAATTAGGAATATTTCGACTTATGGGAGGCAGAAAGCTTTGGTTTGGACTTCAGGACGTTATAATTTCAAAAATCAGAACTTGCTTAGAACGTATTTTGTTCTAGGTCAAAACCAGTTAAAGATTGCATGAATATAGGTACATTTCTGTCTAACATTGCTTCATCCTATACGGTAAGGGAATAAATATCTTGTTCCTGCACCAATTTAAAACTGATGATAAAAATATACATGATCATAAAATTGTATGCTTCTTTCAAAGGAAAAAAATACATCAAAACAATTCTAAAACATGTTTTAAAAGCAGAGGCATAAAAATAATTTAAATATACACACAAGTATAACAAATAGCGCCTGCCTCCTGGGATCATTATTTTATGTCTTACAGGGAAAAAAAAGGCAATGTAAGGGACTGAAAACAGTGATTTATTGGCCAAAACATGACAAAAGTTGTCAAGGCACATTTGTGAAAATTTAGTTCAAGACAGTTTGCTATGGGCTTCACCAAAAGTGTAAAGACAACAGCCTTTATTGCATTGCACTTGATCCAAGAACTCATTAATCTCTTACACAAAAGAGACAGAAAATCTGTTATAGATTGTGGTTATCTAAACACAGATAGACTCTAGAGGAAAAATATTGGGAGGGAACAATAACTTTTTCACAGAATAATATATTCAATTCACAATACAGATGAGCATTTTAAACAATGCTAATTGTCTAGTCAATACCAAATTTCTCTAAAACAAAAGCAAATTGGACTAGGCTGATGTGGAATTCCAGCTTCCTGGTATGTACTGTTCTCCTGCTTGGCGCAACACCCACACTCTCCCCTCCTGAACACTCTGTAAACATGTGGCATCAGTGATTTTTGTTTTCCAACTGGAAAATATTAGGGTTGAAAGTTAGGTATTTTCGTAAAGATAATTCTAGACAGAAATTTAATAGAACTTCACCTTGCTGTGTTTCACAAACTGTAGAACTGAGAAAAATTATAACAGTAAAAGGTCCTGGCTGTCCCCCAAAACAATGCACATATATGAACACTCACACAAAGAGAAATATTTTTTTGAAAACTTTGATTTAATCATATAAATTATTTGGTGTAGTTAAATTTGACCAAAAAAATTATCATCTTTTAGTAAAAAAGCTAAATACAAATGGGAGACAGAGTGCGTTTGAATAACACAAGGAGAAGAAGAGAAAATATTAACATCTCTTCCTTTAGGTGATACAGAGAGGAAATAAATCCAAATATTCACAGACTATTAACATGGGTCAGACAATGCAGGAAACAAATGAAATTGAACAACAAAACTGAATATTATTTTTGTCAGCTCTGTGCATACAGATATTAATTTATGAATTATGTGTTCCTGGTATCCATTTATAAATCACTGCCAAAGAATGAAATTAATTTTATTACATATGCTTTGCTGTCTTACCTTAAGTCTTTCAGAATTTTCTCAACCAATAACTAAAATGTAAATAACTCAGACAGGTAAGAATTAATAAAATTAGAAAACAAACAAAAAAGCAACCATAATGGCCTGAAAAACATTCACTTTTCCCTCCACTTCGAAATATACACTGGCCTGAAGCCCAGAAATGGCAATATGCAATCCTGCACCTGTGACAAGCCAAAGACTGATATCTTTTGACCTGTTAGGATAGAAACGGAAGATAGAAAAGGAAGACCAAGATCTTCCTAATAGAAATCGACCCCATATCATCTGTTCAAAATAGTAACTTTTAATGGCACTAAAATGATCATGAAAAGAGTAAGAAAACAGGATTTTATAGTTTCAAAAGGCTTTTTTGATACCACTATTAAGTATTTCTCGATGGTTTGCACATCCTGATTGAGAACAAGTCTACAAACAAAGGGATTAAAAAAATACACCCCATAATATCTTAAAAAATTTTTAGGGCCTGGGCCTGCACTTTTGAAACTTAGTGACATAAACTCACTCACTGCCAGATCAGACCCTGCAGTGCTTCTACACTCACTGGAGGCTGGTTTGTTAATTTATTTAACTGCCTTTCTCAAATGTGCCACGGTAAGGTAAGGGAACAGGTTTGCTGGCTCCCGTTGTAATGACACACACAACTGACTTGTAGCTGAGCACTCTGAGGATTTAGCTCTTTGCTGAGTGTCTGCATGGACAAACACAAAGCCAAATTCCAAGTGGGACTCTGAGGAAAAGCATGTGTTGTAAGTGTGCATGCAAAGGAACAAAAGCAGGGCTTAGGAGCACTGAATGTTAAGTGATCCATGGAGTGGATCAGTGTTTGCATCTACCCTCGTGCTTTGTCTCTTTGGCCATGCACTGCAATGAAGATAAGTGTTATCTTGTTCCCACTTTTACGCTAGAAAAAGTAACTAATAGCCGGGAGAAAGAACATTGGTTTTGATTGAAATGCAAATAAAACGCTTTAAAAGTGCTGCCTTTTGCAATTCCAGAGTCTGAGAACAGAGTATCAAAGATGGTGCCTGAATTATCAGTATCTCCTGTTTCAGAAAAAATCTAGGACCTAATGTATTACTCATTGAATGAGCAGAGTTCATCATACTGATTTGTTTTCAAGATTCTTTTTTCAACGACTGTTGCAGTAACTTCAATGAAAAACATCCAACTGTTTTAGACAAGGCCCTTCAATAGAAATTAAAAAAAGAAACAAACCACTCTATGGAGGGGTATTTAATAAAAAATAGGAACAATAGAAATTTGTCATTATCTATGAATATTTACTGTATCCATAATGAAATCACAGAACTGTCCACAAACGTTTCAAATATTTTCATAATTAAATAGCAGTTAGCAATGCCCCATAGTATTAAGAAAAAAAAAAACCAGAAAGAAATAATCAACTTATTTAAAAATGCTCTAATATTAACACATAAGTCACCTTCCAGTTCATAAAACACTTTAAAGAAAAGTTGTGAGATTTAATCTTTTAAAAAATGGTTAGACCAACTGTTTTCACCCAAATCATACGCTGCATTTTCAGCTACCTCTTCAGAAAAGCAAGATTAGGAACATAAAAATAATAAAGAAAATATTTGTTCTCTCCCAAGCACATAACTGATGCACACAGACACATAGGTTTTAGTGGCTAATGATCAACATGAACATGACAGACAAGCAGAGCATTTAAGAATTTAAAAGAATGCTCAAATATTATTTTCCACATATATTTACAGATCAAAACGTAGATTGGGTTGTGAATGTGTGCATAGCAAATGTTATTGTTAATGGATTTTTTGGGAGGAGGGAGAGTTAATGTTACATATTTGATTGCTGAAAGGTAGTTAAAGAAAGCCAGTGGTCATGGTTCTATTCCTATTTTTTCCTTTCTCTTTCTGCCTCTTTAAACAGAAGCTGCAGTGTTCACTCTCTCTATTTCTCTTTGTTTCCTAGCAAATGGGCTGCAACACTGTCTGTACAAGATAGAACTTCCTGTAAAGCTTAATTCATTATTTATAAGGTACTTTGAGGTGTTCAGAAGAACAGCATATAGCAAATGAAAAGGAAGTGGAAAGTATCCAAGGATACAAGTCCTTTGAAGGCCTACAGCCTTTCAAGGGATTGCAAAGCTCTCTTAATACATGACATTTCACTTCTGAAGATATAGTCTGTATTTTGACCTAGAAATGTTTGTGATCTAGATGTAGTCATGTTTCCTGATTTCTTGGCATCTGTTTAACTCCAGTTTTACTAAACATGCAAGGCTAGGAGTTCCAGACCAGAATCTTAAAAAGAAAACATTCATCATACAGTATTTGTATGCTCAATATCAGTTCTTTATCACTACAGAAGAAAGTCATGTCACAACTTTTCACTCCATTTTCTCTCTGTAAAAACAACTATTTAAAATACCTAACATTTCCCCCATTTCTTATACAGCATTATTTACTTTGATTTAGTGATATTTCTGAACTTCTAAACCACTTTTTTATCTTTATGCAAAGCAGACAAAACTGAGATACTAAGTAATCCATAAAAATAAAAGGACTTCCTCAATTCAAGCCAAAAATAGCCAGCTGTATGGAGAAGCTGAGAGGAGAACAGAGATGAATTAGAAACAACAACCAATATGGAAATGTTTTAACTGCCTTCTCAATATCTATCATTAAAATACATTTGTAGGTTGTTTTTGAAAATGGAACCTGGACAAACTTGACCTTTCTATTATAAATACTTTCAATTTCTCTTTCTCTGTTATTACCTTCAAGCAATACTTAGTACACATATTAAAACAAAAAAGAAAAACAAATAAATGCCCACCATATGCAAGGTTTTCATAGTGGTACAGTTCCAATCTAACTTCTAAACTAATTTAGACTTCCAGTAACTTGCTAGAGAAGGAGACAACTTCTTGATCTATGCAATATATTTCCAGTTCCTCTCTACAATTCCTGAGACTCTGCAATGCTGTATCCTTAAAAGTAAATAATTCTAATTCATTTGCATGGTCTTAAAAACTGCAAAAAAAATACAAAGTCCTGTGGTTTTTCTTCTTCTTTTGAGATGGCAACAATTTGCAGCAATCAGTTGCCAATAACTTGATTGTGTCCTATCCTTTTGCAAGCAAATAACATTTTTAACAAAGTTTCAGAGAGGAAACAAGTGCTTTTGAACCAATCAGTTGTCCAGAACTTGGCAAATTTTTTCCTTATTTACATATAAAATAAACTTGAACGTTATTAAAACATGAAGGAAACATGATTTCTTATAGCAATCACCTGTCGGTATTTGCATTTTTTTGTAGCACTACAAGGCTTCCCTATTTTCTTTATTTTGCAGCTCAACATTTAAAGGAACACCTTTTACTTGAGAGCTGGCTAGTGACTGGATGTTGAGGGTAACAGGGCTGCACATACGAAGAGGCAATCTCTTGCCTCTTTACTTGTCATTCTCCCAAGCTGAGGGGATGTTCACTCCTTGTTCCCACAACAAGCAAGCCCAAGTTTTTGTTTGCTTCCAGCATTATGCTACTTTGTTTTTTGGATAAAATGAGAGGCTGAAAGCATGGAGGGTAAATTGTTACAAGAAGGTGAAAGCCCTTGGGGGAACAGGATTTTCTCCCCTTGCCTGGAACCAGCTGATCCTGCAGAACTGGGAAAAAACTTCTGGAGAGCCCAAGAAATGTTTCAAAGCAGGGAGAGATGGTGGCAGAGATGGAGAGTAACGGTCTACAGAGGGGAGCTGGGATTACACCCATGAGAGAGTCATCAAAGCTGAAGAAAAAAAAACTTTCTCTGAAGGGTCTGGAGAGGGATGCCATAGCTCTGAGATGTTGAAAATTGCTGCTAGTCTGAGAGTAAAATGCCTCAGAATGTGGGCAGGCACAGATAAAAATGCAATGGCTTCCAAACAGGTTTGCCTCACTCTGAATTTTCTGTGTAAAACATTGCCTTATCACACTATTTTCTACTAAAAGCATTACAGATTCAAATTCCTCATAGTGTTTTGGGGATTCTCACCACAAGGAGAAAGGGTTGTTGAGTTATGCCTCCAAAACGGAATGTAAAATACTCAGGGACCATTATCCACATCCCCATCTCCAGGAATGCCACCTTCAGTTCCCTGAGTTTTGCAGTTTGAAAGTCTGAAAAGCAAACTCAGACAGAAACACTTTGAAAGACAAAATACATTGAAAGATGCAAGAGCTGAAACTACTGCATTCCTTTCAAAAATATAAACTGTATCTCCAAGCTTTTGGTACTTCCACGTCTGTTGAAACAAAAAAAGAGCAAAAACCCTTGGTAAATTGGAAAGACATTAAGGTGCTTGGGTTTTGTTTTGTTTTTAAACAAACTTGATACCTTAACTTCAGCTCACATCTTATTTCCCTTATTTTCATTTGCCTTTTATACTGCATGTGAAAAAGCTGTGTACAGTCACTCACTTCAAGAGGCTGTAGAAGTAATGCACTAAAAAAAAAATCGACTCTAGTGGTTTTTCAAACCATCAAACACCTCAGTAAAAAATCCCAAAAAAACAAAACTGAAAACATCTCAGTAGTTCTAGCAGCATTTGCTATGTATGAATACAATAGCCATAAGAATGTCAGCCCAAATTAGTAATTGAAAAAGTTCTCCATGCACTTACGGTCTTCAGCAGGTGGCTTAGAAACATGAAACTGAAGCAAGACCCATTTCTGTAAATGTCTGTACCAGTGTCTGATTTTGCGTGCTCCAGAACAGTTAATTTGCAGACCCTGTATTTTTTCACCCACTTGCCTTGCCATGGTGAATACAAAACAGAAATATGGAAAATAGAATATGAAAAATTATCTCACTGAATATATTCAGGATGCATCAGTTTAATGTTCTGACACCGGACACTATTGCAATGACTAAAATTTCCCTTGCCATTTTCTACCCCATCACTTCTGCATGTGGCAGAACATACTTTCCTTTTAGCTCGGTTTCCTAAGAAGACAAGACATGTTTAATGAAGATGTTTTGTTTCTTTTCTTCACCTCTGGATTATACAAAAGTGTGGCAAACCTTTAATCCCTCACTCTTAACTTTGAGCTTCATGGTTAACTTTAACCAAGTTTGAGACAACAGCACAGACCTCCCAGATCTGCTGTTTTCACTAAAATAGCGAAGAAAAACTACATAATTAGTGCCTCTTGATAAGCAAAATACTGCAGAATATATTTGGTTTTGTCCTGGTATAAAGAATCAACATCCAAATAAAACATTAAGAATGCCTTTGCCCACAAGCCCCAGCTGGAATTCTCACATTTCCTGACAGAATAAAATCCCACCAAGAGACAAAAAACATAGAAAACCATTAATGCTATTCATTGCATTTGTTGTCTGTGGATAATACTGTAGGATCACAAGTAGGGTTTCTGTAAAAATAAGGCAGGTTATTGCCAAAATGATAAGTGATGTAAATGAAAAATTACTTCTCTCACTCTCCTTTACACAGATAGCCTTCACAATGGCATATAAAAATCTGGTCTGAAATTTGAAAGCAATATTTTTATGCATATACATATTCAATTGCATGATATTTTGCTCCATGGCAATCACATGGAAGAAAGGCCAGTAGACAGATTACAGAGGAAGCAGAACTTGACACCTCCTCACTCAAAGGGCCAAAACGCAGTACAAGAGGATATGAGTAGCTGGAAGAACTGTCACTGGAGTGTGATGCACTGGTCTCAAATTGTTAGCTCGGGTAAGGCAAAGCTGCTGAGATAGACCACAGCAGGTCTGTGACCAGGATACAGAGTGCTACAGCAATCTATCTAAAAAGTACACGAGACAGACTGTATAGCCATTACACAGCATTCTTTCTCCAGATGATGCTCCACTACCAGAAAATAATCAAGAGTGATTTAGGTAATAATTTTCTATCTTAATCTGTCAACATTTTTTATAAAGAAGATTCCAAACACATAGCATTGACATAAAATTAAAGATTTTGTTCAACTGGCGTCCGTTCCACCCAGGTATGAATCCTGATGTCAAAACCAGAAACTTTATTACAGTAACCTCTCAAGAAAATGCTTAAAAAGGTTACACTGCACAGTATTGCTTCTTTCCATTCATATCCATGTAAGCTGTCAGAGTTTTGCTCTATGTCTATATTGTTATCAGAAAATTTCTGAGATATTTTCTTAATTGCTTTCAGTTCTCAAATATGACTGGCTTCACATCCAATCCATCTGCTCTGCCTGCTTACATTGCTTAGCATACAATTCGATAATGTCAATTCCTGTTTGCAGATTGCTACACGACTGCTTGCCATGGTGTACAGGTTTCCTGTCATGACAAGAACAGATGTTGAGAAGTTTACAACATCTTCTTATTTCCCCCCCTATCCTAGAAACTTCTGGTGCCATACACAATTCAGTAGCTGCACAAGAATTTTTAGGTTTATATACAAGATATCCATTTGTGCACAGCGGACAACAATGGACTGCAGTTTCACCAGATTTCATGTTTGAAACAGAATTCCTGAAGTGTTTGTATATTCTGTTCCTCATGTGTAAATACGTGTTTATCATTCATTCATTATGTAACTTTTGGAACAATGAATAAAAATTCTGATGTACAAATCCTGAAGTTCACTGTAAAGACTACAACTATAAAAAGATGAATGCAAGCCTTGAAGTCTTAAAGCATGAAAAGACATTTTCAAAGAAAAATTAAAACCTGTGCTCCTCCAGGACTAATAACTTCAGACCTGCAATAATTTTTTCCAAATTATGTAGCTGTTTACTGGTATATGATTGCTCTATACCTTTCAGTGATAGTTAACTTATTTTCTCTTTACCTTAACAGAAGCCAGTGTTGAAGCATAGACAATTTTAACTCATTTGTATCTATATACAGACACTTCATCCTGAGAGTTCATCAAGTGAGAGCTATTTATTTTCTAGCAAGTTAATATTTTTTTATCCTGAAAAAAAAAGTTTATTTTAAAAATATCTGAAATCATAATACAAACTGCATCATCACAATAGAAGTACTTCTGCTGTGGGTAAGCAGAACATACATAGAAGTACTGTGAAACAAATACTTTGAAGATTGACTTCAGGATGCATTTCTTTCAATATTCATTTGCTTCCATGACACAAGTTATTTTCTTTATAGAGCAAGTTGTGGAGGATTTTTACCTTTATCTACATTATACAGAATGATGTTTAGTACAATGTCCATTGACTAGTTTGAAAATAATGCTTTCCAAACCCATTTTGATTTCATTTGGTCTTTTACTGACTGGCTTCAATCTTGTTTTAAATTTTGCTGCCCACACAGCCACTCCATCTGGGACTCACATTATCCTATCCCTTCCATTTTTGTACACATCTTATTTTCCTTTTACCCTTTTCATTTCCCATTTCCTTACTTGTTTTTCTGCTCCACAAATTACTGCACTACATGAAGTGTACTGCACGACATTACATGTGCCATTTCTGTTTCCATTGTAAAATTTCCAGGGCAGAAAATACCTCATATATACCTGATCAGTCCCTATGCCTAAATATAACTACAGCTGATTTAAAAAAAAAAACATCAAAAAGCATGCCAAAATATGGCCTATCAACAAGTATGTCTCTTTAGCTGGCACACAAGCAGGAGGCAAAGACAGATTTCAAACTTTTCTTTCTCATCCCACAAAAATTTTGTCATATTTGACACATGAGTAAAATGAAAACTTATTTAGTTGAATGAAGCAAGACCATGAGAAAAACAGATGCTGCCCGCACCAGTTTCTGTTATCCTTAGTAATCTATGTGTAGCTGATCATGGGCTGGGAGCAGGGAATGGATGACAGGATCACCTGAGATGTGTCCAGGTTCTGTCCTCTGATTTCAGGTAGAGGGCTTATTTAATTATAGGCAATCTTGTCGTCTGTTGTGAAGTAGGAATAAGATTTTAAAATGGAAATTATCTTAAGGAAAAAATTATAAATGAATATACTTAAAATACTGTTTTGATTCTTGATCACAGCTTTGGGGTTTAGAAAAATAGTAAGGTGGTGTCTTGTTTGCTTGGTCTTTAATCACTCAGTCCAGAATAGTTTTGTGTCTCCCAGGTGACTTGGTCTCTCTAATCATTACCCCAGTCAAGGAAAAAGCTGATAGATCTAACCGGGTTCCAAGTGCACTGTGAGTCAACACTTTAAAACTACTAAAATGATAACAAATGGATATATTAAGTTGTACAGCATCTCGGTTCTGTGTTTTTTCAGTAGCTTGCTGATGCATGTCATAAACACTATATGAGAACCATGCGTTTTCCCTTTTACAGGAAAAATATGCAGAATGGTCTAAAACCTTCAACAATGCTTTACAAAATTGTGCTACCTAAGTAAATTCAAATTATACTATCTGGCTAAGAGGAAAAATGCCAGGCAAAATAAGTCATTGAAATGACTACAAATACCTGCTGAAAAGAACAATGTTCACTTTGGCTGCTTTATAGGGGAAAGTTAGAACATTAATATACATCAAAGTTAACTATGAAGCAATAGTATTTTTCCATTTCTGATTCTCTACAGTGCTACATTTTAGTAAAATTGACAATTCAAACAATTGCATATGGTAAAAATTATTACATTCTCACTAAAAAAAACAAACGTAAGAACATGTAAAAAATGTTACAACAATGAAAATTGACACAGTGAAAAAAAATATGCAAAGCCTTTTGACACAGATAACTCTTTCTGACACGTATGGACCAGTAATCACACCAATTTCTGTTATTAACTGCTGTGTGAAGGGCAAGCCAAGGAGAGGGGCTCCTAACTTCCTTCTGCAATGGAACCCCCTTGTCATCAAATGCCAATCTTCCCACTGCACATTCAGGATCCTCAAAACCAGCACTACATCTTTTTTTTTTTTTTTTCCTGCGGGATTCCTCCACTGACCGCCTGAAAGCCGAGCATGTGAACTCATCTACCCACCCACATGAAGAACACACCCTGCATGTTCACAGTCTTCCCCTGATTTTTTTCAAAATTTTTTCCTGAATCAGAAGGGAAGGCAAGATTTTGGGCTCCACCTGGTGGTGGACAGAACCTACCACCACAACTCAGAGAGGCACATGATTTGTATCTGTTCATGTGTCAGTAGTTGATGGGACAGTTTGGGAGGCTAAAGTCTTGGTGAAGTCTAGACTGCCTCTGATGGCTGATGGAGTGGACAGGAAGACAAACAGCCACAGGACAGCATGGATTAACCATAAAAAACTAATTTGCAAGTAAGAGAGCAACGCTCCATGAACATTGAAGCCATAGAAAAATAAAAAGTAGCTTCTGGAGCAAGAAGAGACTTCCAGTCAGAACGAATGCTGGGCACAAAAGAATTATTAACATCCAAATAAGACCCAGTATTAGTCACACAGCAGTAGCAAATTATAGCACAATTCTGAAGCCATAATGGTCTAAATTTCCATTTATATGTGATTATAAATGAGGAAGCATACAGTAGCATTATCTGTGTTTGGAGTCCAGTCTTTGCCAAGGATATGTTCCCCAACACACTCTAGCTGGCATAGAATGATTGAGCATCTCAAGTTGTAAGGGATCCATAGGGATCACAGAGCCCAACTCCCTACTCCTCACAGGACTACCTAAAACTAAACCATTTGACTAAATGAGTTGTCCAGACACTTCTTGAACTCTGGCAGGCTTGGTACCATGACCACTTCCCCAGGGAGCCTGTTGTAATGACTGACCACCCTCTCAGTGAAGAACCTTTTCCTAATGTCCAATCTGAACCTCCCCTGAAGCAGCTTCATTCCATTTCCTCGTGTCCTATCATCGGTTGCCAGAGAGAGGAGGATAATGTATTCTCCCTTCAGCTTCCTCTTTTGTTCCCTCTCTCTCTCTGGGGTGCCAGATTTATTTTACAGGCTATTAATAGCATTTGGAATTAGTTGCTCTCCAGACCTCTCTAGGGTGACTTGTAATTTAAAGCAAAACCAACGGTGAACAAGGCCACAGCAGAACTCTCACCCCACTCACACTCTCTTTTCCCCCCACGCTGATGTGACCTCCATATCACATCCAGACACAGTCTAACCAAAATGCCACAGGTTCTCAGAGCACATCAGCAGTGCCAGCCAGGTGCCAACAGATATTTTTGTGCCCCATTAAAGAGGAACCAAATCTCCCCCAAATTCAAGACAGTAATTAATCACAGAAAACCTCAACTCATACAGACAACAAAGTTATTTTCTTCCCCATCTCCAGGAACGCTGAGAGAAATATTAGTTATGTTCGAGTAATTAATGTTATTGCATGCAAAAACAACATTTAAATATAAAAGGGAAATATGGACATGGGAGCCAAGACAGCCCCACAGCTGCAGGACCTTGACAGCATCTCCAGATGCACCTCTGCTGCCTGCCAGTAGCGAAACTGGAAAAGGAGCCAGCAGAGGTGACACCAAGGAGTTAGCAACAGACCTGCCTGATGCTGCGAGAACAAGCATTGCAGAGTTCGGCATCTGGTCCCTGCTTTTGCCAAGTGTGCCCTGTTTGTTTCCACAGCTGTTAAATGTGTTTGCTCAAAAAAAAGGGGAAAAGCAGAAAGAGAGAGCGACTGGAGATGTACAAGTGACTGCGGGAGGAAGGATGAAGCCAACATTCAATTTATTCCCAGATAACAATTTGCTTTAGAAAATGTATTTCTAGTTATTAGGACAAGTCTGAGATATTCTTAGATGAAATTCATGCATAAATTCATATGGCATATTTGTGTTTACATCTTCAAAACACTGTAGGCAATTATCAGAGGGTTAACAAATGCATTTGCTGTAAACAACTTTTCCCCACTTTCTATATATATTTTAAATTACCTTGTAATAATCGGCTCCATCCAGCAGAGAAAATTATTTTAGGCAGACTGAAATCTGCACTAGTTGTTCCAATTCAGCTGAAGGTAAAAGGATACAAAATTAAACATCACTGTTAAGTTAGGTAACTTGTCACAAACCCTTGTGATGTGTGAGCATAAATGTATGTTATAAAACAAAGCAACCATTAAAACCAGTAAAATCACACTTCTCTTGAATAAACTAAAAAGAATCTTATTTTTAAGTAGCATCTCCCTTTTAATTTTTAGCTCAAAACAAAGTCAAATTTAAGAGAATAAAGAGCTGCATTTAACTGAATTAAGAGACTGAATATTCAGACTACAAGAAGAACAAGTAAGGTCAATGCACCACTTCTGGATGCAAAAAAACATGTCATATTCAATTTCTGACTAAATCTTATCAATTTCTTTGCTTCTGGCAGTGTTTTGGTCTTCACAGGGGAATAATTTCTGGGTTTATTAGCATAACTGACCCTGTTTTACACCTGTGGAAGCAAACCTTGTTAATATGGCTAAACAGAATGCATATTCAGTTAAAACATGGCCTCTAGATACATGTGAAACATTGATTTACTGAAATTCAGTTACTCCCTCCTAGGCAAATATAGAGATATTTCGAAAATATAGTTATAAACTAAAACCATGTGTCTCATGCTATGATACTAATTTAGAGCTTAAACAAAATCAGCTACATAGAGGGTTTTTGTAAAACAGTCTCTGCTAACCTGAAGCCTAATAAAAGAAAAATAAGTTTAAAACTCACATTATATATTTAATCTCTGCTGGAATTCACTATGCAATTTTATCCATTCTGTATTTTTTATAATTCATATTTTTATTATTTTTTTTCTTTCTTGCATCATAAGAAATTTCTGTATATTTAGTTTCACTAGCTGGATAAAAATAATTACTCTTGTTAGCTCACATTATTTGCCAACTTAAAAAAAAAAGAAATAATGTTCTATAATCTTCAACTTTTCTCTCTTTTTACACCAGTTGTGTTACACACCTAGTGAAAATGGTTTCACTGAGAAAGCTCTGCCAAAATATCTGTACACTACCTTGTCCCTGGGACTCCCTAGATCTTGACAAAGATGGGGAAAGAAGATTGTGTGGAGCAACTCAACTTCTATGTTAACCTCCAGACACAGGTTAGGATTCTCCATAACACCCTTTAACTTAATCTAGAATGTATTTTCCCACCAAGTATAGGCCTACTATGACGGCAGTGTAAATTAAACAGTCAATGCCATTGCAATTTGTAATTAATTTGCACTACAGACATGCTCTGACACAAAGTCTAACCTATGTTCACATTCTTTACTGGCAATGAAGTAAGGCCAGCCTCCCATGATCAGAAATAGCCACTGCTATGCAAAACTCAGACTTTTGAGACAAGTATTTTGTGACCAGTATATTACAAGGATGCTTTGCAATATTGTAGGGAATGGATGATTATAAAGTATTGAAGATGGCACAAATTCTGCCGTGGATGTATTCATGGAGCTCTGTTCTTCCCAAGTAAAAACGATTTGAAATAATTATCATGATTGCTTGTGTTGTTCAATGAGGGATAAGAGAGTCTCAGTAGAGACTGTGTGTGTCTGAAATCACTTCAATGAAATGGTTATTCAGAACAGCTTGAAGCTGTCTTATCTTGAATGCAAGTTGGAAAACTACTTAATACAACCATTCATAGCCAGGGAAGGAATTCTTCTTCAGGAAGAAGAAACTGGTCATGACTTTTCCTTGTTTGTTTGCTATTTTACAAGTTGAAGACCTTGATTTGAGCGCTGTTTATTCAGCAGAAAGCAAGGAGGTATAATGTTCCTTCTGTTGTGAGGAATAATTCTTAGAAACGCCAAAGTCTTCCCTAAAGTCTGGTATTTTTTAAGTCTCTAAATAAACACGTTTTTTTGGCATCTGTTTGCCCCCTTTACACAACTCTGTCCATGTGTAGTAGGACTTGATTTATAGATCTTCCACAGAAGGGCAGTGTCTATGGCTCAGAGCCAGGGTGGAGGCACTTGTTACATTTCCAAAGAGTTTTTCACATAATCTGTACACAGCAATATCTTAGTGCTTAAATGGTGGCAGACAGTTTTTCTTTCCTAAACCACATGCAGCTCATCAGCTGTAAAACCTGACTCTCATGTCTGTGGAGGTGTTGATTATACAGACCATCAACTAATCTGAAACCCAGGATGATGGAAGGAGTGTGCTAGCAGGGTCTGCCACAGGAGATGATACGGTGTTCTGTGGCTATTTTCAGTATGAAGCTTCAAGAAGCTTCTCAGAAGCATCAGAAAAACTGATTTTTCTTGGTTTTGTTGAGGAGTTGTAGACTTGGGTCATCTGAAGCCAAGTAAGGAGTCTGCTACTGAGGAACAGTTGTGGATGGAACTAGGGCGGAGTGGTTGAATGGGAAATCATGAGAGAGGAAGAAGCTTTGATTTCTCTATCTCCAGACAAACAAGAAATGGGCCACAGAGACTATGCTGCTGTTGCTGCTGCAGTAGTTTATGCTACACCCAGCTAAACACTGTCTTGGCTGCTTTTCAGGAGCCTGACACAGTGAAAAACCCCACATGAACAGGACTGTGACTGAATTGCAAAATCAGCTCCTTGGTTTGTCTGGCCACTACCAAGCAAAAACTATAAAGAGCTCAAGAGGATTAGGCACTCCTCCTTTAAGGCCAGTAACCCAGGTTTGATGCTGTTAAAAGTTAGGCAGTGTAGACAATCTGATTTATCTTTTAAATTCTCCAAAACAAAAGTAAGACTGAGTTGTTTTGAAAAAAAAGAACAAAGGAGGAGTTAGTGAACTCTTACTGTCATGTCCCCAGCTATTACCTCTCACTTTTCTGCCTGTCGAAATAAGTTTAAAGTACATCTTGCCTTTGTCTTCCCTTTAGCTGGTGTTAAAAAAGACATCAAGTGTCATCAGATGTTCTGTATTGGACAGGTTTTTGGTCAATGGGGGACAGAGCATCAACAACATCAGTAAAGCACATTCAGGGAAATAAGAATATTTCTGATGTGAAATCTTCCAAGGGAGAGCCCTGCCACCGTTTGATATGGAGTTGTGGTTACTTAGATTACAAATCTGGGCGTCTAATTTTAAGGACAGGGTAGAACAGTCTCTTTTGAAGCACAAAAATTCTTAACTGCCACAGATAATGTTAACTCAAACTATTATTATTTCCATTCCAACCCAGATTATAGGACAAGAGAACTTAACTGGAAATTAAAAAATAAATTCAGCATATACATCAGAAAGCACCTTTCCATGTAGAGAATAATAAATACTTAGAATAGCCTGCAGGCAAAGCTGTAGAGGCAAAAAGCACCAGTGTCATTCAAGAAACAATTAGATATCATTCTTTGGGAAACAGTCTACTAAAATGAATATATCTTGATGGACCAAATGACCTTTATTCATTCTCCAAAATTCTCTCATGTGGTTACAATTCTATTGAAGAACATTTCAGGATTTTGGCCTCAAGCAATGTCAACTCTTCCTTGAACTATCCTGTTCATCAGTTCACTGATGAGGGTGATCCTTTCTTATACCATAACAAATACTATACAATCACCAGCCCTGTATCATGACAATGCTTTAAGTACATAATCAAAATTCATTTTCAGTCCCATGACTGTACCTAGTCTTGTACCCAGACTGAATAACAGAAAGTTTTTCAGGCATCTGGAAAATAAAACAACAAAAACCTTCTCAGGGTTTTTGAATTAACTGTAAGAAATACAGCCATTCTGCACTCCTGGCACACAGCATGCACCTTTTATATGAAACACATACAAGAAAACAACAAGGTAAATCTCCCTCAAAAATCTAAGCAGATTCATGAAGGTCCTTGAGACTCTCCGGTACTCACTAAAGTAAATCTTATAGTGTTTTAAGTTATTGCTGTTACTTTTTTTCCAGATGTTTGCTTTGTTTTAATTTAATATGGATAAAAATTAATATAAAATCAAGCATTCACAATGATTTTTTTTATAAGGTGTAGTCCTCTTGAAACATTTGAAATGAATACTGGGAAAATACAATCACTACTAGAAACAAGGTAAAGCAAAGCTTATCTGTACCAACATATTGACATAAGTAGAAACATTACAGCTGGATAAAAAGAACTTTGACAATTTAGGCAACTGGGGAAAATCTGGTGTTACCTATAAAGCTGAATATTTTTCTGTTTTTACTTTTAAAATGACTCACACACACAAGTCACAGGAGCTCTGGATTAGTCTGATGTTTTCTCCTCCATCCATAGTTTTAGGAGGTACTTCTGAGCCTGCTGGCACTCTGCATTGCACTGTCAATTCCCACTGAAATTAAGAAACACATAGCATTTCACAGGACTGGCTCCATGTACCTAGAGAAATAACAAAGCAAAAGGTGAATCTGGAAATCCACCCCCAAACAGAATCTCTGTAGTTCTCTCTACGTGTCACAAATTGAAGCTCAAGGGGAACTGCATGACAGGAGTGTAACCTTAAAAACCTGCAAACCTGTTGAGAAAAGTGGGTGTTCACTAAACCATATAAATTCAAGCTAGAGTATATTACAAAAATATTCTACACTATCCAAAAAAAAAAAAATGTTCTGAGATTTTAGAGTTTTGCTAAAAGGTATAGACTATCAAGCATAAACATTCATTTAGTCTAGTTTAAGAAATCTATTAATATTGCTGTGCTATATAAAAGTTAATTTCTGAAACAAAAAAATATTAATAATAAAAATTATATGAGTAATTTAAAATGCAAAGAAATTAATTACTTGACGTTCTCCACATTTCATTAAATTAGATTAAAAGATCAAATACACCAATGCTGTTCATCAATAAGGTATTTTTTAAGTGTTCGACTTTAAATACGCAGAGAATTTTAGTATTTTATGACTTTGAAGAACTAAATTGAAGTTTAATAACATGGAAACATCAAACCATTACTTTCATTGTGACATTGCTACATATTACTAGCACGTTGAAAAATTCAGATTCTGTCACCCAGACTATTTATTTTCGAAATACAGCATGTAAGTAATATCAGAAAAGACAGGAGAAAGGCAGCATAAATTTTCAGAGAAATCCTTCTGAAGACAATTTTTTTTTTCTGCATACAGAAATGTAACATTAATATCAGTTACTAGGAGTGTGGGAGTTCTGAAAACAAGAAAAATATCCCCTGGCATATTATGGTTTCCACCTGCTAAGTCTTCATGTGTCTACTATAGCTTCATTTTTCTTGCTATTAGAATTTGCAACACAGACTTTTCTGCAATAAAATGATTTTACTTTGAGATTCACACTGGATCCTATCACAAGTTATTTGTGTAACACTTCTTGTTCTTTAGATTTTATTCATGTTGTCATCATTTTTCAAGAACTTCCCACACAGATGGACATTAATCCATGCTGTTAAATTACTGAAGTAGTCTATTAATTCACAGATTCCCTGACATGGATATGTGTTGGCACAATTTATTGCTTTACAGAGTCTCTCCATAGCAGAACGTTTACCTAATGGTGAAGCTTTTTTGTGTTACTAGTTACCATTTACACAAGGTGAGCCCTAAGAGCCAAGGTTTGAAGTCAGATTCCTGAGAAAATGCAGTTGTCCTCATCAATTTTAGTACTAGAATAATTATTCTGTAGTCACTTACAGCAAAATGTATTTGCATAATTTGGAGATACTTGCTCGTGCCGTTACACAATCAACTGTTCTCTTCAGAGGCTTTTTTTTCCCCTTCATTTCAGACTCCTCACCCAAATAATTTATATAAATATTTTTAAAGCTCCAATATAAACACTGAATTTTGTAGTAATCTAGTAGTAAAGCTGTCCAGAGCAAAAAATGTGTCATTTATAGTTTTTAGTTACTGTTCCTCAAACTTTACAGAATGTCAGTCAAATTGTTACCTAATATGTTAAAATGTAGCTTTTTTCTCAAGAATAGATTTTCCTATTTAGGGAAAAACAGATAATCCCCGCATTAAGAGTGTGGAACTGACTATATTCCCCTCCTTACCTTCTGGAAGATAATTTCTACTGTTCTTTGTTATTTGTTTCTTGAGTTTGCATAACCCTGCCCTTTCTAAAAGGCTAAATGAAAAAGTTGAAGAAAGCTTTCTGAAAAGGCAACCTTTTTCATTTTCTTCCCTATACTTCAGACATTTGAAAAATATCACCCTTTTATATTCTTAAAAAAAAAAAAAATTAAACCTTACAGCTAGTCAAAAATGCTGAAGAGACATTTCGAAGGACAGTATATTTCAACCTTAACCTGAATTTCAGCTACACCTATAGATCTATAAAAACTGGATTTAAATGTTACATAATAAGGTAATAGAGGGTTTTCTCAATACTGTAGCCATCACTAGGGCACGGTCCAATCTGAGGTATTTTCCCAAGAGAAAAAATAATAGTTAAGAGGTTTTATAAATTAACTCTGTTGCTGCTTTTATGAATCTTGTTGACTTAACTAAACAAGAACCCACTGGCCATTTCCACAGTGAAATTTCTAGGTACACAGTGGATATTTCCTACACTGATTTAGATGTCAGAAACTCACTTGTCTCAGTGGATTTCCACCGAAATATTTATTAGCTTGTGCTATAAAAAGTAATCTCTAGTGAAAAACAAAGGGAATTAAATCAATACTAGTGTTCTATGGGTAAGTCCCTTTGCTCACAGATGATTTAAAGTCGTTTAGGATTTTCATTGGTTGGTTTGGTTTTGTGGGTTACCAATTTTGTAAAAGGAGAGAGAATTATGTTTTTCAAGGTGTGACGTCTTCAAAACCAGATTCAGACTGTAAATTGGAGACGTCTTCCTTTTCAATTATTTTCAGTAGCATTTGGGAAAGCTTTTTTTCTGTCTGGACTCATGAACATGTAAAAAGGAAGATATTTATCCTAGCTGAACTTGCTTCAAGATTTTCAGAGTGCCAGGGATATAACAACTGCCCACAAAGAGGCGATAGAAGTCAGTGAACTTCTGGAACTTGAAACCCAAACTCGACTGAATTTTGGGTTTAGACTGACGTTTGGAAGACCTTGCAGTTAGTCTAAGTAAAGAAGAAGAAGAATGTCTAAATAAACAGTTATAATTCATATCTGAAATTATTCCCCTGTGTTGCATAAACAAGGTGGTTTTTATGTCTAGTTCCATATTATCCCCTTGTTTTCTGTCAGATGTTGTACCCAGCTGAGAACATCTGAGGTTTCTCCCTTGAAAGACTGACAGAGCTTTGGAGTACAGCCATCCTTCTGGCTGGGTGCCCACAGGAAACATCCCTTCCAGCATTGAGGTCCTCTGCTGAACTTAACTTCTCAAATGTATTCCAAAGCAGGATTTTTTAATTCCATATCCCCACTACTATGCCATAGCCTTGCACCTGCTTGATGCTCTAAGGCATCAGACAGACCTGGAAGGAGAATATGGGCTACAGAAAAAGCCTTTGCCTGAAAGTTTCTGTACCCCATCATGTCACTCTACAGGTTAGCGCCCAGATATCAATGGATGGTTTATTTCACACAATTTTTAAAACAATTAAGGAAAGCTAAACTGCTGGTGTGTTTTATAAGCACCTTAATCTGTTCTTTGTTAGTCAATATTACGAGTATTTGATCACGTACTTTGAGTTGCAAAGAGGATTTTGTGCCATCATTCCAACAAACCAGAAACACCATGACTCACATGAAAATGAAGTAACCGACTACATTCCTTTACCCTTATTTTATTGTTCTGAGAAACTATGAATTATAGGCTTCATTAAATAATGGTTGGTATACACCAATTTATCTCTACAACATTGGGCAGCTTCTAATTCTAGCTTCTTTAGTTACCAAATTTTATGATAACCTTGAAAGAACAAAATTATGTTTTGTTTCCTGTCAATGCCAAGAACTCACAGGCAAATATTTTCATTTGGGAAAGTTGATTAATATACTTAAATTGTATTTGCACACTTGCCTATTTAAAAAAGTCTTAAGGAATATAATAGACATCGGAGCACGAGTTCTATATAAAAATTTCAAAATCAATGAAATTTATGGAAAAACTGTAATTTTCCACTGGTAAATCTCCCTTACATCTTAACAATGGCACCTTTCACTACACTGTGTATCATGGTTAAAAAATTTCACTTTTTTCTTTAATACACATTTTGCCAAAATTTCAGAAGTAACATTTCATTTCTCATAAATTGCTTTTATAATCCTAACCACCAATGCATGCAGTCCAAATCTGGCAGGTTTAATTGGTCTTTCAAAAGACAAGAAGAATCTTCTGATGTTCACGTTTGGTGCCCAGCATCTGAGGTATAAAATGTGACACAAACACAACCTACTTGAGCAATAACAAAAGAAGAACATTAATAGAGAAAAGTGTAAGTGTAGTTTCTCTAATGCCACTGCTCACCAAAAATACTTTTTCCATATAAAGATATTTTAGGTAGCAAAAAAAAAATCTATTTTTTTTTACTAGAATGGGGAAACCAGTATGGAAGATTGGATTATCTATTTACATTAGACAATGTAAAGAACAAGCCCATGTGCATTTTTCAAGGAAATAATATGAAGACAAAAGAGTCAAAACAGTAAAATTCATATGTGCTAAGGTTTTTCCAGACACATAATGAGATGGAAATCAACTTGAGATTTGACTGTATGTAAATGAGCGTTCAGTCAGAATTTTGATAATACAGAGGGCATTCAAAAGCTGAGTAACTTATGTCTTATATTTTAATGAAGTCAAGTGATAAGATGGAAAGAGGGAGGTAAGATTCAAGTAAGCAAAAGAAAATTGTTTTGTAAAATGTATTTAATGATGGATGACTTCAGAGTGTTTGCAGAAACCTGTACCACTGGCTCACAATTAAAAATTCATTAGGTCTTGCAAGGCCTGGATAACATTTTGCAAATACGAAGCATCATGTGAAAAATTTGAATGAATGCAAGGACTTAATGGAATAATCATGGCTTGAAGTAGCGCTCCACAACACAACAACACATAAATATGTATGTGCCAAGGACTAAATCATGCTCATTGTACTTACACTAGCAGCTCCATTAACTTGGGTTATTCTGAAATCAACCAGTCTACTCAGAGTGACAAAAACAAACAGCACCTTAATAACTTTGGTGGCCATTCCATCACCTCTATTTCTACTGGGAATGTATTATGTAAGCATAGCACATAAAATGTATGAGTCCACATCAATAATTTCAACTGAAGGGATCTTTTTTCTCAATAGTAGATTTTTTCTATTGCCACTCACATTAATTTCAATTCAACTCAATGATGGAAGGCTTAAGTCAATGTTAGTTTAGTGTCTAGTTAAAATAATGAAATAATTTTATAAAATTGTTTCAATTTAAGATTCAGACTTCTGTCATTTATTTCAATGGATCCAGGATTATACTCTATGTGTTGCATAGAAATCCATCATTTGCACTTACTCTTTTGTCAACTCCTGCTAATTTATTAATGATAATTCATTCTTTATTCTCACATTCAAAGAAACTATAAAGTGAAAAGCATGCATAGCCCCAGATATAGTGAAAAATAGGCTTTTAACAAAACTAAGCACTGAAACACATCTTTGCCTGAAGTCAGAAGTCATCAATATCTTACCATCACTGGCACTACACAACTCTCTGCAAGTAACCAAGTAGCAAATGAATCTACCTATTAAAATAATGGAACATGCAATCATCACACCCACCAGTGCTTTCAAACACTGATTTGAAATACTTTGGAATGATCTCAAATTACTCAAATAATTGTGGAAATCCCTGCTCGACTTGGAGCACAAAATGGAAGCATTCATACAGCTGATATTGCTGGGTTTAAGGAAAAGGTAGCACCTGCTCTTTTAATCCACCCACGCTATAGTTTTGCTTTTGCCATCCAGCAGCAGCTATGGTGGACATCAAGAGCCTTGGAAGAGCTGGCTTAACCCAGGTTTTGGAGATTAAGTGTGAACTATAAAGAAGACCAGCCAAGAACCTGAGTTCAGTGTAGATGTATCTGCCAGATGCTGCTGATGTATTTGGCCCATCCAGCTGTGCTGGCTCCTCAGCCCGTCATCATCTCCTTCTTCACAAAATTAAGGAAATCTTTTGGTTTTAATTTTTACCACGTACCTAAATAGTCAGGAACATTTTGTTTCAACATTCTGCCTACTTCTTCAGGATCAAAACCTTGGCTTTCTCCCTACCTGCTAATTTGCCACCTATACACAAATACATAAGAGTAACACATCGTCGTGTTACTGTATATTTTAAAGTTTTCCTCACAGGACAGATGAAAAAGAAGTGCCTATACATTGTTCAAATCCTTTAATCCTTCCACTAACTCGATGGGACTGGTTTTCAAATCTTTATGCAGTTCAAACAGGACAATCCCTCTACACGACCTTCTCATTTGAATTATGCAGATTTGCTATTCTGATCTCAACTCACCTGTCAAAAATATTAAAGGGCAAATAAAACACCCAGAAAACATGGATAGTGAGAGAGATGGATTGTCAGAGAAAGTTATTATTATCTTGTAATACCATGGCAAACGGCTTATTACAGGGAACAGTTGAGAAAAAACATGCAATATTTCATATTACAAAAAGACATACAACTAGATGAAAATAAATATGAATGGAATTTTTAAAACATAAATTGTGTTGTTACAATTGATATAGATGCTACCACACCTTAATGTTTTCTCAGAAGAAATTCACATACTTATTTTCATCTAGCTTTGCATCTTTTCAGCTCTTTTAATTTATTGCCTCTTGCATAAATGCCCTTTTTATTCCTCTATACACTACTTTGAACTCTACTTTTTCATTAAGCAAGGCTTAGCTTTATTCAAGTTTTTCTATATCCAAGCAGCAGCTAGACATCTCAGAGTGCCTGCAAATATAATTGACCCTAATCATTACATGACAATAATCACTTTAATGAGACCTGGTCTTGTCAAACTACTGCCATAGTCTCAGCTCTTTAGTTCCCAAACAAGGAATTCTGAACCAGGATTTTGGTTATACAGGTTTTTTGATCACCATGTGTTTTCAAGGAGGTGATCAGTTAGATCTTCACTGTCTGCACTGACAGTTCGTGTGGAAGGCAATGCCAGCCCCTGCTCTGAGCTCAGCTGACACTAATTCCTGCAGAAGGCAAGAATCCCAATCTTTCAGCCCTAACAAGAGAGAGGCAGATAGTTTGCAGTCAAAGGCCAAGGCCACAGAACATACAGCACTGATGCTTTTGCAGTTGATGCATTGCCCAGCTCTTACGCCAGCAATCAGCTCTGCCGCATATTTTCTTTCCAGCCTCAGCGAAGTCATCTGCTCTCCTCGTGAATCAGTGCCACACGGGCACAGTGGGGAGGACAGCACGCTCCCTTGCCTGTCATTTGTCTGACTTTTAAAATTAGCTCCAGCCTTCTGTAGAGGAGCACGCAGAGGTGCTTTGTCAAACAAGCAGAACCCCGCTGGTGCTGAGACCTTCCCCACCACGGCGAGGCCGCGGCTGCACGGGCGACACCTGCCTTGGCAGGCGCGGGGAGCCCACCCACGCGAGCTCTCCAAGTGATGCAGCCATGTACATGTCAACAATAACGTGAACCCTGAGAGTGAAAAATTGTGCTCGATAAACCAGGGAAAAAGGTTCATTAAATCTGTTAATTTATGCTAGAACCTGAAAGACTTCACGGCCTGCCTCAGTGTTACCACTACTTAGAAGCAAACTCATGATTAAACAATGGTTAACATTCAACTTAAAACCTTGCTGTTTTGAAAGATTTGAGTAATGACTTGAAGTTTCTGATTCAGACTCAAACCAGCAAACAAAATATTTTAGCAATTAATAAAGTCTTTTCCAAACTTCAGATAGACTTTTCTTATCCATTAATTTATTCTCGGTATTTGAAGTGTGGGACAGGGAAGCCAAAACACCACCTGTGGTTCTATTTTATTCCTAACACATCCTTCACTTATCATTTTAAATACTGCATCAAAAGGAGCCTATTAAGGTGATCATGTTCATTGTCAACTCAGAAAAATAGTATAGTATTATCTCCTAATGATGTGATTCACATTTATAATAAAACTAAACCCTACTTTCTATTTAATTCTTCCCTCACAAAATCCAAGTAATAATGGCCAGAAGATAACTATAGAAGGGAAATCATATCTGATCTCTACACTCTCAGTTTTATCCTTAATACACTGTTTTAATTAAAAGTAGTATTGTTTATACTTGAAGGAATGTTAGGAAGAAGTTGAGTGTTTAATATTTCATATATAAAAGGGAAGAAATAATCAACACTGTCTGAAGTCTTAGAACACACATGTTATGTGACGTTACAGCCATCAATCAGATGATTACTCTGTCCTCTGGATAGCAAAATGCTTGAGAGTTAATTTAAAACATACACCTTCATGTTCTCCATGTGGCAAAAAGTTTAATTTATGCATAAGATAAGTACAAAGAACCCACTGTGTCTTCACAGCTTTTAGCTTTATAACATGCAGTTACATTTTTTTTTAAAGTGAAGAAACTTAGGTAAACTTTAAAATACTGGTTTTGTTAAATGAATGCATTAGTCATAACAGATAGCAACTGAGAATTTTATATGCCCTTACCTTTCAAAACCTGTCCTGACAGGTTTGATGAGCAGAACAGCCTAACACCAACTCATTGTGGTACCTCTTCAGTAATCAATTAAATCCTTGGGACAGATTGAGGAATGTCTCAATGGCCATGCCTCAACCTTACTAGAGTCTCATTTGTTTGGGTGCTGATTTATTTGGAACGTACCTAGAATATCCTTACCTCTGCTTCAAGAGAATCTCTTTTATTCCACAGTCAGGAAGTTATAAAATGTTTTCTCCATGTTCTCAGAGTTTTTTGAGGTGCTCATATGTCTGGGTTTTTACATTCTTTCCCAGCGTGGCAGCAGATAACACTGTGCTTCTAAGAACAACTCTCTTACACTTTTCAAGCTTCCTGACACATCAGTCTGATCATACAAGATGCTGAATGTAGCTGGTGCAACACTGTGTTAGGCTGGAAGCCATTTAAAAAGTCTGAGAAAGGAAATTTTGTGAGGTCTATAGTTTCATTGTTATAAACAGTGACAGTGAGTACATAACAGAGTCCAATGCACCCTCTTAAAATTTTGCTTTCATGCTTTTAATCAAGAGAGTTGGAAGTGTTCTGATGAAGGAAAATACCAGTCTAAAGTGTCCCAAGCCCAAGTATTAAAGACACACTGCCTTTCCTCTTTGTGTTTATGCTGCCTCTAGGATTATTTGGAGTAGCCACAGTTGGTTCAGCTGGGAGGGAAGTGAAACTTCTTTTCTGATGTGGCCGTTACATCGACACCTGAGTCTGCTTTAAAATTGACAATCTTCCCACAAACATTCAGTTCCACTCTTCAGGCTGGCTCTGTATCATTTCTTGTGGCTCAACGCAGGAAGAAAGTAAAGGAGAAAAATTGAAAAAGCACACTTGACCCAGGTTCTTGCTTTCCATGCTGCCTTTGTGTGACATAAATCAACAATTTTGTATGTCGGTGGCATTTAGCTGCTGTAGCTGAGCAATTACCTTCAGATATTGGTGTCTCCACCTCAGCTATACTCTAGGATAAGGGCATGAATTCGACCTGAAATATCCCCATAACCCATTCAGATCCACTACTAAAGCAGCCAGTGAGGGGGGACCTCAGACTGTTACCATTCCGTAACACTGGACACGCCCTGGGACTCAGAACTTCACTGGTACAAAGGCCAGGTCAGGCTATTCTAACAATTATCTGGCCATCTCAGAATCCTTTGTTTCTTGCCTCTGACTGACTGTGAAGCAGAAGCTACTTGTAACTTCTAAGCTGCATATGTTCATAAAACTTTTAAAGAAGAACCTCAGTAGTGGATTGTTAACATCTTGAACTTAATAGCAGAACCTAAAGTGCTTTTTTCCATGAGACTCAATGGAATTAGTGCAATAATCCAACAATTAAGGATAAATTATTAATTAAAAAAAATATATTCTGTAAATATCAATTTGTTTATTATGTCTTAATCCACTACCCTTCCATTTCACCACTGATTTTATGATGCTGAAGGAGTGCAATCACATCCTTACAATGCATAAAGAAAGGATGAAACTTCAAAATAAATAAAAACTGCATCTCAAGGTTTTTGATAGTATTTAGGTGAATTCCAGTTGCAGGGTTTATATCTGAACTACTTTTTTCCATATAAATTGCTTTTAGCTACAATAATAAAGTGAGGAAAAATAGGAGATATCTAGGTTTAGGTCACTTAAGCACTGTGTAAACATAGCCATACAGAAAAACTGAATGGAGGAGAAAGAGCTAAAATGCTTTTGTCTGGCTGGCAAGTTAAGAATATCTTTTATTCACTTGGTTGCCTTACTTATTTTTTTGTTTGTTTGCTTATTTACTGTTTGGATGGAAAGAAATATCTTCAGTAATCCTAACACATGCTCTTTGTACCCTGAGGTACAGACCATCTGATAAAATGCACTTGAAAGACCTCAGCATTTGCAATGACATGGCTATACTTACAGATTTTTCTTACAGTACTGATAATGTTATACACACAAAAGAGGATCTATGCACAATACAGGGACTTGCCTACTCCTACAGAGCCTCAGCTTTCCTTTTGCTGTCCCAAACTGTCTGTTGAATAGCAATGAGGCTGATAGTGAACACTGCAAAACGACAGCTTCTACAAGCTTAGAGTTCCCTTCAAGAGCAGCCACACTTCGAGATGAGATTTCTTTTCATCTGACAAAGAAATTTGTTTTCAAATATGACTCTCTTAGGTATCTGGGGTATCCAGTGGACAACATGACGGACTGCTTCAATTCCTGAATTCTTACCCAGGAAGCCCCACAGGGAAGGGCTACTCCCTTTCCAGTGGTGAAAGAAAAGAGGCTGCCCTGTGCTACTGCCAATGTGCTCAGAACACAGGCATCAGGAGTGAGGAGGAGGCCCTTCACATATCATTTACAAACTAAGTCTCAAAATGCTTCAGTGTCATATCTTGCACATTGTCTTTCAATACTGAGTGAATTAAAAGACTCCACTTACTGTAGAAAGGGTTATATAATAGAAAGGGAATGATTGGTTTATCTTCTAAAGGATTCATATGTGATAAAAGGAACATTCAAAATTCACCAGAGGATGGGAGGGTTGTAACACAAAATTCTCCACTCAAGGCAAGCAAGAGTGTAGTTTACAAAATCTCTGGTATTTTGAAGTTAATGGGAAAGCAGAGAGGGTAAGAAATTTTTTATGTTTGTGTCTACAGAATATAAATAGAGAAAAATCAATCTCTGTCTTCTTATTTGTCTAGCTGCTTAGAGGGTCCTCAGAAACAGTTTGAGAGCTACAAAATCATGAATGGATTTTATCCTTGAGGTCTTCAACCAGCACAGGAAGTATTCCCCTTTTACTGAGTCATAAATAGAATGGTTTTCAAATCAGGAATTAACCTGATTTGAAAGCCCTTATCCAGTAAGACTTTTTTCATCCTTGTCTAGTTCACAGAATATTAATCTGCACTGGTGTAGTAAAGTAGCACAAAATGATCCCAATACATCATCCACCTGTGGTCGCTTTTACAAAAGCAGTGGTTTGCTTTTAGGGCAGTATCATATTATGCAGAGATGTTTTAAGTTTATTAAATGCTCTCTGAATCATGGTAGAAACTAGGCAGAGCACAGAAAGAGGATGAAACGTGTAAGCAGCAGTGTTAGAGGATTTTGGATACTGCTCAAAGGGCAGGTATTTAAGAGTATGAGGAACTGGGAAGGATGGAAACAGACAAATAGGCAAGAAACATATTTCCTAGACGTGTTACTTTCTCTAAGAGACAAAGACTTCATCCTTAGAATGTGAAAGAGAACAGCTTTTCGTGCTTAAAATAGCCACAATTCTGATGCTTGTTAGGAACTTTTGTTGTTTCTTAATTGTTTTCAAAAGCTAAGTTTATTAATGTCCAGTCTGGTAATCTGAGATTGCTTCTCCTGCAATTTTCATATTGATTTTCATTATCAAAATGAAATTATATTTTTTAATGGCTTCTAACTCCTTGCACTATCTGGCAAAAATCATGACACGTTAATTAAATCTTTATGTTAATGGCCTTAGAAGTAGTTCCCACCTCAATAAATCAGAATCTTCCAAATCTGCACAGTTTATTCCACTTGCAATCAATGGTAATTTCCTTTTGCTTCAGCAACTTCATTTACTTTTCTACTGAAAGTCCAATTATTTCTGATTACAATTTCAACATATTAAAATTAATGTGATATACTATCTATATTGTAATTCATCGTAATTTGTGTTTTATTACACTATGGTGTTTGGATTTATTTTGAAGCTAATCTCACAGGATAAATACTAATGTTAATATCCCAAATTTTGCATTCTGATTTTCACATAATTCCTCTGCAATTTAGCCATGATCTCTATCTGGGCTGTTAACACCATGAAGTTTATTTTTGATCATACTACATGTGAGAAAAGAAAATTAGAAATGCAAAGCTATGGTTGCTTCTGCAATTATAGAAACATATCTATCAGAGCCTGTGGGCTCTTGTAAAATTAACAGTCCTCCATTAAATTAATTGTTTCTCTGATTTTTCAGATCCCTTACAAAACTCTGTGAGGCTTTTCAGATGTTTCATCACTTGCCTCTCTTTCTTTATATTCCTGATTTAATGACAGCTCTTCTGGTAGTCTTTCATGATGTCTTGTCCTTTGTTCTAACATCACTCTGAAGTAATGAGTGAGGAATTTCTACTATTTCCTCTTAAGACAGATTATATAATGAGGACAATTTTTTGAAGATTGTTCAACATGTGAACCCATTAAAACTGCTGCGGGAAGGAACTTGTACAAAATTTGAGACCTATTAAGATTTTCCTCTGGATTTGTATGCATTTGCCATGATTCTGCATTCATTTTAATCTTTTATAGTAAATTATCTAATTGTAGATTTCCAGTCTTGCAACTGATTGCTTTATTTATGCCTTATTTCCTCCTTTGTAAATTGTCTTTGTTACCTCCATGACTTCTTATATGGGCGGAATCCATTTTTGGCCTTGCCTGTCAAAGCACTGCAATCTTCTTCCTCTAATTAGCAAATTAGACATCAGTATATGCATCAGGATAAGTAGCTGGAAAAAATGATGAGAGATCTGAAGCACTCCTATAGTTAAATGATTAAGAGCTTCATACAATAGTGTAAATCATTGGAGGCATCTTTGACTAAATCTGACAATTCCTTTAAATCATTTGAGGGACCATTTGAGGCATATTGACACTTCATTAGACAAACAGACTGGAGTTCCTGGATACGTTGTATAGCACTTCATAATAGCAATCAGTTTAGTTAATTCACCTACATTACGTTAATATGGCCATGAAAGTGGAAGGCAGAGGTTGTATTTGTTACTTTCTAAATGCAAAAAGAGCTAGAAAATATTGCGTTGAGATTATTCTTGCCTTAGCTCTGACAGTGTTGAAGGAAGGTCCCTTATACTTTCATTCTTATCACTACACAGTTATAAAACAGATATAATTCTCTAAGGAATCCTGGTTCTAATGAGGTGAATATTTCCCCTCTGATTTCAGCAGCTCCAAAATTTCCGAGTCTTGCATTTCTGGATAAAATCCACCAATCACTTAGGCAAAAGTAACTTCAAGCACAAGTTGATTTTTGCATAATATATCAATCCACCATCCAGAAACAGATGTTGGAGATATCAACAAAACACATCTAAGAGCTAGTCTACAGAATAGGCTGGCTGAGGATTAACTGTTCACTGTGTCTCCAATGAGAAGAGTCAGAAGAGGAAGAACTAAAAGTCAGAAGAAGCTAGTAAAAAGCCACGTTAAAATCCAAAGATCAGTGAGTAAATATTGAATTAGGGTTTGCTGGTCTTTTTCTCCTGTTTGAAGTGTTCCAGAGCTGCAAAACTTTTTTTCCTCTCCTGATGGATATTGTGGCTACTCAAGTTTGTATGGGTTCAAGGGATGAGGAACATGTTGGAAGAAAAAGTCACTGAGATTTTTCAAACACACAGAAGCAAATATGGCTTTGACTGTCTAACTCTTACGTATTTTTCAGCTAAAAAATCATTTTCTCAGTAGCAGTACCACACTCAATCTAACAAGCAGCAGATTTAAAACAAAACAACAAGAAGAAAGCAATATTGTAGATATATGGATGTTTACTTGGTGGTCTTAGAATGGGTCACAGGAATAAGCAAGACATTCAGACAAATTTTATATAAGTTGCACTTTCCAGTGAGGCACTTGAGGGCTAAGTCTTAGAATAATGGCTCTCTAAATGATAGTTTGCTGTTCATAATCATCTTAAATCATTCCTCTCTCCTTCTCCCTTGCTTCAAGTCTAGAGTATAAAGGTATTTATCTTTATGAAAAATGCAGAACAAAGCTGGTGCACAAACTCTATAAGTTATACGTGTGCTCTTATGGACATTAAACCCAGTATCCCTCTGCCCTCAAGGAAGAAAAAGCATCAGGCAGGGAGCTATCCTCCTCTTTATTTATCTACCTTCTATCATTTCTAAGATAAAGAAAATCTGTCTATGACTTCATTAGAATTCAGAGATTTTGCTTATTTCTTATTTAAATATAACAATTTAATGAATGAAAAATATTTTGTTTGATTGTTTGGGTTTTGGAATTTTTCCTCACAGAGTTCAGTCTCACAATGGATATACAGCCATTGAGGACAAGTTACAATCCATCATTCTTCCTGGAGCTTAAAGCATAATGCAAAACAGAACATTTAAAAAGAAAAAAATCAACCTGAATTGTGAGCCTATGATTCCAATTCTAGACAAAGACTGCTATGCATAGCCTCAGGACACCCAGTAACCTGGATTTCAGCAGTAGGTATTCAGTTTAAAAAAAAAAAAAGGCAAACAAAATTATTCAAGCGAATTTGCTGGTTATTTGAGTAGAGGCTTAGTAAAGGCTGGCACTGTTAGCTTGTTGGTTAAAATTATGCAGCTGAGGCAAATATGTCAAAATCTGGCTTTAGTGAAATCAACTGTTTCTGGCAAAACTTCCATTACAGTCATTGCCGTTAATGGCAAAAAAAAAATGGGATTTAACAAAATAGGATTCAGCAAAAGGAAATCCTACACAGTTATCTGCACAAGTTAGCAGAGGTTAACAATTGCTAAAGGTTAACAATTGTTACATAACACAACTACTGATATTTTCCAAGTAGAGAAATAAAATACTTGCTTTCCTTTCTTCTAAGTACACTTACATAATGAACTTTCAATAGCTAGTTTTAACTCTTGCCTGCAAGCAAAATATTTAGTGACAGAATATACTCCAAAACACATGCAAATTAGGAGTTTTAGAGACCTGTATCCAGCTCTGGGACATCCAATATAGGGGTGTGGACCTGTTGGAGTAAGTCCAGAGGAGAACCACAAAGGTAATCAGGGGTTTGGAGCACCAATCCCATGGACACAGGCTGGGGTTGTTCAGCTTGGAGAAGGCACCAGGGCAGTCTTCCAGTACCTAAGGGGGGCCTACTGCTGAAAGACAAAACATTTACAGCATAGCCTTCCCTTCCCAAAACTTTCATCAGACAGGTGGAAAACAGACAGACAGACCTCTTCCCCCTCTGAGATCATTTATGGAGCAACAATGTGGAGAAATCCCTGTACACAACCTGCAATGGACTGCAACAGTGCCTTTTCTCTGTAAGATTATTGTAGTTTGGTCTGATGGAGAAAGCAAAAAAATGAGGCTAAATGACTTTAATTCATCCATAATCTGGTCTGACTGGATGTCCAGGGCATCCAAGTGACAATAGGAGCAACCATTCTCACTCTGATTTTAACACACTCCTTCAGCTGCATATCCTTCTTTGGAATAGTTAAATGCTATCCTATGGATACGTCACTCTTGAGGGAAGTAACAACGGCAACTAAATTTTCTTCTTTTTACAGAGCATTCCCTACACCTCACAGGCAGCATTAAATCCGTTCAAGATTAGCCATACTGCACATTAAGCCTGACAAGATAAAAATCACATAAATAATAAATGCTGAAGTAGCATGCTATGCCAAAGCCTATTTCATCAAACATGGCAATGAAAACCTCTTACTATTTTTGTTTTGATATCACTGATATTGTAAGGGGACAATAAGCTGCATCTTCCACACTCCGAAGCCTCAGGGGCAAAGTATTACAGACAAAACACCTTTGTCAGCCAGCAGTAACGTGCTTTCCAGGAACCCAGACCCACTTCCACAGGCCTGGAAAAGCCTTGCTGCATTTCATCATTAGTAAGTTTGCCTGTGAGTTTTATGGGCATTTTTTAATTAACTTCTTCTGCATTGATATAGACTGTATTTCACTTTTTTTTTTCATAACAGGTAACTTATTATGTTACTTAAGATATTTTTTGTGCTTCTTTTAGTTATTGCAGGATTACTGTATCTCCATTTCCACAGAGATTAAACATGGGAAGTGGTAAATGAGAATTTCCTTAATTTTTTCAGCATGTTTCTCTTGGGAAGTCCTCTCAGTCTCATATTAATTTTTCTTATTTTTAACAGTTAGTCCCTATTGTTTCATTAAGTGCATTACCTATAGCTCTGCTGCCTATTTGTGCAAAAAGTGCTTGATCTATATATTGTATGTTAAAAAAAAATTCAGACTGTTGGTTTATTGTATTTTTCCAACAGAGAGATACTCTCAAGTAAATTATTTGTATTTTGCTCACAACTTCTTTTTTTTTTTTCTTCACATATCTAGATAGATGATCAAGTTTAAAACAGATTTGGTAATTCAGCAATTTTGTAAAAAACAGCTGATTTCATCTCCTCATTTTTTATTAATGAGCTTCCTTGCATCTATTTTTTTTCCCGTCTGAATAGGTGTAACTCATAAGGTGTTAAAACAGGGATTTCGGCAGCTCTGACAGAGGGTGTGGGGAGTTGGAAGACGCAAAGCTGGGAGGAGTGGCCGATACCCCAGAGGGCTGTGCAGCCCTTCAGAAGGACAGGTTGGAGCGAGGGGCAGAGAGAACCTTCCTGAAACTCAACAAAGCAAAATTCAGGGTTCCTGTCCCTGGGAAGGAATAATCCCAGGCATCAGCACTGGCTCAGGGCCAAGATGCTGGAAAACAGCTCTGTGGAGAAGGAACTGGGAGTCCTGGTGGACACCAAGCTCCCTATGAGCCAGCAGAGTGCTGGGGACAGAGAAGACCAAAGGTGTCCCGGGGTGCATTAGGAAGAGCATTGCCCGCAGGTCGAGGGACGTGATCCTGCCCCTCCACTCAGCCATGGTGAGGCCTCACCTGGAGTGCAGTGCCCAGTTCTGGCTTTCTCAGTCAAAGAGAGACAGAGAGCTCCTGGAGCAGATCCAACAGAGGACAAGAAAGTTGATTAAAGTGCTGGAGCATCTCTCATATGAGGAAAGGCTGAGGAAGATGTGCTTGTTTGGCCTAAAGAAGAGACAGATGACAGGGAACCTCATCAATGTCTATCAGTACCTGAATGGAGGTTGTCAAGAGGATGCAGCCAAGCTCTGCTCAGTGGTGCCAAGCAACAGGACAAGAGCAAAAACTGATGCCCAACAAGTTCCACAAGAACATGATGAAGAACTTTACTGCGCACTGGAACAGATTGTTCAGAGAGGGTGTGGAGTCTCCCTCACTGGAGATGTTCCAGAACCATCTGGACAGGATCCTGTGCCACGTGCTCTGGGATGGCCCTACCTGAGCAGGGAGGTTGGACCAGCTGACCCACTGTGGTCCCTTCCAACCTGACCCATTCTGTGATTCTGTGACTTGACTTTAGTTCTGTCTTTACATTTTAAATGCTGATTTTCTGTTAGGTTACCATGTGTCTCCCTACCTCTGTTTTCTCCTCCACTTTCTTCTTGTCTTCTCTACTTATATTTTCTGCTTTGGGTACTTACAGAATATATATCCCAAAGCAAAGACCCCTATATCAGTAATAAATACTAGCACTATTAGTAATCACTAATTGGATACTGCAGAAAGACTGTCTAACACAGTGCCAAAGTGAATTTCTACTCCTCCCTTTCCTTCGTCTCTCATTAATCTCTTCTGCACAAAGATTTTAAAACACTTTTTTCTTGGTGTTCAGGAAAGGAGTTTTAATTGAAAACTATCCTTTTTACCTGTGTATGAATTATAGGATTATAAAATGGAATCAGGAGAGGGGGGCAGACAAGGGGATCCATAAAACTGCACTGACTGCACTTCCCAGTAACACTTCCTGAAAATCAGTTAAGTCAGTCCATAGATATTCTTTTTTTCCTCTCTCAGTGTAAGACTGAAACAAGACTCAAAGTCTTATTAAGGTCTCTACAAGTCATTATAAGTGTAGTTGTGTCTTGTGCAATATAACGAAGGTGCAGCCCAGCTTTGTATGTATCAGCAAATATCTAGTGATGTTCTGTGTGTTCTGCCCATATAAGCAATAATTTGAAGTTGCCACTTAATAGAGGTAGAAATATTCCACAATGATACTGTTTACACTTATAAGCAGTTAGTAGGGAGGGATATTTTTGTTCCTTTTCCTCAAGCAGTTCCCCTGCCAGATGACAGAAACATATTGTAAGCTGTATGGTCACTGTTACTTTATTAGCAAATATTTGCCAGGACAAGGTAAGTAGATTTTTTCCAAAAGTAATTGCTGTGAAGCCCAACAGAAGGCACACGTGGAACTCGCTGCACCTTGGTCCAAGATACTTGCAAGTAAACCAGAGAAACATGAAGTACAGAGATTAAAATAATAAGAAATTATAATAGGGAATGTTCAGGATTAACAAATACCTTACTTTTTCCTCAGAAAACCAATTATTAAGATACTTTCTCCATGACTGATAAAAATGAACAAACTCATAAGCATAATACACATTTAAAGATATTAAAGAATGTTCAAGAACATGAATAATTGTGACAGGGTTGTAGTATGCTTACTAAGATTTTGTATTTACTTCATGCCAGTCCATGGTACATTAAAGTGCCCTTCTTGCATCTGTGTTTCCACAGTAAAGTAAGTGTTCTCTAGTAAAATGAGTGTTTAGTTGTACATGCATTTGCTGGATCACAAGATGCTCCCACTGTCTCCATCTTCTTTTCTTTTTAGAAGAGAGGAAATCCTGCCATATGCAGATCTAAAGTTTTCTTTTTTAAAATATCAGTGTATACATTTAAAGCATTGTGGCACACTAAATATTCTGGATACAGGACCTGTGAGGAACTTGACTCTCATTCTTTACAAATCCCGCATGCAGAACTCAGCCTGCAGAGGCTTGGTATAATTAAGACTCAAAGAAATCTAAACTTTCATTTCAAAACAGAAATTTATCAGGATTTTCAAAGCAAATGATAAGTTTCCTGCAGGATGTGTTTAAAGAAATGCTAATCCAGTTGCAAGAAAGAGAAATATGTGAGGGGAAAAGGAATTTGTCATACACCTCACATTTTAGAAGCAGTCACCAAGTTCTAGAACTCATTGTGATGTTTGTAGGCTAGAGAAATAACATTTTTCTTCAAACAATCTAGATAATTGTCTTTGGCAATTAATGATTCCACTATAAAAACACTATTCCACTATCTTAACAAGATGTATTAAAAAGGACTATTGAAAGACAGAATTAGTTTACACTTAACAAGGTATTTGTAAGGAGCACAATTACATTAACACTGACCACAGGAAATAAAGTTCCTGATCCTCTCATCGTCATTAGAGCTGCTAAACAGAGACAAACTCTCACAGAAACTCAGAAATATTTCAGGACAGAAGTACCAGTGAAAGTGCACATAGGTGGAAGAAGCAAAAGGAAAAATGCAGAGCGGTGAAAAATAGGTTCATTTTAAAAAACCAAAAAAACTTTTAGAAAGGGCAGGAGTCAGTGGGAAAGGGGTTATAAAAATTCATTCAGCTTTGAGGTTTGTGGTTTAACTTAGCCTTCTTAATTTTAATCATCTACCAAAATCTACTATGCCATGCTGCTACCAACAATAAATTTCATTTTAATTATGCTGGAGATTCATTTATATGTAGATGTTTGCCATCAGATGCATAAACCCGATGAAAGAGATTCATTGAACATCTGCCTCAGAAATTTAAGTCAGGTCTGTTTAATGAGTAGCATTGTCCAACTACCTGCTCTTTACATCAGATATCATTTAATTTACCTTTTTTCCCAATAAAAGTAAAAACATAACAGGGAACTATACCACCTTCTCCTTTTTACAATTATTACATAAAATTTGTAAAGCTAATAATGAAGTATAAAAGACTCCCCAGCTGAAAAAAGAGCTGAGGGCAAAATATTGTAAATAAACTATTGTGCTATCGATTTGGAACTAGAAACACAACACTTGAGTCTCATACCAAGGGAGTGATTCATGCACTAAACACAAGCATCAGGTGCCACTTACAATGCCCAAGTGGATACAAGGCAGTACAGAGCCTGATTTCCTGCTCTTCTGCAGCAGCAGGTGGAGGTGTGGGATATCCTTGGGCATCCAAACAGCCACAAGATATGCAATTTTAAGCACCATCATAATTTTTGAAGTGACTTGCCTGTAAAAAATATGCTGCCTCATATTAGTGGTCACAGGCTCATTTTCAATTGCATGGTCTGCATTCAGAGCTACACTGAAAAGACTTTTGGTCTTGATTTAGTTTTATTTTAGCTTGTTTAACTTCAGGGCAGTACAGTTTTATTTGCATTTTCACATCCTGCATGCACCAATACAACATGGCCGTAGAAATACCATGTTGAAATGAAGGAGCTAGATCACCCAAACATAACAGCTTCAATTAGCTCCACTACCAATGCTGAAAATCCCAACCAAACTGAGTGCGAAGAAATATACCTCCTATAGCATGAAAAATATGACTTTGGTTATTTATTTGAATTGTCTTTTTGTGTTTGGTGGTTTTGTGTGGTTTATTCCTCCCCAAACTCCTCAACATGTGTTGCAGCAGGGATGGTATCACTCAAAAGCAATAGGATTGTCCAACCGCTGAGCCAGACTGCTATGAAATCATTCCCTCCAGCAAAGCCACATGATGGTAACACACCTGCAACAGGTCAGATAAAACGGGGGGATGCAACGGGGCCAGGTTCTCATGGGAGAGGAGAACACATTCCTTGGCACCTGTCACATGCAGCTCTGGATGGCAGCTGTGCCTGGCACATGGGAACGAGGAGCAAGAGAAAAGCTGTTGCACGTAAAGCTGTCATCTCTCCTCCCAGGCTACTTCTGCCACACGTTGGCTTTCACAGCGTTTCTATTGCCTCCCAACAACTGCACGCACAGCATCTATTCCACTACGTATAAAACCAGAGCAGTATCTGCAGTTTATGCTATAAAAAGCTTAAAATTTCAGGAAAATCCCCCTGGAGCCAATGCTGATCTGCGTAGTTTCTTACTGATTACGTGAGTGAGCAAGTGGAATTGCCTTCCCAGAGAAGTTGTCTTTCTCCTCCACTTCTGTCGTGTGGAAGAAAATGTTACTCCAATTGCAGTGCTTTCCTCCTCCTTTCCTATATATTAGCAGAGGTGCTTTTTTGTTTAATTCTTGAACCACACAGCTCCTGAAAAAGTTAATATAGTATGTTGAAAGGTAAGATGCTGCTAATAAAGTCTGGAAAAAGCAAACGAGATCATTGCAAGACCAGTCAAAATTAATTCAGTTAATAGAGCTTGGTCAGGATGGATGGAATTCAGTTGTGAAATGAAAGAGAGACTAAAATTTTGACCAGGAATCTAAGCACACACCTTGAATGATAAGGAAGGAAGCTACCACAATCCAGGGACAGCATTACATGCCAAAACAGACAGACTTATTCAGCTTCCATATGCTTTGCTTTTTTTTTTAACATTTGGCTATAAAGCTCAGTATTACAGGGGCCAACCTAAATTTGTTTTTGGAAGAACTTCTTTGCACAGCAACATTTGAGAATCAAACTTGTGTTGACAACCAAACTATGGTTGCAAGATTATTCAGCTTTACCTTACAGTTCTTAAAATACATGCCCCACATAACTTGTTGAAGCTTAGCTTACTCTAAAAAAAGAGAAGAAGCTAAGAGAAACACATACCTATATGTTTTCCTAAGTTTTTTACATATTATTTGTTTACTTTTTATTTACAAATGCATTCTTTCCTCTTTTTTCTATTAAATAAAAAAATCCTCTTATTTTAAGCAGACTGCTTGTGAGAAGAGAGAAAAATAATACAGTGTCTGTGAAATACAAAACGTGATAAAATATGGTGCCAGAGTTTCTGTCATACACTTGCAGTCTCAGAGTCTCAAGCATCTTGAAATTTAAAGTTCAAAGCATTTCAAATGGGAGTCAGCTTTTTAGAGTCTCTTGGCTGTGCCCCACTTACAGCTCAACTTTGAACACGGAAGTAGAGAAGAGACAAATGTGAGTTATCTTTGCAACAGGGCATTTTAGTTATTGTTGATGTTGACCTCAGAAACTCCTATCCACCTACATTCATAAAATACATCACAACAGGTTGTGATTGCCCCTGTGATGTTCTTGCCTCTGTCTGTCCCCTCATCCTAAGTATCTGGGCCATATCTGTCTTCCCTCCAGGCTCCTGGGAAACTATCTCAAATACCAGCGGTGCATGCATAACAAGATTAGGTGAGATAGTGAGGGCTCAGTCATACTTCCCTCCTTCAAAGAACTATCATTCTTTTCAGAAATAAATCACACCTAATCTTTGGACTTGTGTAGAGTGATGCAATGAGATCAGGGTTCAGAAACAGATATTGGAGAGTTCAGATACAGGCAGAGTCCTGGAGAAAGCTCCCATTTAAAGGGAAAAAAGGAAGAGAGACATGTAATCTATATGTGGTTATTAACAAATTAAGAAATCCCTGTATGCTGAAGAAAACCCAATGTTAATTAATACACACAGATTCCTGCAGTCTGGCTTACAGGAAGTGGGCACCAAGTCTGCATACAACTCAACCTTTTTCAGGCATTCAAAACCCACGAAATTGTAACACAAACATATATATATACACACACACACACTTTATAGGTGAGCAGGGGTATAGAGGTCTTGTCTCCTGGTAAGCTAAGGAGGTCAGGGAAAGAGTAAAAATATTTTCTTTTATTGAAAGAAGTATAGCTATCATTTCTGTTCACCTAGATTTGCTTTATTTTGGCCTCAAAATGCACAGCTTCCTGCAATCAATGGATTTGAGTGTCTTGTGCAGGCTGTTACAGATATCACATATTTTTAGGCAGATTAAATAGACCCTTTAACAAAAGGCACGGGGTTGTGGTACCCTTTCATCAGTAATAAAATAGCTTATGTGCTTTTTCTTTTTTCCTGTAGCTAGAAGTTCCTGTTTACTTCCATGACTATTTATTCTGAACGTACTTTGTATTTGCAAATCACTCCCTGACTCTTGAAGGGGAAAGAACAGTTTATAATCTTACCTCTACAAAGTCCTAGTAATCCTTTTAAAGCAATTCATACAATGCTGCTACTCCATAAAATAGAGCATATTTAAGAATTATAATAGTCTTACCGAAATCCTTCTCTTGAGGCCATAAAGTGCATGCCAGTATCAAAACCTCATCAAGGTAGGGAAGGGCAGAACCTGCCTGGTGCTGAGGGGAACAGTTTGAGAAGCAGCCCTTTGATCCTTGAGCTTTGACATCTTATTTTCTGTCCCCATGTCATCGAGGAGGAGGACTGACAGCAGCCAGGTGGGTGTCTGGAAGCTGGCCATAGCTTCTCTCTTCAGTAGCTTTTTAAACTGATCAGACAATAGAGAAAATGGTTTTGAGCTAAATACAGGCAGGACAGTTACCTCCTGGAGTGAACTGAGGAGCCCAAACTGAGCATGTGTCCCACCATGGGACTGCCAGCTGCTTGGCATGAAGATGGCAAGAGGAAAAAGAACAGGGAGAACTCAGTACTTTATGGCAAGCAAATGGGATAAGAGGAAGATTTCTAGTCGCACAGAAGTCAGTGAGGAAGAAAGAGTTGGAAAAAACTATTATATTTAACATGAGAGTCTTCTCCCAGTGAAACATGCTTCCTCTGACCAGCTGTGTTACAAACTAGATTGATTTTGTGGGGGTAGGTGCATATTTTTTGTTTTGTGATGGCTGGCTCCTCAAACATGAAGAAAGTGAATGAATGTAGCCCTAGGAGAATACTCTGGAGTCTTTTTAAACTGTAAAGAAAGTTCTGAAGAAATTTTAATTAAATTCTTCCTAAGCTTCGGGGGGTTTTCATATACTTATTTAGGCTTGCTTACCAGATAGCTATTTGCAAATTCTTAATATCGTAACTCTAAAGCCAGTTCACTTCACTGATACTGCTTAGCTCTGAGAAGTGCTACAAGTGGATGTTGTAATATTTTAATTACAACATTAGTTGTAATGATATTTACAGTTATCAGAACCTAAAGTGTTCTACATCAGCTTCAAAGGGAAGTATCCAACTCCAGACAAAAAAAAGTGGTTTCCATGCAGCACTGCTCCTTGTATCTGCCTTCTGCTTGCTCATTTTCCCTTCCATTCTTCACCTCCAGACCACTCAAATGTTGCCCTCAATTTTTCTCCTTTGTTCACTGGTCTGCTTGTCAGATTCATTTCTCAAGATGTTACTCTAACCCATCTGTCAGTCATACACACGTACACATACTCTCTCCTTTCTGTTTTTCTGCAAAAACTCTTGGATGTCCTTTCTAGGAGTCCAAAGATGTCACACCTTAAGCTTAGGTCTAATGCATACTGGAGAGATTGGTTTTCAGATGAAGCATTAAGGACTACAACTCAGTATCCATGATCACAAAAAAGAAAAAAATGGAACAGCTTGTGGGTATTTTAGAGAAACTGTAAGAGCCAGGAATAACATCAAGAAATCTTCACTGAAAATGGTTTAAGAGAGAACTCCTGCCAAATTTCTTTTTCTGAAAATACATTCCTAACTGCAAAAAGTTTTACATGCTCTATTTCTGACTGCACATAGTCTCATGCTTTATTTACCAAATTAATGTTTATAGCACAAGGCAAGAGTGTTCTCAATTTACATGACTGTAATTTGGCTATCTTCAATGAAATTAAAGTGTTCATATGAGAGTTTAAAAAATGCCTAAATTTTAAAACTGTGTCAGTATACAATCCCTTTCATTTTTTAATTGCTTACCCACATAGAATTATGAGTGGAAGAAAATCAGGCAAGTGCTTTTTTTCTCCTATCATCTCCAGTTCTTTCAAATCTTTCTGCTGATGGTAGATTTTGACAGACAACATCAAGCTGCCTGAGTCATGTCATATTATCGCTAAGAGGTAATTTTCTCATTTCAAAAATGTTACATTTTAAGGGTCATTGGTTACCACAAAACCCTGTTGAGGTTATTTACTAAGAAAAAGCCAACATCCTAAAAATGTTACTTCTTTCATCCCATGCAAATTCCATAGAGGTGAGACAACATCCATTTTCCTTGCACTACACAGCCTGAGATATAAATAGTATTTATATGCATAAAGAGGGGTCTATAAAGCTCACATTTACCAAAGAACACTGTGAGGTAAAGACTAAAATAAGAACTTTTTTTTTTAAGTAGCATATATGAAAAGGGAATAAAATGACAGATATTTAGCCTGATTAAGGGCTTTGTTAGGTTTAAAGCTTCAACACCAAGCCTTTTGTTTATGAAACTGTACAACTGAAACTGCCTAAAATAAACAGTTTGTATTTCTAATTAAATATTGAAATGCAAGAAGAGATGAGAGCAAGGCAATGACAGTTCTGTGCACCTGTTCCAGGCAGTACATACAGTATACGAGCATAAGAATTTCCTTTGCAAATATGATGCTGACACCTTTCATCCCAAAGTGTTTCAACAGCTATGAGTGTAAAGGAAATATTTCTGGACTGGGTTTTAGAAGAAAAAAAGAGAATAAAGGTGAGTGGTACAAAACGGCAAAGTGGAGGAGAACACTGAATCAGAAAGCAGGATTTCAGTTTAGAGCTCACAGAATCAAGTCCTACACAACAGAGCCTGTCCTGAATATCCCTCCATAAGAAATATCCTTCCTGTAGCCAAGTGTACCAGCTTTACTACAGAAAAGTAGCCACAAAGAGTGTTATCTCCTAGGATTTGGCCCACAGGACTTGCACTCTAAAACTCAACTCACATGAAGCAAACTAAACTTGCAGACACTTTGCCTAGCCTCTATTAAGTTAGTTTGCTTGTTAAGAAATAGATAGATTACTTGTTTTCAGCTTCTGCTTTGACTTTGCCATCATGTCCTCATTATCATATTCAATTAATCAGCGTATAAAGGTAATATTCCCGCATTCACACCTCCCTTAGTAACATTATTGACTTCCACTAAATAAGGTAGACTTGCAACAGATTTGGGGGACTGAAAAAGGAAGATTTAGGGGCTTGTATGCATACAAAATGGCACATCTCTTAGGAAAAGTGTGTTATAGTAAAATTATACTAGCTTTCTATAAGGGGACCGGAAAGAAAAGAGGAAAAGAGGAAAAAAATTCGAGAACAAATAAAACTGGGGAAAACTGCATACCTACTGAAAAGTACACTTATTTTTGCTTCACCTTGACCTCATTATCAATAGAAAGATGAGGGGAATAGAAAATGGGTGTCCATTAAAGCCATATATTCCATTTCTCTGTCTCAAAGAAATAAACAAATGTTTTGTCACAATTTTGAGGGATAATAGGGGATTAATTGCTGCATTACTTTTAATTAAAAGTCTCAAATATATTCATGGGTGAAAACAGACAGTAAAAACAAGAAACACTGTATTAGTTCTAAAAATAGGCTGAATTAGATGGCTTGTACCTATAGCTTCTCTAGCTTGGTTGAGGGGTGCTTCTGAAAAAAAATAACATGATCATGTTCATTTTCTGTATTTCGTTTTTTTCTGTGAAATGGTTTCAAAGCACATAGTTTGGGAACCTTCCATGTTAAAAAAAAAAAAAAAAAAAAAGCTAGAAGCACTTTGGAGGCATCCCTAGTATACTTCATTTAGTCAATGAAACCTTAAGAGGGCTCATAAAAATTAAAACCAAACAAGCAAGCACATATATAAATGTAAAAGTGGTTGCTGTGGGTGTTGTGCCCCCAGCACAACTGACAAACGATTTCTAAAGATCATGTCCTGTTAACATACAGTACTTGGCAGCGTGTTTAGAATGGAACAGAATATTTTTAGTTGGAAGATACCTCTAATCCTCTAGGCCAAGCTCCTGACCACTTCAGGGTGACCAGAAGTTAAATTATGCTTTTAAGGGCATTGTCCAAACGCCTTAAGCACTGGAAGACTTGAGGCATCAAAGAAACAAAATTCTGCTCAAGTTGCATGACGCAAAGGGAAATGCAAAGGCATAACTCTTCTCTTAGACAGTGATACAAACAGGCTTTACAGGTGATGTTTAGTATTCTGAGTTCAAAAGTCTCAAGATTCCTGTGGTTTGGGTTTTTCCACCATACTTTTCAGTGGTGCTTTGCAGAGTAGGTGGCTAAATTGCTTTTCTCTTGGTTGGTGTCCTCATTCTGGTGGTAAAGGGGATGGTTTTGGTTTTCATCAGTAAATAGTCTCACCCCTTTTTTTTTACATATTTTTCAAATTAAGTGAAATATATTTGATGCCACATTTTTACATTAAGCACTTCCAAATCTCATTAACTGCAGCTTAATAAATGTAATCCTGCTATTGGTACTATTTGCTTTCAGGGAGTTAAAAAATTATGTTTCTAATGCAGACAAATTGCTTTTGGGTACATCATATGACTCAGCATACTCGGGATACAGAATAATCACTAAAAAGCTATTTGCTCTCCTTTTCCCTACAATCTTTTACCAGAATATCAATGTTGTACTGGAAGTAATATAAATACAGCACAACACATTGATCTCATTGGGGCTGCTGCTGCAAAGAGGTTATACATATATTTCCTAAGGCCTCTTCTAAAATGCTTTTTCTCACTCTTTCCCTGTCAGAAGACCTTGTTTCAACATTGTTACCAGAATTATGACTACATTAAGCTTGGTCTGCTATTACAAATACATTTCCAATTCCTCAGTTGGGAAAGTATTCAAAACTTCAGTAGCTCACGTAACCAAGAGTTCAAGTGTTCAAAAACAGAAAAATATTGTGCATACTCATATAAAGCATTAGGACAACTACAGGTATTTATCTTAACAGCACATTCCCTGAATTGAAGCACTAAATGCCACTTATACCTTAACCCATTCATTATATGCTCTACTCAGTTGCAGGTGCATTTATTGCATTAATATTAATGGCAATATTGATTTTACTGGTAAGGTGCTCCCCAGCACTAAGGAAAGTTCTTGTCACTAATATCCAGTAACTCAGAGGAGATCATATCTGAGCTCCCGGATGCCAAGTTAATGCATACACCCCAAACACATCAGAGTTGCCATGCACATGTACAGTAGCTGAAAGATATGTTCCAAAACTGACCAGTTATTAACTGAGTTTAGAAAACAGCGACTGTAAATAGAAAATAGTCACCAAGGGGCACCCTTTTATCAGTTAAAGGCTGTAGGTTTATCTGATTTGTTGCTGAATTTTGCTGTTCTTTGTATCACAAATATCCACCCATTTGATTTTCACAAAAAAAAAAAGTTGTGTGGAATCAGAATTTCTGGATTTTTTAGACATATTTATAGATTTTAAATTAGGCACTGATCACCTTCACTGGGATGAATAAATAAATTAGTCATGACCCTGTATTGTGCATTTACTTCCTCTTCTAGCTAGGCCACCTGTGCCTGCTGTTGTTGCCTGATTCAAGACCTGTAAAACATCAGCTGAGTGAATTGATCACACGAGGTCTGTCAGCCATTTTCATAATTATTATATGCCTTGACAACAGCACACATCATGTGAGTCAGGCTTCCAAATGCAGAGATTTAAAAACAAAAAGTCTACAACAATTACGACAACGTTTTTCAACACCTAATCTACAGTTTAGCAAGGACTCCTACTTGGAAGCAGAGGTTATGCATTTGGAGCTAACATGAAGGGATGTTTACCTTCGAGGTGACTCTTCCTTTGCAACTTATACTTTCTTGCAATCCCATTCTGTTCATTTTAGGTATCATACTTCCTCCACCCTCTTCTTACTAACTTTGCCTTTTATTTGCATCTGAAGATGACAGTTTTGTTAGGATTAACTTTCTAGTACTGACAGTTCTAGAAGGGCAAGGATATTTGATGCATTGCTTAGGCAGAAAAAAAAAAATTCATGTCAAGCATTTGTTTATCAATCACTTGTCTGAATAGACAATGTTGCATTTCCAAGCTTCACCACAATAAGGCTCTTTTCCTTCTGTGAAGAAAAAATTATGAGCTTCTAAATAAACTCTAACTCAACTTCTCAAAAATAGTTCAGTTATCATCCTTCAAGGCTTGCAAAGAAAATTTCTTCCTTATATACTTCAATTGTCTTATCAACAATAACACGAGCTGTGCACTGCTAAATGCCTACTGCTAGTTGGTAGTAAATCAAGTTTGCATTTCACAACTGACAGAAAAGCTCAGTTTTTCTGAAATAAAACTTAGAGCTGTACTTTCACTGACAAGCATGCAAGGTTTTCACTTTATCTTCACCACGTGAAATCTGAAGTTATTTTAGATAACTTCATATGTCAGGGTAGTACAAGCTGGAGGCCAAAATGAATTGGTCCACACACACTAATTGCTTTACTAAGACAAAGCAATATCATGCTTCACTATAGCGAATTGTTGTCTTGAAACACATTTTTATGCATTATGTTCAAGGTTTCTTTTAACTGTAGAGATTGTAGACAAAAAATTAAAAAAAAATTATTGCTATAGTTACACTTTAAAACAAAGCTGAGAATTTTTAACATGTTGTGATGCTAAGAATCAATGCAGCATAATTGCAGTTTTAGTAGGAGTGCATATACATCAGTATATGACAGGATCTAGAAGACAACTTATAAACAATATTAGTTGGGCAGAAATCTCCTTCTTAGATTTTCATTCCAGCCTGTCAAGAAGTTTCCATACATCAAAAGTGAGCAAATAAATATCTTCCAAAGAACTTCAGATACACTAGTTTAATAAAACTAACAAGGAAGAGCACATACATCAAAACCAGTAGAAAGCAACAAAATAATTTCAAAATAGTTTGTAGACTAATTTCCATGCCTCAGAGTACTTTAATATTGTTCCTACCCAAAATAAAGTTTTCTCATGAAAAACTCTAAATACTCAAAGGAAATATATACAGGTGTTATTAAACCAAACTGGAAACCTACAGATATAGATATAACCTCTTTGTTTTTGCTCAGGGATAGAATTTAAGGGATCAAACCTATATGACCTTTACTCCAATAAAAAGAGTGCTCAAGAAAACTTAGTAAAACAGATGATACAGTTTCTACTACCTGTCAAGGGAGAGCAAGTGTTAACGATAATTGTGAAACTAAAATGTAAAGTAACTGAAATGCAGAATTAAGTCCTAACAGATTTTCACTTCTTTGTGGTTCAGTTCAAAATAACTCTGAACTGGCATTAGACATGAAAATAAAAATAAAAGTTAATCTAAACCCTGCAAAAAAACCTGATCAAATATCACTAACAGATACATTGAATAAGCAAATAAGTAGAACAAGAATCTTTTAAACATCTGTTTTGGCAAACTATTAAAAATGAATTCATCTGAAAGGTAGCCTATTGAATGCTAGTGCCTGAAAATGACAAATCAAACAGACACCTTTTTTTACTATAAAATTAATAGCGTAATTTCTGACTATGTGTTACTTTCTGTTACGAGGAACCGAACGCTTTGGATGCGAATCCTTCTCCAGTAAAGTTAAAAACCTGGACACAATAATAAAAAACCAGACAAACAAACACACACACAGCTCCTCCCCACTACTGTAGCCACAGTTCTCATTTTGAATTCACATTAGTTTCACCTATAGAAGAGCTGAACTTATTTCTCTACCTGAAATGCATTAGGAACTACCCACAAAGTGTTGAAATTGGGTTCAAAAGGGCAACACCTCACATGTACAAGAAAGTTTTCCTTTAACTAATTCTCAGCATAAGCTGATTTTTCTGTACAGGGCATGTTGCTCCTCCAGATAAGCAAAATATCAAAAAATTGTTAGCAGGTATAAAAGGGCACTGAGTAATGTCTCTGATTTTAGAAGAAAACACCATCATAGACTGAAATGTTCATGCAAGCTCTATCTTCATGTCTCTATTTGTTAGCTACCCCAAGGTTTGTAATTTAGGAAGCAAAGTTTTAACTTCTGATAAAACACAGTCCTTCTGTTGTGACAACAACTTTACAAAGAAATAAACTTTTCAATAATCTGAGTACAGAAGTAGAAAAACAGTTAAAGTGGTGGGAATTGATAAATCCATAAGGGCTTGTGCAAATCACTGTTGAGAAAGTGCAGTTTGGTTAAAAAAACAATGCTAGCTTTTTATTTTTAATAAACTATTAAGCTGTCCTTCACAGCTTTCTAAGATTTGAATGCAGCTTTGCAAATAAAAGAATTCTTACCTAAAGAAAAATGTGACTTACATTTGGACTTCTTATTAATGGCACAGATTAAAGCACAGAAGTACAGCAAATTTGCATTGTTATGTTTGTGTACTTAGCTGGATTGTAGAGCTTTTATTTTCTCGAGGAAATGGCTTTTCTACTTTTACTGTTGTTATCAATTAAAATTTTGTCTGAGGCAAAAACTAAACCAACCAAATTCTGTCCAGCCTAACTAGCTGGAAAACGTAACTATATATCCACTGCAGCCAACTTTCATAGTTTTATCAAAAGCTGCAGAGTAAAAGGTGGTTTTTCTCCAAGGTGAGGGTCAGAAATTTATGTAAGTTCCCACTTTCCCTAATGCACCAAAAACTAAACCATCAGAGCAAAACCCTTGCAAAACACGAGGGTTTGAAAAGTCACATGATTTTCCAGTGCTTGGGGGTCAGCAATGTTCAGGTGGAGATTTGTGAAATGGGTAGGTCTAGAAACAGAAATCACTCGCTTTAGGGAAATACAGTATTATGTATCAGCTAAACAAACCCCCTGTGCAGATGAACCATCTACCCATTTCTTCCTTGCCTTGTACTATTGTAAACCATTGCTAAAACTGGATGGTTTAATACGAGGTTAATGCTAAACCATCTAAAAGTATCACCTGGCCTTCCTAGATGTCAAGAATCAGCACACTCATCTTCCTTGTTTCTCTTTGCAAATATATGTTTAAGTTGCATCTGTAATGCAAACTTAACCCAAGTAATTGGAATAGAGTTAATTTGCCTCACTGAATGCCTAACACCTCCTTCCTCACTCTCTGTTCCTGATTTTATGGCTCAGTTTTATCTCATTTATGTGTGTCATTGAATGGCACTTCCTCAGCCCAGAACACTGGTGGGCAAACATAACCAATGTTTACTGTACTTGACTTCCCAGGCATTCTTTAACTGGTGAAATGATCGTTCAGGCCTCTTTTGCACTTGAGAAGAAATGATTTTTGTTAATCATGTTAGAAGAGATTTCAAAGGCCCATGACTAAGAGAGAAAAATCAATGGAATCTGCATTCTCAGCACACCTTGATTTCTTGGAAAAAAAATACCCCAAGTGTTATCTCTACTTAAATTAGTACTTCTATCTATATTTATTATAAATATTTATTTATTTTTATATTTATGAAGTAATCTAGGGTACAGGAATTCACTACTCCTTATTTCCTTCTCAAGGATATTTCACATCGTCCTGTAGCTAAAGTCCATGTTAGAGCTTTTTTATTAATACATCCTTAGTTGTTCTATAATACCACCAAGTATTTTAGATATTTGTGCTCATTGAAAGCAGAGAGAGGGGTGTACATTGTTATTTCAAAGGAATCCTTTTCAAGGCAGATCTATCGAAGTGAATTACTGAACTACAGTTTGACTGGTTTGGAGGCTTGCTAAGAATGTTTCTCTCAGTTCTAACCGAAAATAAGATGCAGAAAGCCTTAGGGGTTTTTAGGTCCAGTCCTCCCAAGGCCTGTATTCAAAAAAGCTGGCTATTTCTTGCTTTTCACTGACACTAAATATACAGTGCTAAATATATAATACATAAACTTAGACTATCCTTCCCCAGGACGCACCTGCTTGTTTCTCGCATAATGTGTTCCATGTTTTGCTTAGGTTTCATTTCATCCCTCTTAAATGTTAGTTTCCTTTATCAAGGTTCTTTAATCCTCAGCCTTACAATTCTCTTTCAGTCTTGAGCAAAGCGTCTACTGTTTACTAAACTTGATGGAATTTTTTTACTGACTTCACAGAGATTTAGAGATGTCAGCTTTTTTAGTAGTGTCAGTGTCGCCACGTACCTCCAGCACAACAAAAATTGCACTTCAGAAGTATTTATATACATACTTTTAATGTACGTCTAATAATTCACATTAGATGTCAGAAATGACCAGGTACTTTCATGCAGTACCTTTTCATTGGAGTGCAAGTATAAAATCATAACGTTGTAGGCCTATTAGAATTAAACTTTTTCCACCTCTCAGGTCCATCAGAAGAACATACACAAATTATTATTCACCATTTTGTGGTGTGATTTTGAAAAAAGAGTAAATAAATAATCCTAAAAATTCAGTTATATCATATTACGTCCATTCAGTTGCTTATTTGCTTTCGGCAAAATTCAACAGCATTTAGGGTATCAGTATTAGCTACCTGAGCCCAGTCTCACAAAAAATTACCAAACTGATAATCACAAGGCAGTCAGCACTATTAAGAGATTTGTGAAAAGTGCAATTTAAATTTTCTAAAAATTGCAACTACAATAAGAATAACTCAAACATGAAAATAGACACTACTGATACCACAGACCTTGTCTCAAAATAATTCTCAAATGGCAGAACTGGGTTAGAAACCTAGAATTTGCCTAAGAAAAAATAATCACACCTCAGCAATCTCTCCATTGACTCTGAGTATTCATATTTTAGACAAGAAATACTATTTCTTAACTGATGTAGTGCTTAAATGCAATGTACAAAATATGCATGAACATCAGTGGAAAATAAAGGAACAAAATATTCTGTACAACCACATCTCTTTCCTATCCTTTGCACATCACATGGAAATGATATATTTATTAGAGAACTTTAGGAAGCACCATAGTTTATAACTTGATTTTCAGATCCTTTAAAGACTTTTGAAATGCCTAGTTCTAAATAACATGGATATTATTCTGTTAGTTGATATGAATACAAGTGGAAAACGTAATATTTTTTGGTGGCTGGTTTCATCATGTTCTGCTGTATAGAAACTGTGGGAGTGTGTCATTTCCAGGCATGTATGCAGTGTCTTCAAGACATAAAGATAACCTTAAACATCATAGATAGATATGTTTATTGAGTGAACCAGGCGAATTTTAATTCTTCAGCAGCAATAGCGGTAAATTATTAATTGTTCCTGAGGTTAGAGGTCTTGATAAAAGGATTTGGTTTTCTTGAAAATATGACTTCATTCAGTCTCTTTCTTTGAAATATCCAATTTTCACAGATCCCAGAAAAAAAGGTTTTTTTCTAGCCACTGCTCCTTCTCCAGATGCCTTCCAATTTCTCTTTCCTCTGTACTTGAGCAGCTTTTTTATTTGCACGAGTACCTATGCACACATTAATTCCTGAACTCTCAAATTTACTCCTCTGTTCCTACCCTCTCATTTTATCTAGTCCATTTGACAGAGTGGAAAATTTCATTCTCCAACTTTTTATCTTCCTTGAACACCTTCCTGGGTGTTCTTTAAGATGATTAAATTTCTTCTCCTTCTTCCCTCTAAGTGTTCTCATCCTTTTTTTTTTTTTTAACATATGATATTCACTTTGAAAATTGTATCAAGATCAGAAGTCCTACTCACAAGTTACGCCTTCATTGAAAACCTACCTTCCAATAATTGCTTTTTTTTGCCCTTAGTTGCTAATTTTAACCAACAGCAACAAGTCTAATACACTAAATCAACATGCTCTTTCCTTCCTACAAAACTTTCATAAATCCAGATAAGTTACCTTTCATACTTTTAAGTTACCAAGTATACTACTTCATGTATATTGTCCATATTTTAGTGCAAAACTCATGTATTTGTACTGAAGAGGTAATTTTAACTCTAGTTTTGACATTTTTATACCCTTGTTTTCTCCTGGTTTTGCAGTGTCAAAACAATGCAAGTAATCAATAAGTACATTGCTGTTTCTTGTATCAGGCTTTGCTCAGAGCTAAGAGATTCACGCTTCAGCTTCTGCTCTTTGTCTGAATGTCTGTGGGCAGAAGTGGAAGAAGACAGAGAAAGCTATGTGCGTATTAAACAGGCGACATAATGTACTGTATAGCACAAGATAACCCCTATTTATGCCTAACAAGAGCCTAATCAACATACATTACTGAAATTAGTTCTTATTCTTTGCATGCTAAATATGTAACGTATTTAAGGGAAAACTAAAGTCGTGTAACAAGTGCACATGAAATTACACCAATTCAGCATACAGTAGACGCTTTAAATTGAGTATATAGCAACTTCCACTGATTTGATATCCTGTCAGGCTGCTAGGAATGGCAGAAATAGACATTAAGCAGGGAAGTTTCTGATTTATGTGACTCTTTCCTGATGTCTGGCTTTGCGACTCTATCCATTTTTCAGACCTACTGAATATTAAACAAATATAATCTATATTTTTATATATGCCAACTTTTATGATCAGCTTAAGCCATCATTTATGTAATGGCTGAATTTGACTTGGAGGCTTTCAAGGGAATTTCAACCTGTTCCATGAGGTAACTGGACAAAATTATCAGTGCTTTGAACTTCAGGATTCAATAATGTCATTGTTACCTATTCCAGCTGGTTCCAACTGCTTTTACTACAAATCCTTAATTTTTACATATAACTCACTTGAAGGCCTCTAATTTCTTAAAAATTATGGTGGCATTACAGAAATATGGTCAACTATTTATTCTGATATGCTTACAGTACTGTCCAAGATGACATTCTGGACCAGATATTTATCACTACAGTGATGACAGTTTCATTAAGTCTTTAATACTTTAGGCTATGTATAACCTTTTTGGTAGAACTTCCATACAATTAGCCAATAGTCACAAAGTTATTACTATTTCAGCTGCTGTCCCATCATATTATAGAGGCACAACAGGCACATTTTTCAATTCAAATGAACATTACACAATCTTTCACTGCTGAAACTCTTAAGTCACTTTGTTTTCTTTTTTCTATATTAACTTTTGAGGTGGCTTTGGAATCTTTGAACTCACATTTTTGCCAGTACTAGAAACACAAGTGTATACTCCATTGCCAAAACACTGCACTAAAATTTAATTTTGTTCACTGTTTAAGACCTTTATAATTTCTTTTTTTCTACCTGAAGAGGAAGAACCACCATAACCAAAACATGCTGAGTAAGGAATTCAAGAATAAAGAATCAATATGATCAGTTACAAACAAATATCAGTAGAGAACAAAACAAACAAACAAACAAGACAGTTTCTGAATATTTCACTCTGTCTTATGTCTGTGACATCTTTTTGTATCCTGCCCAAATGCTGTACCCAAAGCTCTACCAAAAACTATGAGCAATGCACAGATTCACAGAAAACAGTGTTTGCAGAGATGGGTTGCACAACACAGAAAAGTCAGAGTCCATGCACTGGTTAAGCCTATTGCTACAGCACAGACACAGCCTGCCAAGTATATGTGAAAAAAAAATTCTAATTAAGGCTAATTTCACCTTACAAATATTAGGAATTCTCTGCCTGGGAATATCAGGCATTTCACCTGAAGACAACATAAGGAAAAGGAAATAATCACAACCAGAACATCTTGAAACATTTTCAGTAATATTTTCAAGCAAAACCAAAAATTGCCACTGTGCTCACAAGCCCTTGACTCTTGTCCTTCATTTCAGACACTCACTAAGTGAGATTACACTGCAGTTTGGTGGAGGTATTTGAGAAGGCAGTGTCAAAACACAGCAAGACATCTGAACCACGTGTGTCTTATCCTTTTCATTTCAGGTGTTTACTTAATGGAAGTCCTGACAATTGGGTTTATCCAGCCGATGGAGAATATTATAATTTATATCAAGATGACACACGAGAAAAGTGTGGGGGGAGAAAGAGATTTTTCTTGTAAGTAACTGAACAACTAGAAATTGAAGTTTCATGGGAAATCAATACAATTTCAAGTCTTCAGTGAACTTCCACAGGAAGGCTGAGAAACTTACTTTTCAAAACTGTGCCTGCTATGTTCAATCTATATAGATTACTACAAAATAGACTTGCAGTTTGGATCACTGTAGTGGGTATAGCTTTTGTATAAAATGCCTACGGAGAACATTACTCTTAAAAGAAATAATGATTTTACAGGCAGTATAACATTCAAGAAAACTCTTGAAATTATTCCTTTCCTGTGGTCTGAATATGAGACATATCAGTACACCTATTTTTTCAAACTTTTATCTTGAAGACACATTACATTGAATGATAGAATCACTCTGTTATTTCAGAAAGCTTATGCAGTTCTTTGAAGAGAGCTAGTGTAAAAAAGAAACCAAACCCTTAGGGTAATGGAACATGTACTACTGCATGAGTGTAAGTGCAATAGATGTACGCCTTCTATGTCTTCTGGTGTCACATCATCTGCTTGACCCAGTTCCTTCTCTCCCATCTCATTTTGAGACAAGAACATTGGACCTTACACCAAATCAGTGCTAAACGTGGCATCATCTAAACCAAGGAGAGAAATACATTTCTTCAGTGTGGCAAAAAACACCACTTTGAATGTTTTTGTCTCAACATAATAAATCCCCCCAATGAGATGAATAAAGTATAATTTCTCAATTCCTTTGATGAAGGCCAATGAAACTTCCACCTTGTTGCTGGATTTCCAGTAATACAAACTACCACTCCACCTGCATTTTTACATTTATCACTCCAACCTTCCTTCTCAAGTGGAGAAGAAGAGAGGAAATGGAAGAGTGAATGAGTTGCATAAACTAAAGGAATATTTCTCAGACTACCAAGTTTCTACAATGACATGAATTGCTTGAATTTTGGTTATAACTTTTACGAATTTAACTAAACAGATCCACTCTACACTATCTACTGCCTTCTTTCCAATGCAGACACTTTGGCCTTCTCATCACTAGAAGTGTGTTCATAGTACTACCCACAAAAATAAAACTCTGTATTAGTGTGGACACAAAGTCCTGCTGAACGAAACACCAGCCAGCTGAACCTATCCTACCTTCAAGATATTTTCTGTCATAAATTTAGCATTTGAAAACACCCTTCACAATGGCAATCCTCCTGTGGAAAGCAATTTTGTTGGTATTTGGAGTTTGTAATTTATAAAGAAATTCTGACAGTATATATTCTGACTCCGACATGCTCCGAAAGATTGTTCACTTTAAAAGCATTTTTTCAATACAATGTCTAAGGAAACTTTAAAAAAAAAGTTAAACATTTCACAGCCCTTAATTTTTCCAAGAACTGGATTCAATTGAGCCTTAACAATTTTATAAGACACAACAGGGGAAAACTACTTTCTTCTGTTACTCTGTGGGAAAGAAAAAACTTCAATACCTCCAGTTCTTCTGTTTCTGCTATGGGACAACTTCTGTAATCCATTTTTTGTCATCTGAGAACAGCAGAAGGCTTTTTTAAAAGCAGACTTTTTTAGTTTTTATTTTATTTTGCTCAGATAGCTAAAAAAAAAAGAAAAGTTATTCTTGCTTGGCTCTGCAGGTTATATAACAGTTTTAAATAAAGTAGCTTTTAATATTTAGCAAGTCCTACATAATAGCTTTTAGTGCTTTTAAATGAGAGATTAGATACCAGTCTTTTTTACTGTCATTCCAGCAGCATTTGTGATTTCTTGTGTATGTCTGAATTGTGTCAACAGAATTAAGAGAGAAAACCTACTATACACAGTATGCTCTATTATAAAAAACAGTGACCTTCAAAAGCTTACTACTTTATTAAAATGCTGCAATAATTTCTGCAGCATATTTTCTATCTTGTTGCTTTTCAAGGAGATGCTCATATTTTACCAAAGTGTTAAAGCCCTACCATATATTTGTATATCCATTTAGTTTTGACTGCTGTATTTATACATAAATTTATTAATAAATAAGTCTGAAAATAGATGGAATTTGTTTCAATTGCTCTAATCTATATTATTTGCCAACTGTTTAAGTTATTCTCAAGCATATTCATGACTGAATACTTTATTACCATTAGAACTGTATTCTTTTGAGAGCAGACCTGTGCATAGAACAAATCACAATACAGAAAAAAAAATCCATAGAAAAAAATCCATAGGAAAATCATATTGTCTTGTGACAAAAGGTAGATGAGCATAGTAGATATCACTCCTTGATATGTTTGTCCCAAGATCTTTCCTGTACATCAGGTTTTTATGGTATCGAGCCTTCAGACTTCTGAAACATGACAAAGCCATCTCTTAAGTACCTGAAGCTGTTGACAACTGCAGCTAAATATTTCCTTCCTTTTGTTTCACACACATTGAGTCCTCAGGTTTTAGGAGTTTCTGTATGATAACTAATGAAACATTCAAAACTGTGACAGGCTACAGAAAGCTCCACAAAACCACTTAAAAGCTTATGCCACAGAAATACCTGTGTTGTCTTCGTTTCCTAGTCACACTTAACACAGGGAAGATTTTACCAGGAAGGTTTCATGGGAAGGTCTCCTTGATGGCACAGCTGGAAGCAGGTAGGGTTTAATGGTTCTGAGCAAATCAACACTGGGCAGGATTCCTGAGACATGGCTTTGATTCTCCTGATCAGCCTTTTGATTCTCCATGATGAGCCTCTGAGCTGCTTTGCAGGGCCCATCTGAAGGACAGCCAGAATGATGCCACACCCTGTTAAACATTCCTTGAGGAGACAGTGACAGTGCTGCTCACCTTCTTCCCCAAAGGACTCAGTGGTGAAAACCAGTCTCCTCTACAGCATGTATACTCAACTCCCTGCTTCCCACCAGTGTCCCAATCATTAACTTACAGGGTTTTTGTAGGTTTGATTATTTGGGTTTTGTTCCTTGTTTTTAACAACTGTAATAGGAGAAGAACAAGATCTCAATCCTCTCCCTCCCAGGTGAGTATACCAAAACCACATATCTGTCACTCCCCTTGGATCTGCCATGGTATTAGTTTCAAGCTGTGCAGAGCTCTTTTATTAGACTTCACTTCATCAGCTATGAGCAGCGGTGCCTGCATTGATCCTGTTTCATACACAAAAATCACAGAGCTAAGATCAGGATCCGATCTGTGTCACAGAAATTCATACCAACATGCACTCTCCCAAGGTGTTCAGACACCCTGAACAACGAGAAGTCTGGAAAACACATGCCTTATTCAATACTGTGCCCTAAAACTGTACTGATTAATTTCTCCCTTGCCTTACTGCTGCGTTTCTCAAAACCTTTCTTGTTGATCCAGGGTTTGTAGTGACGAGAAGACCCTGATGGTAATTCACACATCCAATTTTCATCCTATATGACAGTACTGCAAATAGGCACTCCCTGGATGGAGTAAACTGATCCTGAGTCATCCACAGCTTCAGCTGCCAGACATGTTGTTTCAGTAGGGCATCCCATAATCCTCACCCTCTTAGCAACAACACCTATTAACTGCTATCATTTCAGATAGCCACTACGATTTCGAAAACAAGTGGTTTCCCTCTGTTAAAAGCCGTTTGTACTGGCTCCAGGAACAGGCTTTCTCACTTTCTGAGACTGTTGAAAAGCTATACTACTTTTAAGTTGTTTACGTGGTAGTCACTGAATCATTCTGAGAGAAGCAGTCTTCCAGGATTCTTTATTAACTGTACTCCTTCTGAAGCTGGACACATGCCCGCTCCTTTGTAAGGAAATCGAGTTGTTTCTGCCACAGCAGGCAGTTCTCAGCAAGCTTGAGATGCTATTCCCCACCCTCACTATATGCTAGACAATTTAACATGTTTCTCTCACAGCGACTGTACACCAGGATAATAAATGACTAGCCATTCCAAATCCTGCCGTGCCTCTGGCATTTTCCTCTTGATGATCTCAAGAGCACTATTAGCACCAAATATACACCTGTGGCTAAAAGATAAAGTAGCAAAGTACCTTCTTCTCTTGGAAGAGTGCCTTGCAGTGCAAGACTCATTAATCTCCCAACTATTTTGTTTGGGTACTCCCAACCAGACATTTAAGAACTACTCTACACTTCATCTGATGCACAAAGCAACGCTCCATGTAAAATGGTTCTCTCTACAACTGCCCCCCTCCCTTTCTAAATCTTCTGCAGTTGGAAGAGCTGCATCGTAAAACTTTCATTTAATCTTAATTGAGCATCAACCAAGGTATGACAGAACTATTTCCCTGCCATCACCAAGACCAACTTTTTCCAAGTCCCATTTGAGAGAAGTGCCAAGTTATGAATTTCTTGGTACAGCCAGGCAGTCCCAGAGCATCCCCGACCCCCCTCAGTACTGACAAAGTACCAGGCATCAACTTTGCTATTTTCTTGTTCCGGGGAAAGCTTTTGCAGTTCCAGCATGCTGGGCAACCTCTGCTGAAGCTGCTACTGCCTCTCTCATGTGCCACAATAATCTGCTTCCTATGGAAAAGTTAATGCCAAATGGAGAGAAAAGAGGGACAGATCAAAAGCGTGAAAATGGGCAAAACTTGTGTAATGGGCTCAAGTAGAACACAAATGAAGATGAAAGAAAAGGCAAACAGATAAGCACCTCTGTTATAGGTCTCACCAATGCTGTTTATGTCTCTGCCAACTCGCTCAACTAATCTTCCTGCCTTTCTGCCGGTTGACACCGAACACAAATAACAGCAGCTGCAAAGCAGGCATAAAAATTCTGGAATTCAAGTCTCTAGATGATGATTCAGTACAATGGCACAGTCTTCCTCTTGTTTATTTATTGTGGCAAGGCAAGCAAGAAACCATTCCAAGCAGACAAGCTTGGAGGGCAGAGTTAAATTAAATTTAATAAATTGAGCTAGTTAGAAAAAATAGAAGAGTAAAGGTGAAAGGCAGCAACTTCTGATAGAGATTACAATCAATCAGAAAAACTGCTACCTTTTGGGAAAAAAAAGCAGTCGAGAAAAACTAAGGTAATTCAGTCAGGTGAGGACTCTTCTGTTTCACCCTGCCTGGGGATAGTTTAGGGCTGCAAATTCCTTCACAGAACTTGACAGTGTTCTTTGTAGCTTGCTTTTCCAATTCCAATATGTTTTTACAGTTCCAGGCTAAAAAAGAGTGCCAGAACTGTGACCATTCAACTAGTTTACATCTCAGTGACCCAGGGTAAGTTTGAAGGCTAGGACAAGGAGATAAATACAAATATAGTTCAATAAACTGTACTTTATAGAATTGCATCTCCCACATGGCGTGCTGCATACAACCTGTACCTATCCTCAACCCAAAAAACATATCCCCCAACTCATTAAATTTCAAGCAACTTGTAAATTTTCTTTTTTGTGTCTATGTCAAGCAGATTAAACCCCTCTTTTGCTGTATATTTATCCTTCAGCTTGCTGTTGTCAGCTTGTTTCTGCTCAGTTTGGATCAGCTCACAATGCCAACCTTGCCTGCAAACATAATTTCACTAGCTTCAGTGCAGCTGTCAGCATGGCACTGCCTCCCATGACTCTGCTCTGCCCCTGGTCATACAGTTTCCTCCCCTTGACTAAGTAGCTCCAGCACCACTATTCATTTTTGAAAGAATCATATTCCAGGTCTTTATTTCCCTCCCAGGAGTCTATCTGTACTGTTTCATCCCACCATTTCTCCTCATGAAACCAACTACACATAGGGATTTCACCCTGGCCAGTTCAGTTATATTATATTCTGTTTAATATTTAGTCCCTTTACCCAATTTGAAGGCTGATCCTTTGGGCTGATCCTTTGGGCTGATCCTTTGGGCTGATCCTTTGGGCTGATCCTTTGGGCTGATCCTTTGGGCACCTCTCCATAATGAGGCCATGCTACAGAGAGAGGTGGAATGATGAAAATGGAAACTTGCAGATTTGGACCAATACCGAAGTCACAGGCATATAAAAAGTTGCTTTGGTTAAAAAATATCACCACACACACAAACCCTCTACTCTCAGTTCCTGTATCAAATAAAAATTAGGCACTATAATGCTCACTAGCACGTAAAATTTAATTCAGCTCCATTTACTAGCTGAAGTAGCAGGGAGTGTAACAACTAATCCACAGAAGTCTTTCAAACTACAGTCATTTTTCCCTATTTCATTCTCTTTCATAAAGCTAATAACTGCAAAATATGCTACTGTAAAGCATATGTTGAATTTGGCTCTCTCCATGTACATTTTCCTCAGCACACTCGATGACCTTGATGCTGATTATTGTTGCATTCCTCTGTCAAAGACAAGGATTTAAAAATACTGTATGTATTTGTGATTATTAATTCCATGCCTTCTACATTCTTATCAAGTCTACTTAATGATTTATTCCCCCTTGATTAACTTGGAAACTATTATTAGCTAGCTATATTAGCTACCTACCTTATTACATGTTAGAAGGTTTTGCACTAAAGAAAACAGGGACTCAGTTGTCCTTGATGTGCTCCTGTTTATCATTCTCAGATTTGTAGTAATTCCTGCCAGACCAGCTTTCCTTTGTTCCCTGAGCTTTTAGCTTTTTAGTATAAAGTGCTCTCATCAATTGTGTTTCATTTGGGGATGAAACATTCATCAAACTATCAAACCATTACTATTTCATAACAATTTACATTATCTTCACACTTAAATCCTAAGGTTTAAAGTAAATCTTTTTGTGTCCAGTGACATACATATCTGCCCTTCCAATCCCTGTGCTTTCAGCTCTGTGAACATCCTGCACCAAGCAGGTCGAACATTCCCATCAGAGCAAGCTCCAGAACACCTGAACACAAAACCATCTCGATGATCCATTTCTTTCTTCATATTATATGTAAACTTATATCCCTGTTTTGCAAACCAATTCCTTTCGGACGTTCAGCTGACTTAGTCACTAACATTTCAGCTTACAAAAACTCCAGGTTCCACATGTACACTTTCTTATTTAATGCATTTTCTTCTTCCACTGAGATGGAAAACACTTGTTGTAACTGCATTGTCCTTACAGGGGAAAAAAACCCAAACAAAACCCTCTTCTGCTTAGAGTCAAATAACTATTTAATTTTTTTAAAACAAAACAGAAAAGCCCCCACATACACACAAACCCACATCAAAACATGTCTGTGGAATGCTGTTTGTCTCTCTGGAAGTGTCTAGCTAGTTAGCTGACTGTCTTATACATAGTGAAAATTTAATAAAGAGCTAATCCCACTCTAAAACTCAGAGCTATCTCAGCTCTATCAGTGATGCTTCTTCACAATGGTACTTCAGAATCACCAATCCAGCAGTTACAGAAATTCATTTTATGAGCTGTTCTTCCGAGCTTCTAGTCACATATTTCTTGATTTATCTAAAGAGAGCTGAGCCCATACAAGAGTGGCCTCCTTTAAGACTCTAGTAAATTATGCTCAGCCTTTCTGTAGATAATTTGACTAGATTCAAATGCCCTTTCAAAGAAACCAAACAGACCCTCGTTCATTCATGAACTGAAATTCAGCATGTACTTTTTGGCAGATAGGCACAGACAAAACAGATGGAGATAAAAAAAAACCAAAAAACCAAAGCCAAAAAAAAAAAAGAAAGCTTGGTTTTGTATTTCTCCAGGAGCTGGTTCTGCCAGATCTTTTGTGGATTTCCTCACAGTTGTTTTGCTGAGATACTATTGTCCACAACCATTGACAGTAGTCAAAATAATCCTCATCCATAATAGGCTTAATGTCTGAGCCAAAACCGGACTCCTCCAAGTAGTGGTTGATATCACTGAGCATCAGAATAGCTCAGGATGTAAATTGCTGGGGTTGTACTTCCGATGAGCACAGGTGATTATTCCTCTGTGTGTGTGTGCACAGACCCGTGCTCACAAACACAGTGCTAGAAACAGAAATCTGCCTTTCCCTTTTGAGTCCACAACATATTTCCCATTCCCTCTCCGCTTCAAGTTTATAAATTTCATCTTGGCCAAGATGGGAGACACAGGATGCACATCGAACGGGCACAAAGCAACCATTCTTACTTGACTCTCTCTGTATAATTTTCCATCACGTGAATTGGTAGCACACTGTCAACTGAGGCACTGCCCAGGAACAGCATCTGCTCTTAGATATTTGAAGATGACCGTCTTACTCCACAGCAGAGCTCACTGAGTTCTTGCAAGCACGATAAAAAAGGTGTCACTTTATCTTTTTTGAAAGAGGTGCAAATGTGTGCATGGTGAGAGCAGTAACACACAAACATACATTGGATTTCCAGTCTTTTTGGATGCACACAAAAAAA